>OZ023168.1:28032316-28521395 GCA_963678695.2 Diplodus puntazzo | reverse complement strand
AGAAACGTCTCGTGTAGTACATCAGCAACTTAGACAAACATGTCCGTGCCCTGCGCCCCACACGTCATGCTGAGGAAGGAGGAACGGAGGCTAGCGTGGCTCGCAGCTTCCAGACTGATATAAATATTTGTGTTTATAAATATAATCCACAGATTAGCTGCTGCATGACTGCATGACTTCTCTAACCCGACAATGTCCGAGCAGCCGCCTGTCTCCACGACTCCTCTTTCCTTCAGCATTATCCACGCTGTATGTTTAACGTTAGCTTGATTGACGCTGTGGCAGGGCGCTAACGTTACTGCTGCCTTCAGAAATATAAACTTGCTGTGTCTTTTCAACAGTACTTTACCGATTGTGTTACTGTGCAGGTAGTTGTATGCTTCTGTGCTTTTGTAACTGCGTAATTCTCCGCCGTCAGCACCTTCAGAAAATATAAGATAGTTAACGATCGATGTAACGTTAGCTAACGTCGGGCTAATGCTTCATGTCATCTGCCCACTCCGTGAGAACTGACGGTGAGGCACTGTGAGAACTGTCCTCACGACTTATTAAGACATCCGTACTGTGTGTCCACCTCCGATTTTTATCCATTCTGTCGCTTTCTTTGTGTTAAAAGCTGTTTTTTAGAGCGAGCATGACAGCTACGTTGGTGTAAACACAGAGGTCAGCCAGCTCAACCGGAAGAGCATAACCGACTACCGCTATGAACCATGGGTAAACTCACGAAGTCAGGAATAAGGTGTATACAAATGCAAATCAGGGCAGCAGGGGGAGTTTTACCCCAAGTGACATTTTTCTAAAAGGTGTAAACTTCATTTTCAGAAAATCTCTGGTATAAATAGATGTTCATTCAGTCTTTGTTTTGTTTGTTCCACATTGCTACGTGTGTCCTTGGGTACCCTGACAGGCGCTATGTAAATTAAATGTATTATTATTATTATTATTATTATTATTATTATTATTATTAATAATATTAATGTTACACATGTTTACAATGTTCGGTAACTGTTTGATTATTTTGTCTTAGTTAGGAAAGTCTGGTGCCTTTAGTCCCTTTCACATGGTGGAAGGTATACAGTTTATTATTAATTCAACAACGGTATCGGATCGGTATCGGGTATCGGCCGATACGCTCAGTCCAGGTATCGGTATCGGGATTGGATCGGTAAAAACTGGATCGTTGCATCTCTATTTAAAAGTAGTGGTTTCATCCAATACCGAGTCGCCAGGCCTGGTTTCGCTGCTATTCATATGCTAATTGGAGCCGTTCGCACCTCCGCGAGCTCCACATACGTCATGGTTCGTTTCCGTCAGTATGTGGCACAGACCAACGCGAATTTCGCAGGCTGTAAATTGTCGTTAACTGCCGAAAGGGCAGTTGTTTTCTTATTCTCCATCATGGGTGACCATTAGCTCGTGTGGTACACTTTGTGTGCTCTTTGTTCTCTGTCTTCATTTTGGAATAAAGAAGTGTATGCAGGGTTTAGGGCCCCCATACATACCTTCACCTTGGGCCCCCAGATTGCTAAATCCGGCACTGCTCGTGCAAATGTGAACGTATCAGTGAGCGGCAAACGTTTCATTCACGGCTGCAGCTCCAGTTTAATATGCAAGTCTGTATTAAGAGGCAACACTAATGTAGATGATCTCAGAAGACAAATGGATTCGTATTGGCTCGAGGTGCCATGCATCTTTCAACAGAACATGAAGTGGAGTTATTAGAGGTATATTATTGACTCTTTATGTATGTGGGAAAGACAGAATATGCAGGAAAAAAAAGGGGAGAAACTCAAATCTGTGGCTTTCAAAATCAATCTGTCGTTCCACCGTTCTGCTCTGCAGCGCTCAATACCGACTGATAGGATTTAGTCAGTACTGCGATCCATTTCTGTGCTCAGCATATCTATCATCATTGTTTTTTTTTTTCAAAATATGGCACATCAAATATTTAATGCTTAGCCACAAAACCCTCGACGAGAAGACTGTACTGTCCGGACGCTGTGAATCATTCCTTTCACGCCACATCATGCCTGTCACACAACAGGCCACCATGCTGTCACTGTAACCCCTTAATAGGCTGTGGTGACTGCTGTCCTGGGGCAGATGAGGGTGTTGTGACAGAGAAAGAAAGACAGAGAGGAAGAGCCGGAGGCTCACAGGAGAGCCCTTCATCGATGAGAGGTCAGCGGCAGAAATGTTCCATCAGTCGTGCCCTATCCACGAAAGACTTCTGCACATGTGCACACGGCGGCAAAGGCAGACATGAATGCTTTGGAGGGTGACATGAGAGGGAGATTTCACGTGAGGCGACAAAGCCACAGGCAAACAGAGGCAGACAGACGTTTGTGGATGTGAGGAGACTGTTTGACAAGCAGAAAACAAGATGGTGTTTTATCAATCAGCAGAAGGTCCTTCGCCCCGAGAAAACAGTAATGGCAAAGAAGTAGCCACAAAGCTTTGGAGCTATTTCACAATTTCTCAGTAGCTCTCCTTTTATTGCTCTGTCTATTTGTTGTAGTTTAAGAGAAAAGCCATAAGGTTTTAACAGCCCTATTTATTCTTTTTTCATGAACCCTGGGTCTGGGCAGGCGGATAAAAATGGATTGTGTCTCTGGAGTACCGTCTTTGTGCTCTGCCTCGGGGACTAGAGCCCCTCTGGGGGAATTTGGCTTTCACAGGTTATAGGAATGGATTGGTGAGTGGACGGAGAATTGCCTGAAAAACACCAGTTACCAATCTACAATGTGTTCTTAATGAAGTTCTGTCTGCATGCCGCTGTAATCGTTGTGCAGAACATCTTGCCACCAAAGTGCATAGGTATTTCATTATTACATTTAAAAGATTTCAACACTTGAGCAGTTTCCAAGTCACTTCTGGAATTAGATCATTTAAAGCCCCGTTATCTCCACCAGACAAGCCGAGTGCGATGTATGTACTCTGTGGCGTTTAAGAAAGTGCAAGCGAGGCTGTGCTAGGCTTCAGTAATATAATATTTAATATTCAGGTAGAGCATGTCATGAAATATTATTGACAGGATTTGCTGGAGGAGCTATTGTGTCGGCACTCAGCATCAGCGTAGGACCGGCATGAAATCCACAAATCACCAGAGAAAGCAGCAACCGCTTTAAAGCAGAATTTGCCATGGAGCTTGTGGTCATGGAATTAGAGCAACAGTAGCAGGTCAGGCCCCTGAAGTGTCTGCCTGGGAGGAACGTTTCATATTGTCATTTTTCTTCGCCACAGCACACGGGGACAAAAGTCACTCCATTTCTACTTTGAGCTACTCTGAGGACATCTTGCTAACTTTCATCAGCGCTAGGAAAGGGTTTCATTAGCTGCAAGTCTCTCTCCTTCTGTTTCTGCTTATTAATACTGTAAGAACATACTAAAGTTCAAATATTAAACATGTCTCATGTTTGTGAGTACTCACAGTCATCTAACAACCCACTTACACCTGGTATTAAGATGTGATCTTTGTCCGTATACAAGTTCTGGAGAATAACGGATCTTATCTTCTTCTTATCCTTATTTTGATCTGATCTCTGAGTAAACTGAGATAAGTATTTGGGCCGTTTGACCTCTTGATCACCTTGACAGTTTCACCAGGCTACTGTGATTGTGTAATAAAAACCATGTTCAAGGAAGCTAAACTGAATTTCAACCAGAAGTGACCACCACCATACAGACTACAGACCGCTTAAAGGATTACACTGGTGTTTTGGCCGACACCATTGTGCAAGAGAAGATTAACTCTGTAGGAGTATCAATACCTTTGTTTTGTTGCATCTCACCATTTCACAAGCATTATATAATCCGTTTTGTGTGGGCAACTAGAATTTAATGCAAAATGCTGGCACAGGACTGAGTTTTTTTGGCATGGCCATAATTTATATTTCACAGGATTTAAATGAGACGTAGCCAAGAGAGGATGCAATGCACAGGTTCTGACATGGGAAAGTAAAATAAGTGTACATCAAATGCTGCTTTGAAGTCTGTCATGCATATACCCAAGTTTTAGTTATCACAGATCAAACTGCAGTTTTGATTAATTTACTAATTTGAGATGTCACTCATGTCCTTCTTCTTCTGGAGTTCTTGGATGCACGCAGCCCGTAACAAAGCTGCCATGTCTTTCACCCCTCACACCCCGGATTTAAACAAGATCCACACACCATCACTTACTGACTGCATCATGGAGTACTAGGTCATGAAATCAGCTCCTATCAAACCTGATGGTGTGAATCCAGTTGACTCCTCAGGCTCTGCTGGGTGATTGGGCTCAGTAGCAGCCTAACGGAACCAATTTATCCGGTGACTCAGCTCAGGTCCTGGGCCTCGATGTGTACACGACCGAGAGTGTGTGTGCATGTCCGTCAGACATGTCAAGAGCATGACAGGACTTTTAACAGCAGAACTACACACACACACACACATAAGCCAGGTTGAATCGGCTGGACTGCTCCAACCGTCTTGCAGTAATGGGCCTTCTCAGCCCGGCTGAAACACTCAGTCACACTCTCTGCTGGGAAATTGATCCTCCTGAGGTTCCCATTCCATTTCCAGTATATATATATATGTGTGTGTGTGTGTGTGTGTGAGACAGTGATATTCTATCTATCTATCTATCTATCTATCTATCTATCTATCTATCTATCTATCTATCTATCTATCTATCTATCTATCTATCTATCTATCTATCTATCTATCTATCTATCTATCTTTTTATTTTTAGATGAAAAATGGTGAGGAGTTAAAATCTTATCTCTAATTAACTTCCCCAGTAGATATTTTGGTTGACAAAAATAATAGAAAAAATGTTTGTGTTAAAAGATTTCTGATATTGTCAAAAACTTGCATTACAAGAAAAGTGTTTTCTCCCATTTACTGGCCTCATCCAACCAAACATCGGCAATAGCAGTGCCAGATAAGAACAGGGTTTTATAACAGTGATTTTTAAAGGTTTTGGAAGGCACTGACAAAAGATAATGCCCTGTGAATCGATGTTTGAGATAAGAGTCCCTCCAGAGGGCAAATACTTTGAAGTTCATGGAGTTTAATCTAAAATACCAGCTTCGTAAAATCAAAGACTGCTCTGAAGCCATTAACCAGTTTCAAGGTGAAATAACACAAAGTTTGCTCAGCTTCCTCCCTGTGTGACACACGACTTCACCTTTCAGCCACACAGACAAGTCATCAAGGATAAATCCGTCATCAACACCACGCTGAAAGTTTACAGTCATCCTCTGAGTTTTTAATCTCTCCTCATGGAAAAAAAAAAAGGGCTGTACGTGCTCGAGGGAGTGTAATACCACTCTGGCTAAACGGCGTTCACCGCACTAGCCAACGTGGAGTACCTGGTGATGGAGAGAGTGGGTTGCCACTATAAATACTGAGCTGTCTGATTCACGTAGCCTACATGGCTCCTCTCATTCATCATCTATTGTTCTTCAACTCCCACAAGAGAGGCAACTGAAAGAGGAGAGGAGGAGTATGCGAATAAAGGGAGAAAGACAGACTCAGAGAGAATGAAAAGAGCGAACTTGAGTATTCTAGTGTGTGTTGATGTGTGCGATGCTGGCCAGGGGATTGTGCGTAGTACCGGGATGGCTATCGGTGGTGTCTGCGGTTGTAGAGAACACGTGTATTACCGTTATTGTCGCTCAACCGTGATGCTCAGCTTTACTTTGATTGATGTCTTCTGGGTCTTTTTGGATTTATCTTAAGCCTTTCAAAATGGAAATTGTTTCAGCGATGTGGGCATTGTGTGTGTGTTTTGAAGAACATGGCATCCTGGGAAAACCGTATCAGCGTTCCTGATGCACAATATGATGAAAAAAATCCTGTTACACCAAGAACAGAATAAGGCATTCGTCCCAGAATGCATCACATACCTTCTTCCTTTTTATCCCTGTGACAATTTATTTATGTGCCTCTCTCCCATCTACCTACGTTCTTTCATGCAAGTGTGTCTTTCTGAGCTGTGTATGTTGTGAAAGACAAGACACAAACCACTGAGAACTGTAGCAAAGCGCCTTTGACCCCATGCTGCAGTGACAGGCTTTGACCACGGCAACCTTGGCCCACTTAAATATAAAATGCTTCTCGGTCTGCTTTGTGTCGGACTATCAACAGATCTCACCTGCTGCCTTCTGCACCCTCTAACTCCTTCGCAAAAATAAGGATTCCTTCTCACCAATTTTCTGAAATGTGAAAATGCACTGGCAAAGGAGGCTGTAAGATTTGATCTTCATTCAGGAATAAGCAATAAACACATATTTTTTACTGTACGGTATAAAAGGGAGGGGTGTTGGAGGGCTGCTATTGTTTTCTGAGCTGTACTGCATCGAGCGGAGCTGCAACACTGAGCAGAGGCCACACACATTGCAGAAGTGCTGAATCATTCTGGCTCTAATGGACTGCTGGATCAGTCTGTCAGGATTTGGTTCATATCCGGTGAAACCCTGGAAATACACATTATCAGGCTTTGATCTGGTTTGGTGCTTGAGTAAGCTCTAATCCTCCATGCGTTAGGTTTACCAGTCTTTGGGTCAATAATGTCCAAGATACTCCACCAGGTCAAATTAGGAGAATTGGCTCTAAACTTTTCCAGGTAGAAAACCCTTCATCAGGGTTAGTTTTCATTATGTTATTTTAAAGTGTTCACACCTCATTTATCACAAAATGCATGTTTGGTGCATCCATATCTCATATTTAATCAATAACAACTCTGGTGATGTCGCTGACATGATGTCAGAGACCTAATTTACCTGCCAGGCCACAGACTAAAGACAATGACAGCTTGAGTTCAGCCCGGACCAGCAGTTAGTCTGAGAAGTTGCTGTTGGGTCAAGGACATTAGCAAAGCTACACAGTACATGAGATTGGCACAGTAGAAACACCAGATTGGACTCTCGTGATTTACTATATATTCTTTAACTGCCGGTTGTCTACCCAGAAGTGACTGATTTGCTAGCATGCCATCACAACCTGTTTTCACTCTGAACACATGAAACACGGCAGCCTGGTCAGAAGCCCTGTGCTTCTAAGTTTGACTGGGTCCTTGGAGGCGCTACAGCCTCAGTTCTACAGAAGTCCTGTAGTGCAGTAGTCTGACGACATGGACATCACAGGGAGTCTGTCATTTGGTTAGGGTGCACTGGGGTTAAATCCGGTAGCTGAATGAAAATATGTGGTTGTACCACATGCTGTGCTACAGCAGCCCAAGGATGGCAGTCAAGTCAGCAGGGATACGGAGAGAAGTGCAGAAGGAAACTTTAAGTTGGTGAAGGAAAATCATAAATGAAGAAATAGAAACAGAGCGATCAAATTCATATTTTCCAATGATGATTTTTTTTTTTTTATTTCTAATTTTTTGGGCTTGTACAGAGGTCGGAGTGTAGCCACAGCAGCAGAATTACTCCGGAGGAGCTGGAACTGAGTCAGTACCCATGTCATGACTTGTCTCCTGACCCCGTCAGCAGGGCTATTGTATCCATCACAGGGGCATGAACTCTCGTCTCCCTCTGCACCCTGCTGTCATAAAGCTTACATTTTCATTGCTGCATAGTGCAGACTTTGTGTGGCAGAGCTGCCAAACAAAATTATTGGCACACTGTTGTTTTGAGGATGGGCAACTTCCCCAGGAACCATACAAGTGGGTCAGTGGTGATGGCGTGATTGCTAAGTGTGTGTCATGCTGTCAGGGTATTAGACTTCAGAAGGACCCTGGATGGCACACTGCAGTCTGTATACTTGTGTGCAATCAGCCATGTTAATGTAGATGGCACCGTGAGTTACATGTCCTGTATGCGTCGCTATCTGTGCTGGATGTTGTGCCATTAGCCTTTTGCCCACGATACACTCCTGAGTACCCCTCACAGTGAAACAGCAGCTCCATCATTAGGACGATTATTAATGTGACCTTTTCATTCTAGTGAGGTTTGCATCAATCATGCAACAGTCAACTGAGCATCTCCGCGTGACTTAAATTAATTTCACAAACAATGGGTCTTTATTTTTTTCCCCCAAATATAAGGACAACATAGAAATGAATGAAAACAATAAATAGCATATTCCAGGGTTTAACTTCACTAATCATAACACTCATACATTCACTTTAACTTTAGGACAGCCGATCCAATAAAAAAAGTTATTTTTTTCTGTTTAACCCAGAGGATAAAACTGCACATTGGAGCCCTATGTCTCACTTTCATAAATATGCTATTAAACAAGATTGACCGTTTTCCTTGACATAACAGAAAAACCTGCGTGCCTCATGGACAGGTCTGGTGAAACATTAATGGAACATAAAGCTTTACGGCACACCATTACACCCCTGTGTCTCACACTGTAATTGATCCATTGGAAGCCCTGTGATTATAACCCAGTGCCCTCCTGTTGCCTCGGCAGTGGCAGGGGTTCTGGACGCCATCTCCCACAGCTGAGTCCTCTGTCTGTGAGTGGGTGGAATGAAATGGACTTGCTGTACCGTCTACTGCTCATTAATTCCCCCCTTAGTACCAGTTGTTTTTTTTTTTCTCCTTTTCCCGGTTGGAACAAGAAGTAAAACAACCATTAGTCTGTTCTTTCTCAGTCTTTAACCACCCTGAGTCCTCACTTGGTCTTAGATGGAGCAGCGAGAGGGGGTGGAGGAAAGAGGTGGGGTGAGAAAAAGACAAGACAAAGAAAATAGAAAGATGGTTGATTAAAGAAAGAAGAGGGGGAATACCATCCGCAGGTGCTATTTACAGTGAGATCACTGAGGAGTTTAGTGCATACAGTATGTTTGCTTGTGTTTGCATGTGTCCAGTATATGAGCCGGTTAGCAGCTGCCGTCTATGAGAAGTGAGGCTGTTTGTGTATCTCTGCCTGCATGTTCACACATTTATTTTTCATTTTCCGGTTGTGCAGCGCGGTGCGCGTGCATCTGCCTGTGAGCTTTAGCCTTTGATTGTGCGTGGTGCATCGCTCTCTGTTGTGTGAAGTGGCATGTTTTGTTGTTGATGCTGAGGGCCAAAACTTGCAGGTACAGTGAAAAGTAAATTCTACCATAACAGGGATTTTTTTCTTTTTTTAAATTTTTGTTCTTTTTTTTGCCGTTTCTCTTGTAAAGAAAACAAACAACCAAAAACAAACGACTTTAAGGTTAAATCACTGAATGTTTGAATGGGAGCATTTCACTGCATTTAGAGGCTTGAAGCCATTTACATGTTTACCTGCCTGAGCATAATGTGTGTGTGAGGGGGTGTCCAAGTACTCCAGCTTATGGGGTTCATAGGCACAAGAGGCTATCCTGTGAGTACAGCTGTGTACACATATCGCTTCTCCTCAAATTGACGGCCAACACTCATCTAGCAGAGTCAAACAGTTGTGCGCTGAGGACATGTACATACTTGTTCCATACGTGACTCACTGTAATTGCTCTGGGTCCTCACTCATTCCATTCAACGTGATGATCTGCCTTCAATGTTTGCAGTTGCAAGTTTCACTAGGAAAAACAATACATATATTAACAGACAAAGTATGGCAATGCATGACCTAACTTCGCTCTAGGACCCTCGTATGACTCGGATGCCCTGAACATATTGGTTATTCAGGCACTTGTATAATTGGTTACAGGACGAATACTGAAAACAGGGACTTGCCAGATGGAAGACGATAAATGCTATAAATGAGTACTATTATTGAATAGCTTCCAGCCACTACTGTCAGCACCGAGTGCGTTGCTGTTGAGCTGCGTTCTCGGCATTGAGCGGAACGGAGGAAATGCTGTGCCATCTTGAGTCCACATGGCCACAAACACCCTCTCTTTGCAGAAGTCAATCGCCCTCTTTGTTACTGTATACCCTCCACTCACACTGATGACTGGAGCCATCAATATTGCAACTCGCTGCAGCTCCCTCTTGTTTACCATATATCCAGCTCTCAAGCTGAGTGAGCGGAATAACATATGTTCAATTGGATTGCCAGGATGATTGCTGGCAATGTACATTCCTGCAAACCACACATTTATGGGAGAAAATCATTCGGTTAGTATAAGAAGAAACATCAGGTTTTGACTTGAATTGGGTTAGCATTGTTAGTACAAACATGGCTAAAGATTTCCTGACGTCTTGTTAAAAACAGACAGTTTTTGTTGCCTCACAGATGGAAAATATCCCGACGTCTGCCACTGCTGCTCCTACAGTCACAGTCTGGTTAAGTGGGGAACTAAAAGAACTTGTTTAAAGGTGGTCACAATTAAAATAAATAAATAAATAAAAGCAACAATTACAGTTAGTAGAAGGCAGAATGGGAACTGAAGTGTTGTATTTCTGTAAACTAATACAAATTACAAAACTTTACAATATTCCAATACTGTTGTGTTATACAGTCGAGGGCAGCCTCAATTTTGGCAGTGAGAGGAAAAAGGGATAGCCGCATTCAGTGTGTGTGCATGTGCAAGTAAAGAGTGTGTAATAGAAAGATTGTGTAAGGAGCTGTGTAATAGGATTGAGGGCCATCTGCCTCCCTGTGCTGCCCACAGACTGTCGACTGTCCCTAAAGGCTCCCAGCAGCACTGGCAGCTAGCGACAGATAAAGCCAACTTTGTTCCTTGGAAAAAGTTGGGGAAAAGTAGGCTGGTCCTCTCTTAATGTGTTTGAATTTAAACATAATGTGTGTCTCAAGAAAGAGTACGTAAGCTTATCTGATCTGGACCCGTCCATCCGATGGCCTGAGCCCCACCTTGAAGTTATCTCAGAATGGAGCCAGAAGTGAACCCAAGGACCCCAACTGATCTTCATACACTTTGTCTGAAAGAATTCCCATGAGACTTCTGGGCTGTAAGCTTAATGGAAAATCCTGATGCACATCCTTTAGAAAATCCAGGCGTTACAGTCTCACTGATAAAAGACTCCCCGCTGCCAAGAAATGTGGCAATTAAGTCTATCTCATCTTAATCTGATGGCAAAGTCCACCGGAAAAAGGATAATTTCTCTGCAGGTTTGCAAGGAAGAAAGAAATGTATCATCCTTATTAGCAAGCTCTCCTGACAGTGGGTTATACCTTTACCACACATTTACTTGAAAAAGATATCGGCTTCAGACAGCAGTGATGATGACCCTGGCTAAGTTATTCCTCTTGTGCACACTGGAGGAGGTGGCCTTAGAGACGCTGCATGTCTAGTTCAAGTCCTATAAGATGATGAGCACCAAGAGTCTAAACGGTGGGTGATACTGCATTTGTTACTGAGGAACGTTCTCATTACGTCTGCAGAACAGAACCCCACGAGAGACATTACAGATTCAGTGTTTTGCTCAAAGGCACATTAGATGCTTGCTGATACTGAAGACTTGTTTAGGGCAGCTCTCATGCTTCTCGTCCTTGCAGGCGGTGAACTCTTATGATGATATTATTACTCTCCATTTGAAACAAGGTCTCTTCTGGATTTCTGTAATTATTACAAATATAACATTTAGAATCAGATCACTGCACATACAATCAGTCAACTGACAAATAGATTCAATGGAAAGCTTTATGATTCTGTGCACAGAGAGAACAAAACAAACAGAGGATTCATTGATAGTAGGTTGCTAACCAGCTGGCTAGCCATGCTAACATCAGTGCAGTGTATTGACTGTGAGGGACCTCTCAAGCTACCAGTCAATAGTTTGTACCGACTGATCCAAGCTGGACTTGAACCAGCCGCCCTCCGGTTCGAGGCCGAGTCCTGACAGACTGAGCTGCTGCTGCCCTCATTCCCCTGACGCCTGCTGTAGGTCCTCCACCCACTTGGCCGCCCTGAAGTCACTCAGAGACCTTAAAAGACTTGCATTTTAAGTTGAAGTATGCTCTTGCAGGCTTGTAACTTGACTTGCCCTGAAGCAGTTGAGCACTGACTTGGACAGAACCGCTGTGTCGGAAGTGAAAGCGCCATGACTTGTTTGAAATGATTTGCTTCCCATATGATAGTTAAACCGAAAGTCATTAAGAGTTCGGTGAGTCCATTTGGAGCTGTGATCACTGATTGTCACTGCATCGTAGTTTGATTTTAAGCCTCAGTCAGGGGGGCAAGGTGAAAAAAGCAGGACTGGTGTGATCTATAACATTACGGCACTTCCTTGGCCACACAGAATCATAACTTCTCAAACCGAGCAGAGCTGTTTGGCTCCCTAGAATAGCCCTGCAGTGCTGTGAATGCATAACGAGTAGCTCGCAGACAGGCAGGCAGGCAGGCGGGAGGCTACTTGACTAAAATCCTCACAACACCATTCCCCTCCGGATCCATAATAGATGACAGCCACAACCAAGCTATCCTTCATCACCAGTTCATAGAGGGTCAAAACCCTCACACTGGTACAACCAGACTGAACTAAATGGAGCCGAATGGATATAATCTGTCACATCCAATCAATTGAAGCACTCCAGAATGAAAGGATAGCAGGGTTGGGTTAAAGAACACAGTGAGGGAAATACGGAGCACATAGATCACAAACCCACAGACAGAGATAGAGAGAGGGAGGAGTATAGAAAAAAAAAATGAAAGATGGAAAGTCAGCCGCATAGACAGAGAGAACTTCAATCAAAACCTCCACTTGAATAAGTCATGTCATTCTAATAGACTCCAGGAAATAGTCATGAATATATAAAGAGGGAATGTGCATTAATCAGATCCTCTTACCTCCTCCTCTTTGTGAGCACTGGAAATTGTACCTTTTCAGGCACTAATCTGGCACAGTGACTGTCAAAGAGAAATGGAGAGGGATGAAGAGAAGGGAGCAGAGAGGTGGGTACTTCCAAAAAAAAAAAAAAAAAAAATATTCCCCGAAGGTGGCTGGGGATGTGGAGCCACAATAAAAATATATTGTATTAATAATCCAAGCACAAAATCCCTTTATTTTTTTCCCTTTATTTCAACACGTTACCCAAAGGGCATGTGGCCATGTCATAAATCCATACAGGCGAACAACATCAAGCGGTAAATAAGATAAGTCTGAAAGGAAATGAAGCATGTCGGCTGCTCTTTCTTGAGTCTTATGGCACCTGTAACCTTTTTGCAGAGGAAAGAGGAAAAAAGGGAGGTGAGATGGGCTGGCATGGTGAGGGGAGATTAAAATGCCTCCTCATTTTGCTACAGGAACAGCTGGGATGCTTGCTTTTCACTCCACTGGTGGCTAGGCTGTGTGTGTGTGTGTGTGTGTGTGTAGGTGTGGGTGTGTGTGCCTGAGTGTGATGCTGCTAGCTAGGGGTTGTCACCTGAACTGCAGCAAGTACTAAATTTAGAGTAGACTCTGACAGAAGTATGACTGCTTTGCTTTCATTCTGCCACTTGCCGAGACAGATAGACAGACAGATAGATAGATAGATAGATAGATAGATAGATAGATAGATAGATAGATAGATAGATAGATAGATAGATTGATAGATGAAAGCGTAATGCTGAATGAAAGTCCAAATGTGCAGAGGCAATGGAGGGTGGAAATGAGCCCGTGAAAGACCAAGATAAAGAGAGAGAACGACATGGAGAGAAATCAGACAGCAGGAGGATGGTGGGAAGCACCAGCTGCCGTCCCCACTTCTCTTTCATTTTTTTTTTCATTCGCCTCCCTCTCTCTCTCCTTCTCCCTCCCTCTCTATCTCTGTGTCTCTCTGTCTCGATCTGTCTTTCCTTTTCTCTCCCTCCGTCTCTCTACATCCCAGTCACGATCAAGGCACTGTGCTTTGTAGCTCGACTGCTAGCATGCGTGCGAGTGTGCGTGTGTGTGTGTGTCCGCGTGCATGCGTGCGCGTGGGCATGTGTGTCCGTGCGTGGGATGGTAATCAGTGTGCTAATGCTCGCGCTGCCTGTTGGGTAAGCGTCTGCCCTTTTGTTCCAGCTCGGTCCAGATGTAAAGCGAACAAGACTCAGGCAGAGAGGCTGAGCCGGGTACAGCCAGCCAACACACACACACACACACACACACACACACTCAAACACACGCGCACACGCACACAAAAATCCTCAGAGTTTCACATAATAAACACACTGGCCTCATTTTTTATTGGCGTCTGACTGATTTGCCTCCACCACAGCTGCAGAAGTATTAGAACATTTTGGCCTAATCAGCTCTGCCGGGTCGTCCAGGATGTCACCAGAAGCTTGAGCCGGGCAGGCCACTGCGCATCTACTACATATTTTATTTAGCATTATTTTTTTTTTTATTTATTTTTTATTCCAGATGGCGCATCAGAGTAAAATAAACGCCAGGGATTTAGGATAGAAAGAAAATCTTGTTCAGCAAACCCGACCCATATTGATATAATTAGTGCTAATGCAGTAACATACCGCTACGATATCACGTATACTCTAACCGAGGTCTAATGCTGCATTCATGTCATGTTGAGTTTACTGTTAGGAGCTGCTGATGGGGGAAAACAGGCTCTGCTGCTTGTGTTATTCACACATATGTCCTATTTGTGTTAATCACAAATAGGACATGTGTGAACTTCTGCAGACTCTACCTCCCATTTATCATCAGAAACACTCGAGTAAACAGATGAATCCAGTTTAAGGCATTCACTATCTGAATTATTGAATCCCTTCAAGTCTAATAGAGTCAACCTAACTTAGAAATCATTATAAATGTATGAATTTTTAAAACAGATTTTGGATGTGGGTTAAAAGTTGTGGTACCAAAAACATCATCTTGTTTTTTTTTCCCCTTTGCAGCTGTGTCTCATGACATGAGTGTGGCATACCAAGTAGGCTGGAAATGAAGGAAGTTGTACCAGCACTCTTAGCGAATTCATCACAGTTTATTAATAACGCTCGGCGGCAGCAGCAGCACAAGACAAATATCAGCCATCAGCAGCTCCATCGGTTTACGACTTGTCTAATTGAGAAGCTTATTGAAGCTTACACTCAACCTGAGAGACTCTACTATAACTTACTGAGATGTGTTTGTGCTCCCGTCGAGGTCTAGTTCGGTTTGGATGCCGGGTGTCATCTTCAAAAAATACTTATTATTCATAAAATAAGGCTGATTGCATCTCAGAGTGCGCAGATCAAATCACGGAAGAAACATGAGGAGAAAACTCAAATGAACTGTCCACATCTGGAGAAATCAGCCTTACATCCAGGTGACGAGGAGCCGAGTCCTCTGTGACGCTACTGTTCTGAGGAAGTATCTTACTGTAAGACAAAGGACTTTCTTTTCCTTAACCTAACCAAGAAGTGTCTGCGTTTTTATTTAGAACGTCTAAGAGGGTTTTGCAGCTTGGACTGACAGGTTTATTACACTGTTCAGGGTGATACCTGTGTGGTTGGTTGGTTGAATGGATGGACGGATGATGCAGATGGTAAAAAACAACAACTATGCCATCTCAGAGGACAAACATCCACCATCAAATGTGATTCTGAATTCACCCAAAGCCTCAGCCGCGGTGGTGCAGAGATCTACAGTTCACAATTCATATCATATTCTATTAGATTCCATTGTTTCTCTATCTCTCCCTCTCCATGTGTGTTTTTCTGCTCTGTAATTGCTGAGGGAGGAGCAGGATTATATTGCATTGGCAGTTGGGGCCTCACTCCTGCCATGAAGGGCTGAAGACAAGGCCAAGGAGAGGGAAATTAAGCTCCACGACTGGGAGGGGAAATAGAAGACATTTTCCAAGTATTTGAGTTTCACAGCAGCACTCGCCCATCCTCGCGTCGGTGTCCTTGAGTTTGACTCTGAACCCCTCTCTCCACCCCCCATAAACAGCAACTGTGCATGTTGACCTCCACGGCCAAAAGCAAAAATATATATGTGCATCTCAGGGAGGGCAGATAAAGAGGAAAACTAATTATGTAGTGCGGAGTGGAGAGCAAAACAGATAGATGGGTAGGTTTGTTGACCATGAGGCTGTCATGGCTCATTAAGATCGTCTGAAATGCAGACGACTTGTGCATGACGGCACAACATTCTGGATTAACGACAAAATTAGTGCAAGGAGCCAAGACCCAGCAGAGGGGGAAGGAGGGAGAGTGTCGAGCGTGTCACACATCTCTGTATATCTAATTATCATTTTCCTCTGTCTCCTCCATCAGAGTTCTCCTCCAGGAACCCTACTGGAGAAATAATTATAAATTGCTCTCTTGCAGCAACACATTTTTCATATCTGTGCTATCACAAAGACAAACTGCCAATTGATGCAGGCATGAATCCTCTCCTCAGATAGTGCTCGCTCACCGGGCGAATGGGTGGCAGAGATCGACACACCGGGGAGGGAAACAATTTCAAATCGTTGGAATGCAAAATTGAAGTAAAAGAAAAAATATATGTATTCGGTGTTGTGGTGTTTTATTATCCTTCCTCTTTTTTACATTGCTTCATCCATCAAATGCCAAGAGAAGGGGCCCGTGTACAACCTCCTTGACTGCATCTCATCGCACCGATCGAAGCTTTGCATGTAAACCTGCTCCAGCTGCTGTCGCGCAGGAAGGAGGTTGTCTCAAAGTTTTTTCCAAAGAGTTGGAAATGTTTTTTTTTTTTTTTTTTTTCATTCTGTTTCGGTGAAGAACAGGTTTTGGATTGGTTGTGGATTGTATGAACATAAATTTTGTTTATGGATGGCAGATGGCAGAATTACATTGACCGCACATGGCATCATTTAGTAATAGCACAATGCATACATAACTAATATAACTGGTATAGCTCTCAAAGGGCTTGACACAATTTGTGTGGGATTAATGACGCTCTCTTTCTTTAGACTCACAGTTTTGATGTCCTCTTTCAGGATGGAGAAAGATAACGACAATATTGCAACACTACAATATAGAGAAACATAAATTAAATATACAATAAATGACTGCAAGGTACCAACACTTGAGCTGGGATCTCATAGATACTGTTAGCCCAATGAAACATTTTCAGATCTATAGGAAATTACCTTTAAGTTGCATAAGTTAAATAGTTTAAAGTTGAGCTGAGACTTACCTGGATTGATATATAAGACATCGTGCAACTCTCAGTCGTGGTCAAGAGCTGTTAAAGCCTCCACAGTAAAACCAGGAAAAGATGACAAGAGTTGCACAGACAGACACAAACTCCAGCCTAGCATTCACACAGAGAGAGAAGAAAGAGAGCAGAGGTGCTGAGAGCAGGTGGCTGTTGTGATTCATAGAAAACACACAATGCTAAAACAGTTATGAACAAAGAGTCAGTAAACACTGGCTGAGTCTCCAGGAGGATGAAGACCCAGATAAAAGTAGACTGGATAAAAGTAGACTGGATAAAAAAAACGAAAAAGCAAAAAACAGACAGAAACTGTGGACTAAAGCTGGCAGACTAGAGCAGACAGTCCTGCAAAAAAAAGAGAGGCGAGAGGACTCATATAGCACTAAATCCAAACCTAACACAAATGTTGATTAGCCCTTTGCACCTGTCCCTGCTGACGAGGCCAATAAAGTCTGTTCAAAACAGCTGCTCAACTACAAGTAACGAGTCGCCTGCCGTATTTGTATTTTCACACTCAAAAATCAACAGCACGAGCCCCGTATTATCACACTCTCTTACATGGTGTAAGGTTCAGATTGTGCAATATTTAAGTCAACTAAACAACAGACTTCCGTAGCCACTCTGCCAGGTTTGTTTTAAAAGACAAAATTGAATGACCCATCTCTCATGGAAATGGAAACAACATGCAGGAAGTTAATGATTTCAGCCAAAAGGACGTCCAGCATTTACTCGAAGGCAAAAAAAAAAAAAACAGTGGCGACAACTGAACTTGTGCATGAGAGAGTCTTCAAAATCACTTTGGTAGCATTGCAGCTGAATAAAAGAAAAGATCATTACTCCCAGCTGTGTCTAAAATAATTCTCCCCAAAAGTCTGACTAAAATTGAAGCCAAAATAAGTCTTAATGAGTCAATTTCCACAGCTGTAACCGTAGGATGTTCAGACATTCTGACACACAGATTCTGGCACAGAAACACACAGTGTGAAATAACTGTGCTCAAGCTTCAGTGTCATGTTATATCCTAAAAATACACGGCAGCCTTGGATCCAAAATAAGAGACGTCTGATTGCATCCCAGCTGCATGTAAACAGCATTTTCGGTAACCAGGTTATTGTAATGTAGGGAATGTCTGCCTTTACTTGATCTCCCCCCCCCTTCAGCCTGGTTTCTTGTGTGCATGTAAGGACAGAGATGACTTCATCCATCAAATGCCAACAGGCCTCATACAACCTCAGCTCCGTCTGGAAGGACAAGAATAAAGAAAAAAAAAAGAGGCAACATCAAGAAAAATGATGCGTGGCTTCAAATGAGAGATGCCCGTAATGGATCAGCAGGCGCCGAGGAGACAAGAGACCTCTCCTAACGCCTCGACGAAGGGGAGGGAAACATTTATCGCTGAACTCTAACAGGTCGACGTGCCCAATCAAGTGTTTAACCACCTCAAACTATCAAATGCTACATTTAGAGTTTTCAAGGAACAGTTTCAAACTAAAGGTAGATTTTCTTTAGCATGCAAAGGTCAAAATCAAGCATCTGTGATCAAAACATTAAAACAATACAACCTATATATAGAATGAAACTAATGTCAAAGAAATAGTCAAAGGCAACACATTTCTATCATTTCTTAACTCATACAAAGATATTGGAGCGAATACGAGCATATAAATATAAAAGCATAAAGAGTGAAACAATGAACCGCATGGTGAAGATGATTCAACTCATTTGTTTTCAGTTTTTGCAACGGCATAGCAAATTCAAAGTGTCCTCTGAGGTCAAACCATCAAACATGCCTTTTAAAATACAGTTAAAACAAAGTTCAACAAAAAGTTTCAGCAGCTCATTTCATTTGTTGCTGTGACATCATGAGTCATTGTTAGTCTTTGCTCCAAACCCTTGTTTCAGTGAAACATGTTGGCGTGAGTTTTGTTTCTTATTAAAGTTAACTTCATGTAATGTATGTGTGTGTGTGGTAATAGCCAACAATAACACAAACAGGGGGTTTAAATCTCAGAAGCTGTGTGTTACATCAGTTGAGTTTCCCTCCACATCAGTGTCCACAGCCGCTGCCCCAGGTGGCCACTGGCGAGTGTGTTTCTGTGGTCCGGGCCCGGCAGTGGGTCTCTGCGGCAGGCCGAGGCGAGCAGATAACTCCCTGCGGGTCGCCACTGAAGGCTCCCTCATCTCCCAGACCCAGTCACAGATTAATGGCCTGGTGGCTGAATTCAGACGCTCTGTCTTCTCTGATAATCAAAGGCAGAGCAGAGCACTGTTGGGAGAGAGTTTCTTTAAACACAGAGGGGGAAAAAAAAAAAAAACTGCATAAGGAGAAAGTAGAGAGAAGTAAACAGAAAACCAACAGATCAAAACGATGTTTTAAATAGTGGCATGTTTGGTGGAATTCTCCTTTAAGAAGGTTGCGAGATGCTGCATGGTCTTTTTAATGAATTTAAGCTGGAGCGGTTCATTAGAGAAATAAACTGTTGATCTACCGGCATGTATTCAGCCCCTATGTGAGTGGGGAGAATGTATTCCATCACTGTAGTTCTATTTTCATCTTTACAAAGTCACAAGCAATGCTCTTGGCTCAGACTGACACCCGAGTGAAGACGCTGCTTTCTCTCTAGCTTTTATGCATATGTAGTATAAGTTAGGACTCTTCCGATTCGAAACCCAGTCGCAGTGATTTGTTGCAGCATTTGTATTTCATTGGAACCAAGCCTCCTTCAATCCCGTGGGGACTGTGAGATAAGACAAATGGGAAATCCCGCATCCCTGCGTTAATCCCTTGTGGCAACGCACTTGAGTCGGAGCCACATCGGACCAAAGGACTTTTTTTCTTCTTTTTTTTCTTATGCAAGACAGAGAGTACACTGTGAATACAACATCTGAAGCCATTTTATCTCAGTCTTCTTCTCAGAGTTCTGACTTTGGTTAAGAAAGGGATTTCTGGGAACATCTCTGATGCTGACTAATATTAACTTGGCTGCCGGGATAATTACTGGGGACAGTTGGTGGCATCTTCTGTGTCTCTAAGTCATTATTAATGAGTGATTCATAGTAAGTTCACCTCAGCCAACTGTTGAACAGAGTGTGAAGGGGACAGATCTTTATGATCATTTTCAGTCATCCAAGCTAATATCTAATGCGATACAACATCCCCATTTAAAAAAAAAAGCAAACTGGCCCCAACAGTTTAACTATGAATGATCATTCTGAAATGTACACATAGATGATGAAAGCTATCATTTAGTTATCAGCCATTATAACTAAATGACGTCTCCACATCTCAGTTTGAACAAGAGTTCAGTACTGACGCTTTTGAAGCTGCTGTGATTGGGTGTTTTTTTGCCACATGTGTGACAAATAAACATAAAGTCTCTCGCTCTCTGTTCAAGCTTCACTGAAACTTAAACTGTGACAGTGTTGTAGCTGCTGTGCTCTTTGAGATTTTTCTTTTTCCCTTCGACCTTTAATTAGCGTCCCCATTAGACCAATCGCTGTGTTCTTTAAATGCCAGAGTTAACCAGCACATCAAATTTAAAGGACAAATCCTTTGTATCTTTAGCACCATCTGAAAGTACGTGTGTCCACATTAAACTCTCAGATCAGGCCAGCCTGTTCTGTTTTTTTAAGGTAAACACCCCTGAGATTTATGAGAAACCAATTGGTACTTCATTAGAGACTGAACTGTCGCTCGAGCTCAGTAAGTGGTGCCATACATCATTAAAAGCATGTGAAATAGTCCAATGTGTGCAGATAAATACATGCAAACGTAGTCCTCAGACATGCTGCCATGCTGTGAGCAGATCCACTTCTGATGGATCTGTAAGAGAGAGGACTGATTTAATCTCTCTGGTTTTATGTCCAAGGCTTCTGTCAGTTTTCCTTCTTTTTCTCAGTAATGAGATAACCCATTATTTTTTTATTTTTTTTATTCAACTTCTTAATTTAGATCGCAAGCGGTCTTTTCCTTCAGCCGTGGATCAAAAAACACAGCAGGGACCTGAAGGCCCGGAGACAGCAAGAGACTGATGAGGGAGGGAGGCTGAGCTGACACCCTTTGAGTTTTCCCCCATGGTGACTAATTAACCTTTCAGGTTCTTCAAGTCCCCATCATCTCTGCAATACCCAAGCGTGTGCATCTGCGCATGTTTGTAGGACTATACTGAGGCCGTGCATGCGCCTCAGTGGGGGTTGGTGACATTTCCTCTGGACTTCTATCCGCAGTGGCTGAGCCCGTCTCTGTCCTCTCTCACCTGCACTCTCCCTGCAGCAACACCGTCTGCTTCTTTAGTCAGTCCTCCTCAAACTAATAATATACCCCACCGCAGCAGATTGTTCTCTTTACTTTTGTGTCACTGTAGGCAGAGTGTTAATGACTCACCAGCCACCAGCAGTTTGTTTTAAAGGACCTGGTTTCAAGGCCTACGAGGGATGTTTCATATTAAAGTTCTTTCTGTGCTCTCTAAAAGCCCCTCGTACATTTTGTAAAGGACATTTCAACAGTGCTGATTAAATCTACAATGATACCCACCATTAACATTGTATGTTAGTGACTGTGTGCACAAAAAATGGGGTCGTGGAGGATGCTATGGTGGATGGGTAGTTAACACCTTACACGCCTTCCTTCTACTCCCATATCCACCTGTAGTCCGGGTTTAAAGGGGCATTACATAACATATATTTACTGTGCTGCAGAGATGTCTACTAACGTTAGCATGCTGACCAGCTAGCGCTAGCCCACCTGATCTTCCATATTTGACTTGCTATTAGATTAACACTTCATTGCAATGGGACTTAAACTTTTGGAGACTTCGTGCAGAACTCTCATGGAGACTTTGCATCACCACAAGCTCGTCTATTCAAACGTTAGCGTGTTAGTGAAGATGGTGAATGTGTACGTCCTGGAGGGATTGAGGGAGACAAAACTCAGAGATATTTTTGATCGAAATAACCATCCATGAAGTCATGTTTTGTTAGATTTTTCTCTCCCTAAACACATGTTCAGTCTTATGAGTGTAAATTTACACAGAAAACATTTCAGAAATAACATTAAAAACATTTAATAGAGGAACATTGTCAGACAAACATTTAACGCTGCCCTGTGGGGTGTGTTTAAAACATTTAACCGAACGTTCAATGAGTAATGTCCAAAGCCAAAAACAGTCTCTGACCTTTGCAGAGCCGGCAGGTGTTTCAAATGATGTTCACAATAAAACAAACATTGCCTTGTTAGTGTAGCGCTGGCACCGCTGACCGGGCATCTCTGTTGCAAAGCTCCAAATGTTTCCTCTAAGCACAGCTGGAAATGTTACATTCTCTGTGCCGAAACAAAAAAAAATCTCAAGCAAAGCAGCAAAGAAATGATCAGTGGACGACAGCGCACTGCTTAGTGTCTGTCCTACCTCCTTGCCTTTCAATTCATCAAGTCACCCCTGCAGACATCCTCCTCTCCCTGCTGTAGTCTGTCTCCTCACACCCTCTGCATTTCCTCCAGCCACACTGATGATTCTTATCTCGTGTCCCTTGCAGACATACAGAGAGGGAAGGAGGAAGGGACAGACGGAGCATTAAGAGCAGGGGGGAAAAAAGAGTGTTTTTGTGAGAGCGAGGACTCTAGAGACAGATATATCCGGTAGGGATCTCTTGTAGTGTCTCAGATCTGGAAGTAAAAAAAGAACTGCTGGTGCAGCAGAGGTGCCTCTCTAGAAGATCAGTGTCTTCCCCTCCGAGTGGAAAACTCTGAGAGAGAGAATAAAAATCACCTTCATCTGTCAAACACATTCAGTGTGATCACGAGGGGGTTTACACTGGGGATCGGCATTAGACCTGCGTTATTACAGTGCGGTCAGCTCCTGGTAAGTAGGAGTGTACACTTGATATACCCGCAAAATAACAAATATTATTTTATAAATATCAATTTGATGTGAATAGTTTCCAATCGAGCTGTGTGATGCGAGCTTACAAGATTTTACAGGCGTTAACAAGCTGGTTATTGGCCAACAGGGGGAGATGATATTGCTCTCAAGGTTCACTCGGCTTCCAGTAGTGTCAGAAATGTAAAACTTTTAACGACCTCTAAATACCTCGTAAAGTCATATTTGCCAAAAATTTAAGCAGATGCGCTGTGAAACATCGATAACTATGAGCGGTTTGTTCAGTTTGTACACCAGACTGAGTTTTACTGCGATAACTGAACTTCATTTGATCAAATAAGCCTCGGAGGTACTTTAACTGACTGTTAGCTGCTTATGAATCTGTCTCAATGCAATGATGATGCCGTTACACGACCTACATGAGCAAACCAGACCATCAGCAAAATATGTGGCTATCGATATAAACTGTGAAATCATTCCTATTTTGGAGCGAATGTGAACTGAACAAACTGTATTTCTGCCTGAAGAACGTTATTGTGAACGTGTTCATTCTGGCGTTTGAGAACGGCACCCTCTCACAGTTTAACTTCATTTAAGAGAGCGCCAGATTTCCATCGAGCCTTCCAGGAGAAAAACCAGCTAACACACACCGTAAACAGGCCTGGATATATAGCGGAAAAAACACCCAATCTGGCAAAACCAGCCACCACAGAGTCGCACCGCCGCATGGATCATCAACATGCGAAGCATGGAGACAAAACAAATGAAGACAGACTCTGCCTCCCCCATTAATACGGCATCTTCGTATGATCACTTAAAACAATTTTATGAAATGGTCAGTGGTGATCCAGGTGGAAAAAATCTGACCTTTCTGTCTAAACTTCACCCGCCAGGTTTCAAGAAGCATCTCGGTTCATCAAAAACGTCAGCAGCAAACCTGAAACGGCACATTGAACTAAAGCACCCGGCGAGCCTTTCAAGGTCTGTACGAGTGAATAAAAAATCAAAAGACACGGCAACGGCGAGCCAAAACAGATCCTCTACCACCCAAATCGCATTAATGACGTACAGTAGCGGCTCCGTTGTCTTCATCCCCCAGCCGCAGCTGAACCACCTGGTTCTGCAGTATATTGTCGGAGAGCTGCGGCTTCAGTGTTAAAACTGATAGAATAATTGCTGTCTGTGGTTCTATATGGGCTGTGGCAATGATTTTGAAAAATAATAGCTCGCAGCAAAATATTGAGAAAAAAAGAACTCTGAATTAGTTCATTTTTGGAACAGTGAACTTAATTTTGAATTATGAACTGTGAACTGAACTAGATCATTTTAAAATTTGAGAACTGAACTTTGAACTAGTTCATGTAGAAAGTTAACTTTCCCAACACTGCGTAATACCTGCCACAGGGTCAACTCAGGAAAGAAAGACTGTATGCAGAAAGAAGCTGCTCTGTAGTCTGCTGGTATGGACACACACAACACAACACAACACAACGTATACTTTGTTTCACCAGCATCATATTACAGTTATTCTGCTTAGACAGCCACAAATACATACATCACATCATCGCCATGCATTGTACAAACAGCTGTCTGCACACACATCAGGCAAGACTAAGACCGTCACTGTGGGATGCTGTGGTGCTTTACACCGCTGTTGTCCACAGGAGCTGCCAGAACTAACAAAACAAAAGCTCCTAGTTGCAGCTTTTATTTACCTGAAAATCCCCCAGTGTAACGTCCACATCACTAATGTGCCCACAGAACACCTCAAAGAGCCTACAATCAGAAATTCAGATGTTAAGAGAATTCCTTCAGCCAAAATTGGTGAAGTATATCAACAAGAACTGATAGATTTGCTTGCAATTTGCAGCCACAGGGCTTCATGAAGATCTTCATGCAGATTATAGTTAACAGACACTTTCTGACAGGAACATTGCGGATACATTGTGAACGCAGGCTGGGGTTAAGGTCTGATTATGGTTATTATCAGGAAAAACACTGCGTGACTTTTCTGAAATACCACACATAGAGAAACACAACAAGCCATCACCATCCAACCTGAAGTGGAAGACATAAGTGTTCCTGAAGAGCTTTACCCTGAAAACTGCACATGTGTGAATTATACTGATTAGCCACCAGCGCCTTAATTTGATGAATTTAGTGAATGCTCAGTGGGGCGTTCAGTTCACTCGGCTCATCGTCTGAAGCTCCAAGACTTGAGCTCATGAATATTTCGCTTGATTAGAAGCATTTGTGACTCTACAGATTCCACAGGATAATGAAAGTCAGATTAGATGCTTTCACCACGGCCCCGATATCAAGACAGACTGGAACATACATAAACTACCCTTGGGGGAATCTTGACAATCCTAATGAGATCCCAAAATAATGACCACCCAGACAGAATTCCATCCAAAGATGCCAAAGTGCAACGATAATCAGAATGTGACTTGTTGTGAGTGTGTGTTATTACACTGAGCTGATTTCACAAAACTGATGAGGGGATTTCACAGTGCTGAACTCACACTGAGTCCAGGAATCAGAATATAACAATGCAGACCTGACTGACTTTACCGCTTGTTATTATTGTCTGTTTGCAGCGTCCAATCCAAACATCCTCTCACACACAACACAGGCACAGACACACACCCCGAACACACTGCAACACACAATCTCATGCGTGCACAGCGGGTGCTTTACAAGAGAGAGTGGGAAAGCTCTATTACTCTTCCTCCTCTCACAATTTCTCAGGGGGTCTTAAAAAGTAATGTGTTTTCAAATGCAGGGCTCTGGCTTGTCGCGGGGCCTAGCTGCCTGTGATATATGAGCTGAGAAACAAGCGAAAGGGCAGCCACCGCCGTACAGAGCAGGAACCGAACGTGGTCTAGTCTCTGGCCTTACAAGAGTGTGTTATTGGAATGTGCTGTATTACGGTTACAAAAAATAAGAGGGAGAAGAAAATATAACCGGCTAAATGAATACACACACACACACACACACACACACATACACGCAGAGTGAAAGAGAGTGAAGGCTGTGTAACAGCGGTGACAAAGTTATTGAAGCAGAAAGGCTTTAAATCTTCGCCAGGAGTATGCTTTTGGTAGAGGCTGCCTTCTTTGTAGCGCGGCTTTATCACGTCATGCAGAAACCTTCCTCAGAGACGGACAGCAGAAGCCCACAGGTTGGATACAACTCCTTATATCCATAAGTGGACTCTTGTACTAATCTATTTACTGTTTTCCCTTCCACTCTTTTCCACAACCAGGGCGAGTCCGCTTTGCTGCCATTTTGTCCCAGTGGTTTCAGATGATACTGCAAGTAAAGAACAAAAAAATCCTCTGCAACATTTCCCCATAAACTCATCGTGAAACTGCATAAAATTTTAGATTTGGATAATATTAGTCCAGTTCAACACCAATGCAAACTACAGCCTTTATGATAGCACTCTGACAGTTGTGTTGGATTGCATTACATATTAAAGATGTACCTAACAAAAAGCCACTAACAGAAGGAAACCAGGAACATGCACAGTATTAGTCTAACCTAAAATGCAGGGTGAGCAACTGGAATTGAACAAACACCACTTTGAAATTGCGTATTTAGAAATGACTCCCCTTTTAATTTAATTGACTTTATTTAGTTACGCTGAAAGAAAATGAAGGCAGAGTAAATACTGTGTGTTGTGTCATTTTTACCAGAGCCCACTTGAGCACAACTAACATTTTCAGCTGCATGTACACAAGCTGAAGACCTCAAATACATCAGCAAAGCGAGACTGAAGCAGGTAAACAAACAGTCAAACTAAAACAAGGTACATGAAACAATATGCACAATCACAATAGTACAGTAAAACAAACAGACAAACAAACATAGATGTATGTCTTTTATCATGAGGAGAAAGTTACAGATGTTGAATACACTTCCTCTTCCAAAGTAAGTCAGTATTGGAAATAATAATCGTTTCCTCGGGCGGCCCAGACTGAAACTTGGATTTTTTGTGTTATCTGTAGCCAGACAGACATCGTCTCAGTGCAGTAATCAACTCTGCATCCCAACAGCTACATCAATATGCCTTCAAAATAATGCTCATATTTATTTATTTACTTCTCTAGCCTCTGTCACATTGTGGCAGTGCATGTGTTTCTTCCTCAGCGTCCTCCATAAAGCCTGGTTAGACATGTTTGCTTGAGTGCGTGGGTCTGTTTACATGAGCGCCTGCATCCATTTGTATGATTCACTGTGAGCACCATCGATTTGGCGCGCGCCGCGTTGATGTTTACCGCCGGCCACTGCGTTTTGCATCGCGGTGATGAGCTCGCAGGGGCTGTCAGAGAATGACGTGCTAATTCACCGATGCTAAAAGGAGTAAGTGAGTTTCAGAGTTTAAGGTGGTGAAGTGTAACTATAGAGAGAGCAGAGAAAACCAATTAGAGATCCTATTATACCTGTAATCACAGAGAATCCTGCTGCTTTATCTTGAGCTAGTATAGTAAGCAAACGGTCGAGGGCGTTATATCAGTTATGCCATGGATGTTTTCTAATTTAGCTCTTCTTCATCAATCTTACACTTCGACATGCTGCAAAAAACTAAAAGGCATAAAAAAAGTTTGAGCCAGCAACACAATAGCTAGCAAAAACAAAACCTTAAATGCACCTTTGAATTGCAATTGGACATTTTGCTTCATCAAAGCGTTATAAAAACGTAATAATTACATAATAAATGTGTTCAAACACACCTGTGCTCGTTACGTTTGACGCACGTGAATGAGGACGACCAACAAATCCTTAAATAACACTTCTACAATTAGTTTTGCAGCGTCTGCAGTCTTCCTCACCTCTCCTCACCGTGTCATGTCTGTGTGTGTGTGTGTGTGTGTGTGTGTGTGTGTGTGTGTGTGTGTATGTGTGTGTGCATGATAACAAGCTGCCCTATACAGTAAGGTAAGCTCTAATTAGCTCGCCCTGTTTGTGCTCTACATGTGAGCAACCTTCTTCCTCTCTCTCTTCGTCTCTCCACGGCGCTGACTGAGGCGCTCTCCGTCCTGCACCGCACTACACATGAAGCTTTGAAGTCCAGTCTCCAAGCAAAGCCTAAAAAATCCCCAAATTCCCCTGTAGCAGCAGCAGCAGCAGCAGCAGCAGCACGGCCGTCCGTCTCACATCGCTACAGATCATGTGTCCTGACCGACCCATCGAACACATTAATTCCTTATCAGGTTTAATAAAACAGGCTTACAGGGAAAAAAAAAAAGTAAAAATCACATTAGATATTCACTTTGATTGCTGTGCTATCATTGTACTTTTGAATTAAGCCTCCAGAAGCTTGTGTTTCCATGGGATGAAGACTTTGTTTGTCAGACGTATCCACCTAAATGGAAAGATACAGTTTTTCTGAAATCAAATTGGATCATAGATTTGCGATCAGCAATGAGCTCCGCATAGCTCGATCCTCTTTTAGTTTGATGAGAGGAAACCTTGTTTGGAAAGCCTGATGATGTGTTCGTCTAGTCGGCCTGTTGATTTTACCGTCCAACTAATCTGCTACCCCACCCCTCCCTCCGCACCACCCACTCAGTGTCTAGCGTACAGCCATATTGCTGGAATAATGAAATTAATGTTTTATGGGCCATTACTAGGCTATGATAAGATGACTGAGAAAGGAGAGAGGAGAGGAAAAGAGGAACAAGTCTCGCCAGATGGAGGGGAAGAATAACAGCAAACCGTTTAATGTTCAGTGCTACGGTTCTCCTCAGAAAGAAACTCATCTGAATCTGTTATTAAAGCAGCAGGAGGAAGCAGACTGTAGCGCGGATTTCTGAAATATTGAGGTCATGTTTTATCGAGGCCTGTGTACAGCTTTTTGTGTACGAAGCCCTGTTTTTGTCTGGTTATGCTGAGAGATTAGAACGCATCTCCAGATACAAACAGCAACAAACAAAGAAGCAACAGAGACAGAAAGACATAATTATACTGACGATAATCATCAAATTTAAAGGTGCATTATTTGTATTATATTCGCATCTCTTTCAACATTTGTAAGCATTATACCGCTGGGTATTTCTAAGGGACCTTGGGACTGTTTCCAGCTGTGAGAGTGATGATTGTTTGGGACATTTTGAGCTCTGTTTGTGGCAACCAATTCAGTTATCTTGAGCCAAAGCCAAGCATGATCTTTTTTACCTGAGCTAAACACTAACTTTGAAACTGAAGGTTACGTATTGTAGGTGGTTGCTGAGAAGCCCAACATCTACCAAAATATTGAAGACATGATGCCGGGGTCCTTCACTAGCTATCCTTAGGAGGGAAAATATGTAAGAAATGAGCTTCTTTTTCATGCTCCTATTTATTCCATTTCATCCAATCTTCGTTCACTGTTTTGGATTCAGATACATTGCGACAGGCATTAGGGACACAGCTTGAAGTCTATATCTCACCGGGCAAGGATAAACAAGACAGATTGAGTGTGTGACTGGCTGATTCACTGGCTGACTGGCAGAAATAGAATCTAGCTGGCAGACTGGCTGACTGATTGGCAGAGACAATGTCTAACTGGCTGGCTGGTTGCACGATTCAGTGGCTGACTGACAGACGAGTTGACTAAAAGATGAGCCGTTGCGGCGGGCGAAACTGATCTGTTCATTGTGTTTATTTCGGGTGTGAAGCGTATTCACCCGCAGGAGCATCGTGATTGGATATTCTTCGTGCCAATTGCCCCCATCTGTGTGCGACGGTCTCACAAAGTCTGCCCCAAACACTGGCAAATGAGCTGGGAGCGCAGATGAGAGGAAACGATTTAAAGAGGCAATCAGTGTGGGAGGGACAGAAGTGATGAAATGGAGTAAACAAGTCCCTTTCTTTACACACACACACACACACACACACACACACACACACACACACACACACACACACACACACATTCATTGATACACACTCACAGAAGCAACCCCCATCACTCTCAAGTGCAGTAAAGCAGTAATAGTCACAACAAAATCCATTCTCCAACAGTTCATGAATTTATGAATTTTTCAAAGCTCATGCAACGGCTCTGTTGAAACTCACTTTTGACTCGCTGGTGAGAATAGGATTATCCTTTTTATTCTCTTCTCTCCAAAAACTTGGCTTTTGAAGTAGTTCTGGCATATTATAGTCTGCTCATAATTAATACACTTCTAAAATCACTCGTCAATCACTGCTGACACAAACACACTGTCAGGACGGGCAGATCGGCAAAGAAACAACTGAAAATGCTGAAATACATAACGGATGGCGGGATTAAAAATTAAAAGTGCAGAATAAAACAGCATGTCCGAAATTCACAGGAAACGATCCCCAATTAGCTCGACCACTCACACATTTTTATTTTTCATGCTCTTTATTCTACCAAGCTGGAGGGGAGTTTCCAGAAAGAGTAGCTACAGCATCAACGTTGTGGCACATGGGTCAACTGACCAGACTGCAGTCACGTCACCACAAGCAGTGCAGGTAAAGGTTAATTGTAATTAGTGGTCCATTTTATGGGAGTTACAAGGGGGGGACTTTCTCAGGGTTCTCAGGGTCCATGACTGACAGGAGACCCAAAAAATTAGGTTAGAAAAAAAACATTATTTTACTAACCCATCATAATTTATATAATATTTTATTTCAAATATACTAATACAATTAAAGCTCAATTTGTCTTTACTTGGCAAAGAGTAAACATCCATAGAGAACACCCCCCTGTATCTGGATGACATGGTACGGTCCTGCCTGAGCTCAGCGGTGCTGGCCCGCAGATACAGGAGGAGCTGCGCACTGGGCCGCCAGGAGAACCGGAGAGGGGAGGCCGAGAGACAGGAGAGAGGACAGACGACAGACAGGAGAGACGACAGACAGGAGAGAGGACAGACAGGAGAGAGGACAGACAGGAGAGAGGACAGACAGGACAGAGGACAGACAGGACAGAGGACAGACAGGACGACAGTATGTCGCCCACTATGTCTAGCAGACAGGTGGGTGTAGTCAGTGAGCGGCTGAAGTGAACCTGTTAGCTTCATGTCCACAGTGATATAAGTTACACTTCACTCCTGTCTCACCTACATGTAATCAGTGCAGGTAGAGTTTAGCAAGCTAATGACAGTGAGTGAGCTGTCCTGCCCTCCCACCAGACTCCACAACAGGTTCGTCTGCAGGCCTGCCTGTCTCCACACACACCCCTCCTCCTGACTGTGTCCATCTGATAACTTCAAAATAAGAGTTACATTTAGACTGTGAATAATGGCCTTTGGCACATTTCTTTTAGAGTGCGTTGGTCCTGCATCAAATCCAGACTGATGCATGTTTGTCTGCACAGTGTTACATCTGCACAGCTCATAGTAAACAACATTCTGTAAGTATTAGACTAGGAGAGACAGAACAGCTGCACAGGTAGAGTTCTGTAAAGCATTGAATGGGTCTATTGGGTCCTGTAGGGCCGACATGTGAACCGCATCATTTTTCTTTCTTTATTATTATTATTTTTTTTATCTTCATTGCCTTTCCAACTGCAAGCCAAACTTATCTCCTTTCCTTTTTTTAGCCTGGAGGCAGGTTTTGACACATAGAGATTTGCTAATGTGATATGTATTTTAACTGAGCGCAATTAAATTAAAAGGCAGATGCGACATGACTTGTTTTAATTAAGAACGGCTGACTAATGCCTTTCATGCCTGAGACTTCACATCCAGTGAGCGACGATAAACAGGACTTAAATTCGTTCACAAGATTTTATTTTCAATCCAATTTTGGTCCTGAAAACGTTGGAGTGTTGCAACATTTTATAATATTTTGCAATATCAGTATCATTTTTGAAAATTTGTTATCACAACCAATGGTTTAATTTTAGCAAATGAAAAATACAGGGACGTTAGAGAAAGTGGTTTAATCAGTATAAATAGATGATAGGTGATAACTCACAGTATGTTTGATTGCATCTCTGGAGCTGTCCTGTGGTCCTCTATCAAATCTAATCTTGTCCAGACAAAAAACTTTGGGCAGCCTGATACGGACTCAGCATCAGATAACTCGAGGCGTATATATTCTGTCTGCCCTGATTATTTGGCTGGCCATGTGCCTCGGGGGTTTATAAATTATTGTTGCTGAGAGAGTAAGGTGCAGATTTCTATCACCAGCGCTGCTTCAAGTCCCCTAAAAAAGCAGCACTGGACATACTTTCATTGATCAGTGGCCTGGAGCGCTGCCGAACAAGGTGCCCGCCTCAGAAGTGGAACGTGTTTCTTCAGATGTGGCGGAGCTGATGAGGTTGTCCTGGGTGTATGCTGTTAATGTTGTGCAGTCTGTCTCTGCACAGACAGACTTGGCCTGTACTGCGGCTGTTCTGTGTAGATATATGATGTGTCTTGCAGGTGGGAGTCTCTATTCAGACGGCGAGGCCCGGCTCCAGTTCTTTCATTTCTGAATAGGTTGAACGTAGCCACTGCCGCATTACTCTTTGGCCTTTAATCTGTGAGGAAAAAAAAAGCTCTGTGATCACAGTGTCAGCTGGTGGACTTCAGTTGAATCGACTGCTTATAAGGTTAACTGATTCACTCTGGGTGAACCAGAAGTCCAGCAGCAGCCTCCTTGGTCTTACTTCACGACTGACACCGTTTGGTCCAAAGATACTCTTCCTCAGTTAGACGGGATGATATAGATATATAAACCATCATCGTGCAGTTGGATAGAAGTTCAGAATCCAGAACATTATGCCCAAGTTTAATGATATGTTTTCATATCATAAAGTTGATCATAAGTTGTGTCTTAATACTTTGGTAAATCTGGCCATTTTTGGCCCATTAACTACTCGTCACCTCTAGTTCGCAGTACATATTTTTCAAAACTTGCCACCATTCTTGTGTCTTTTTTTATGTATTATATATGTATCTATATAGATGGATACATATTGTGTGCCTGGAAAGAATAAAAGGTAGTGAGTAAACTGGACATTGGGTGCTTGTACCATGAACCACACAGGGTCCACTGCAGACCCACTCAGTCCACAGTTAAAGAGCTGAAGAACAAAAGAGGGCAAAATGTATGAGTACAAATTGTGAATCTGTTCCCACGGCTTACGAATCCAGTTTCTTTTCTGCCATGCTACAGTATCTCATGGTCGTCAGAACCTGGTTGTCAGTGGGTGCAGGCAGAATGAGAATGAGCATTCGTGGGACTGGTTAAAGGAAATGTGATTAAGTTTAGCTAATGAAAGAGTAATGACATTAACCCAAGCTGCCACTTGCGTAACTGGCCTGTTCCCACTTTCTCATTTGCACAGTAGAGAGCCCTGAATATAAAGGTATTTCCAGCTCTCCAGAAAGCAGCATACATAATGAATGGCTGGTTGACTTGATGTATGCAACTGTAGCAAGCTACTTTGCATGCGGCTGGTGCTACCTCGTTCTAGCGCGGGGGTCATAATGAAGCGATATTTTTGACAGATTTTGCATGTGTTCAAGCAATGAAGCATCTGAACTCCTCACACACCTCAGCACTGCAGCTCACTCTGTGGCAGCCAATTCCTGCGTGGTAATTCAGCCTGGGTGAGGGAGGATAGCCTCGGCCCGCCTCTCGGCCTCACCACCGCTGAGACAATCACACACTCCCATCAATAATTTATACTGAGAGGTGTTTCTTTCATTTCAATATTCCTGCCCAAATGGCATTTTAAGAGCCATCTTTGTTGAGCCCAAACGCAAAAAGAATGTCTTCAATTATTTATTTCCAGAGGTATTAGCTCTGCCTGACTGATTTTTCCTCTTTACCCCCTCTCTCTCTCTCTCTCTCTCTCTCTCTCTCTCTCTCTCTCTCTCTCTCCTCCCTCTGCCTCCCGGGCCGTGGTTGGATGGTGCCCCTCTTTCCAAACACTGTATTTCTCCTGACTACCCAACAGGTAAGTTTGTTTGATCACATCATATTTATAGACTCATGCGACGGGCTTGTCTTGCACTGTATTATTTAGTGCTGTGGACTCGGGCGTTATCCGACAGAGGGACAGGTTATGGATCTCTTGTACATCCTGCTGAACAGAAGCTGTGGTCACTGATGTGGAGCAGAAAATCTTTGGTTTCACAGTGTTTATTTTCACAGCTTTGCTAAAGTGGCTTTAGGGATGCTGAGTTGTAGCGACCTTATTTGGCTGACGAGCGTCTCATCCGTAAGGAGAGACGCTTCCAGAGTATTTTCGCACGCTTATAGTTCCAGACTTATACAGCTAATCCTTTACTCTGAGCTTAAAAGTGAGCAGAAAGGGAAGCTTTTCTACACAAATCTGAAGCATAGAGTTGTTTTGCAAAGAGCCCAGTTGGGAGAAAAGATTGTGCATGGTGCAGCTGAGCTGCAAAGCATTACCTTAAATGATGAGCGGTGATGTCAGAGTGATCTTAATCGCAGAAAAGGAGTAAATAATGCAAAATCAAAGTGGGATGTGTATTATCAGGGTGATATGAAGCCTTCGGGAGCACGTGAGGATAGAGCATTCCAGTGTATTAGGATATGGAGATGAAGAAGGTGCGATATAAAGTTTGAATTCGTCATATTCTTTGTATACTTTCCCAAAGATCATCAGAACTGCAGACTTCAGTCAAATGTATTATCATCACTGGATTCCTGGAATGATGGGAGGAAAAATGATTGAGGTTTTATCCTAAAATCTGTGTACATGTATCACAGCGAACTAATGCATCTTATGAATATCAATCTGCTCTCATTTTCTCCTTCTTTGGGTTAAAGCGATGAAGCTCATGTGTGATTTCAGGGGAAAAATACGAGCTGTTGCCCCTTAACTGCAAAACAATGTACTGTATGCAGATGGGAGAGTTTTATGTAACAACAAGCAGAATGAATACAACACAATAGATAAATACACAACGGGGCCAAGACGGCGTACAGAGCTGAGATAATGACAACATTAGTGCTGTGAAAGGGTAAGGATTTTGAAAGTCTGTTTGATCTCATGTTTAAACTGTAACTCAAGAGAACAGCATCCACTGTGTTGAACTTTTCTGAAAAGTCACAAACCCTAAATCTCCTGCTGCTATGGTGGCAGGTCATCAGGATGGATTTTGCTGCAGTTTTTACAACTTCTGTGAAGTATTTATTCACAAAATATTCAAGCGTTAGTTGCCAGTCAGGTCGATAATCGGGCTCGAGATAGGACATTCAACATTAGCTTAGTAGTAGCTAGTAGCTAGTTCATCCTTTTTGCAAAAAGGCACCAGTCTCCCTTCTCACCCCTGCATGTCATTTTACATCTTCTTTTATATCTTTTCAAACACTACTGACTGGCTGCAGAGAACCTCATGATATCTGTGTTGTTCTGTTAGGTGCAAAACTTGCTTGACTCATTGTTCGAAGCCACTGTTAATTAATCGCTTTTTGGTCTGATCTGACTAATCCTCATGGTTCCTTCGATGTAGAGGAAACACAAAAATGGGACTTGTAAGGAAATGTATTCTCTTGGAGTCTTTGGTTTCTGGGCGTGTTTGATTGAAAAGGGCCATTTGAAAACCAGGACAAGCCATGTGTGACACCTGGAAAGGCAGCCAGGAAAGTCTGAAGTGACTCCGACTTGTGTCTAGAGGAATGCTCTGTAACATTTAAAGTGCTTATTTCCTGTGTACAAGACAGGATCTTAGTTGTAAATATACCAAAAACATATTGTCAGACATACCCAGGACTGGGGATTTGAGGCATTCTCTGACATTTTAGCAGAAAGAGAACAGATCAAACAGTCAGAAATAGAGAGGATCACTGCATTTGTCTGGATGAAGGATGATGTCTCACATTGATCGTCGTTGGAAATCAAACAATGTCAGAAAGGAACAGAAAAGATGACAGATTGCCAAAGAAGTTTTGGGGGTATATAGAAATATCAGAGGAAGGTTTTTGAATGTCGTATGATTTCCGTGACAACGGCGCAGCGTCACATTTTAAAAGGGATGAATAGAAATAGCGCATCAGAAGACCTTCAGAAGTTTCCGATACGGAGTGGCATTATTATTTTATTGAATGCACAGTCGGGGACAACAGATGTAGGGCAGTGAACACTCAGCTACAATTTGGATTGATATGAAGTGCAACTTGACTTTCTGCAGAGTCAGGATGAGTAACACTCTGCACGAGATGTGTCACTGGCATAGTACGAAACTACATTGTTGGGGACAGCGGTGCCTCACACCGAAAGCAAGTGAACAAGGCAAAACACTCTGTGCACTTAAAGAATTTCACACATCAGCCATGCAATCATCATTTCACTTACCGTGTAGCTGAAACTGTCACTTGCAGATTAGTTCGATCGACGAGGTGAAAGTGGTGAGTGATGTTAAAGAGGAGTTCATGGTGGATGGTTGTGTAAAAAAAAACAAGTGCGATTCTGACACTTGAGCTTGCAGATTCAGTTGCCTTGATTTTATTCTAAATAAACAGATTTCAGCTGTAGAGACCACAGGTGAGAACGCACTTTAAACAGCCAGGTGGCTTTTTGAGGAATTAGGCAATGACAAATGTTTGATTATGTTATTTTCAGTTCATTTAATTGTTGCTGGACTCTCCCTGCATACCAAACAGCTCAGTATCACAGACAGGAACCAGAGGTTGAGGGTTAGGAGGTTCGCTCCTGATGCTCCAGATGGTTTGGGTCTGTTTCACAGAAGCATCTGGAGAGAAGCCATTAGAAATTGTTTGGAAAAAAAACAAAAAAAAAAACACCTGGCACTTTCAAAAACTACTCGGTAGTTGAAGTGAAGAACTATCATCCTATATCACAGACTCACTTCCCCCAATCAGATCAGTAGGGGAGCGCTACTACCAGCAGAGCCTGTTGGTAAGTCTGAACCTTACTGAAGCCAGTCTTGACATGAGTGGACATGAGTGGCCTTCTCTGCTCTTATTTCAATCAGTGCGTTTACATGCACAGCTCAGTTGGATTACAGCCACAGTTCGACTATGCTACTCAATCGGACAACTGCAATTGTCTGCGTATACATGCCGGTGAGAAAACCGAATTATTCGCTGAAGCATGTCATGCCCTGCGATGATAGGTGGCGCTGTGCCCATTTCAACTAGTGATAATAGAGCCACCTCCAGCTGACCTCTTTACGTCACCAGGAACAACAAACTCTGCCTCGGCATTCAAGAAAGATGGCGGACGAAGAGCGAGACGAAGCTACATCTTTGTACAATACACAATAGCGCTCTCGCTTGCAGTGATTTCGGAGGAAAGACGCCACCGCCGTCCTTCTACTTCCACCTCATGGCCCCGGGAAATAAATCTTGAGCCTGCGCAGAATGCAAATCCGCTTCCGATCTGATAGAACGTATACATGCAGGAGTAATGCGACTATCAATCGAATAATCTAGGTGTTTTAATCCGGCTATGAGAAATCCGATCGGGTCTGATTTTAGTCTGACTAAGATGTATACATGCATCTTGAAAATCCGATCATAGTCAAACTAACCCAGTTATTCGGTTTTCTCGAGTGTCATGTAAACGCAGTGAGTGAAATATACTCTCCATTTCTGATATAACTGATGTGATAGCAGCAATGCTAACCTCTCTAGAACTGTGTAGCTGTCGTCTCTAGTTTCCAGTAGTTCCTCATAGGACACTGATTGGTTCGAGGCCTGTGTGTTTGGCCACAAATGTAAACCATGAAGCCTGACAAGATGGATTTGTAAGTCTCACAATCTTAGAAATCTGGCTTCCTCACAAGGCAGAGCAGAAGTTATGATATACAAATAAATCCAGATATCAACACTGGGATGAATAAGACAAACAACACGGAGGAGAAAACAACCATTCATTTGATTTTTTTTCCCATTGAATGTTTGCAGCATTTTCTTAGGCATCATCATTGCCTCAACCTCTGGCTGACACATAGCCATCAGCATGTTATCAACACCCCTTGAACTGACACTGTAATTGAAGTTCACTGACAGGTCCTCATTGCATCATTTTAGAGCTGTTCTGGCTGCTTTCTGATGCCTTACTTTTTTTTTTTTGTGAGAGGAAGCCGAGGTTATTTTGTGACAATGGATAAGGACTGTCAGCCAATAACAGTGTTAGGCAGCACTGTGGAAAGGTGTTGAGAGAGTCACGTTAACATGCAGATGAGCAAGCGAAATAGCAGCAAAGGTTTCAGTCTGTTGTGCCCCGGAAAGGCATCATTGAGCTCCGATGAGCTGGAAATTGCACCCTGCTATGGTAATGCTCTGTTTTTCTGCTGTGTTTTTTGTCAACATCTCAACCGCTTCAAATGACTAAATCAGATACGAGCACAGCAGCAGTATGCACATGTACACACACACACACACACACACAGATACCATCTCCCCGAGTTAACATTCAGACGAGGTTTCAGTTAAAAGTACTTGAAAATGAAATGGTTGCATACCAATTTAAAACTTGCTGATATTGTCACACAGTCAGATTGTATTTTTAGAGACTGAACTCAGGTCTACCCAGGATTTCGGTGGTATTTCTTTACATTTCCAAATCCCCGAGCACTCACGAATCTCAAGCACGAAGCTGCCAGTTAGAATTCAAGCCATATGACTCAGGAGTGCCCTCGACTGTGAGCATGATGTTCTTCAACTCCAGACTATCTGCTGGCGAAGTTTTATATCTCCACAAGTGTCAGTGCACCTGCTGAAAGCTGCAGCGTGATGCCCTGTGAGCATGTTTTGTGTGCAGCCCATGTCAATTGCCCGCAGAGCCTCGGCTTTGCAAGTCCACCGCGGTGGGAGGACTGAGAAGCAGCCTAATGGCATTTCCCATTCCCTCGCTGTGGGAGACATCTTTATGGATGGGTAGTGTGTCGACTTCTGCTCCTCCTCGCTCGCTGAGGAGTCATGAAGAGTGATGGCCATGAAGGGAGGACGGAGGGATGGGAGAAGATTGAGAAATAATACGGGCAAGAAGAAGAGAATAAAGAGGAATTACAGCACAAGGATGCAAAAACAGCTCAGACATCACAATCTCTACAGAGAAAAGAGGAATTATTTAGAAACAAAATTAAAATTATGGAATGACTGAAATATGACTCAAGTCTCATCATTTGATAAGGGAATTGATCAAGGATACTTAGATCCTCTTCTCCTGCTGCTCAAACCCATTAAGTTCTTCTGTGATGGATACATATTCCTCCCTGACTGTCATTTTCTCCCACTGCCCTCCACCATCTCCTTGCTGATGGTGTTTGCACCATGAGAGAACTCTTTTGTGTCCATTGAGGAGGTGATTAAAATGACATTAATTAGATAAGGGACAATGGCATGTCGGCATGGTGGACAAAAGGAAAACTCCTGTGCTAACTTCAAGCTGCAATATATGGAAGTGAAAAAAAAGAAAAGTCTAACTTCTACAAGTAATTTAAAACTTTTTTTTTATGACTACACTAAATGCAAAGTGGGTCTTCAGCAGAATAAAGTGTTAGATTTCTATTTTCAGTAATTCAAAGTGGAACTCAGATTAAAACTTAGTGGAGCTATATGAGTAATTTCAAGAGACCGTTCAACTTCATAAACCTGTAAGAATGTTCCCAAAAAAAAACTAAGGTAAGGAGCTTCACAACAACTGGTGTCCATACTCCAAAATGACATGATATTATCATCTCAGGCTACTAATCCACACGATGTAAATGCTTTATTTCAGTGTCATGCCAAGTCCTTCAATTAACCTTGAAGTAATTAAGCTAATGTAAAACATCGACAGACCCCCGCTGAAGACTGAATTGGTGCTTGTCATCTCTCAAAGAACTCACTGACCGTTTAAAATGTTCAGAAGAGAGATCAATAAAAAAGACGGAGGGAGCAGAACCGTCTTTGATTAGCTGAATGTAAACAGGGACTCCTTTAGACTGGATACACTTGAGAACACTTGAGAACATCAGATTGAGGATTGAGGCACATAAAACAGGAATGATTTGGAATTTGCCGTAGCCGTTATACTAAGGTTATTGAGTTTGTATATCACCAGATCTTCGATATGCGGGAACGTGGAATATTTATTAGGCTCACTGAGTCAACCCAGACTCCCACACGGCAGTCGGGCATACTGCAAATGACCTCGTGCATTTTCATCTTTTGCGCAGCATTTCTTTAAACTTGTGTTTTGAACGTGTTGGCAGCAACAGAAAGAGACTCTAGTTAATTTTTTATACAAGTGAAATGCACCTCAGACACAAAGTACTTTCTTCTGTTTGGTTGGCGGGTATCAGTAGAAACTTCATGACGAGACATCAGTGAACACTTTCAACCATGATATTTCAAATGAATAATGGCCGACTGCCATAAAAGCAATGTTATGCTTTGTTATATTACCAATGAAGGCCGACTGATCACACATACCCAACGATTAACACAGCTCACCAAGGCAGTACAATATACTGAGACATGTCTGTGTTAGTACAACTTCATCTCAAAATCTGTATCCTTGAAAGCACTTTTGAATGACCAATATGTAAATGAACAAAAGCACGAAAACAATCAGGGCCACTAATGCTAATTAAGGCACTGTTGCATAAAAGGTAGAAAACTCTTACCTGACTTGCCTGGAAGCCATGACACAAATATTTTTGGGAAAGGGCATGCACTACAAAAAATACTTGCAGATAATTGGACGAACCATTTGTCTTTCACAGGCTGGACAGTGCTACCACCAGTGGAAACAAATAGCCAATCAAACTAACTGAAGTCAGTCAAGAGAGGAGCACAAACAACTTCTCCGTCCTTAAGTGTCATGCGTTGCCCTTCTGTTCTGGTATAACCGATGCTGTAGCAGCCACGCTAGTTTCTTGAGGAGCCGCAACACAAGTTGCGGTTGTTGTCTTGGAGAGTGTTAATGGGGCCATCTCTGTCGGTGTTTCTGTTTCGCTTCTGTTTTGTTTTTTTGCCTGCTTCTCTGCTTCTCTACACATTTATCTCGTCATAGGTATGCAAACACAAGTCACTATTCAGATTGACAAGTTAACAAGGGTGTCAAGGGATTTCTTCTTGACCACACTCCAAATTCTATGAATATTAAACACAAGAAGACAGAGCGAGGGAGAGGCAGAGGACGAGAAAAGAAAAGAATGATTACTAGTTGGAAAAGGTCCGATAGGTTGAAGTGGAAGGAGGGGGAATGAAGAGACAAGATTGGAGACGGGATGAAGAGGAAGGTGTTTTTTTTTTTTTCCATTCTCAGTGGTGGCCAAAGAAGTTGTGGAGACATCTGGATACATAATGTGGGTGCACATCAGAAATCACATCGTCCCTCTCTTATCTCTGCTGTGTTCTCTGGATTCTCCATCGTTGGAAAAGCAGACAGTGTTGCCCCGTTCTGATCAAACTCTGCAGGTGGAGATCACAGGCTGGGAAATCTACCTGTAAGCTTTCTATTTCGGTCTCCCTCTCTCTCCCTCCGTGTGGGAGACGGGGTATCAGGACCAAACAGAGCAGTCAGAGCAGAGATAGATGGAAGCGTCGTGTGCCTCACATTGCCACCCATCCCTGACAACAAGATTAATCTTCACTCTTCAACCCTGATGAAAGTCCCTCGTCGGTACCACCTCTTCCTCCTCTTTTCATCTCTCTACCCCTCCCTCTCTCACTCAGTGGAGGTTAGCTTCACCCAAAATGAAAATTAGAAGAGATTGTGAATATTACTTTGTGGTAGGGACGACGAAGCCTTAAAGGGGCACAGCACTGAATTTAGACATTGTGATTAGTTTAGTTCCCATGAGAGATGCTGCACAGCCAGCAGAGCGTACATCTTTTAACTTTATGGAAGTGTGACACTAAATCCAAAATAAATTGACATTGAAAATATCATGGGAACCTTTTTGTTGAATTTTCTGACTCATTTTAATTTTCAGAGTCTTCACATCTCAAATTGTAAACGGGACTTTGTGGTCTCAAAAAAAAAAAGAAAAAAAAAAGGATTGGAGTGACAGAAGTTTGCAGTTTTTGTTTTTGTGTCTCCAACAATAGTTTCACACTGTTTCAAGCCTGAATCTCTTACACCCGGTTTTCATTGAAAGGGTTTGGTCTTATAGATAGCTGAGCACTAATCAACCCTGATCACATGAAAGACATTTAGATAATTCTCTGCAGTCCGTGAATAAATGGCATTGTCAGGAATCTAATTTCCATATCTTTTTTTTTCCTTTTAAACGTAGCAAATAAAGCGTATAATACAACAGTTACAGCTCAAAGAAAATGTCATTTTCTGAAAATAAAAAAGAAAAGTGTTAAGAAAATAGAGCAGCTCTATGTTGATCCATGACCAGGAGAGTGTTCTGTCCTTACCAGACCACAAAAACCAAAGGGAGAGCTGTGGGCTGTACTTCAAACACTAGTCCAAGCATGTTTCTGCTGTCACTGTTACTGCAGACGGTGAAATTCAACCTATTAACCCGTCGAATCTTGAAACTTTTCACATTTCAGTTTTACCCTTACAGATTCTGACAGTAATGTTATTTTGCACACATCTCTCTGTCTCACATGTCTGTCATTTCTCTCTTCAATTCCTTTCTTCCATTTCTGCCCTCAGCACATCTGGCTCTGAATTATACAGCAGCTCTGCAGCTCTTTCACGGGGTGATATGGGTTGTGCACAACATTGTGTGTTTGCACGTGAGCTGCTGGGTGCATACATGTTCTGCACATGTTCCTGCAGGTGTACACTTTTGTAAACAGTACACAGTTAATGCTACACATGTGGCTGTGTGTATGTTTGTGTGTCGGGGGTTGCACTCCGAGCGCGTGGTGATGATGAGAGACCCTGAAAGCTCTATTTAAGAGGCGAACACACAACATTTCTTTTGGGACTGCCAGCATCAAGGGAGTGGCAGATGAAATAGAAAAACAGAATCTCATGCACAGACATCTCCCCTGAGCTGGAGAGTGGCCACAAAGGATAAAGAAAAGAGTAAGACTTTTCAAATTTCAGGCTCAGTTGTTTGCTTACGTCTGAGAAGTATCAGTGTGCTCTGCTGTTTTTGCCCTTTAGCTTAAATCTCAATCCGTTGGCTCTCTAATCCCCCCCATCCCCCACCCAACACCCACCACCCAGCCCCCTGCTCCAATATTGTCCAAATCTGAGCCCCCTTTAGGGACGGATCATGTCTAAACCCATCTCTGAATGTCATGGTTGACATCACAGCGAGAGGCGGTCAAGGCATCGCCGGGATGCGGCAAAACTAAATCAAGCCTGACATGTTATGGAAGACACAACAGATGTGGCTTGAATCAAGGAAATTACAAAACACTTATACGCAGGTGTTAAAGTGTTACTTAAGAGTTAATGAGCAACATACAATCTCACAATATCCAAGTAATGTTTATTTATTTATTTATTTACAAAAATATTCAATTTGAATGTACTGATTGATCCTGATAATACATTTGTGGTCAGATACATATCGATGACCCTTCATTCATTATCGATGTCTACAACTAATATGAAAGTGTTGGCACCTCCTCATAGTTTTGCTGCTGTTTGGAGTCGTTTGCTGGGGCCAGTTGTGCTATAAAGGACAAATCGAAAATCTCGATCAGCGGAGGAGCCTTACGGCGACAATATGGGGACGGGAACTGTCAACAAATGGTTCGGTAAAATATGGATGAAGAAGCGCACATAGTGTGACTAATAACATAAAGAGATGCTCTCTGGTCTGACCCATTAAGCGCTGGATAGTTAGATTGACTAACAACACGGCATTGCTCCAGACAATCCCTGCTGTAATAGGCGTTATTGAGCTTTTTTTCGATTCATGCAATGATGTAGTTCTAATATTAGAGCTTGGAGTTCTTAGCTGTCAAATAGAAGACTTCAGCACACTTCATCACTACAGCATCTCTCTGGAAGACGCTGAGTTCACTTGGTATTCTTTCAGCCAAGATGGCACAATCACCACGCACCACGAGGCTGCTTGGGGGGCTGCATGATGTTAACCAGGAGGAAACACCGCACCGTCCTGCACGCACAGCAGGTTTTCCTTCCCACAATGAATCCTGCTACAGATTCTTTTTTCTAACTGCCAGTTTGATCATCTTTTTCTACTCTTTTTCGCTACACTGCGGGTTTCCTCTTGTGCTTTGTCCATTAGTGAGCAGATTTTTCACGAGTGTTTTCAGTTCCTCTTCCTGTTTGTGTTGGTAAAAGGCTCAAAGATCGATCAGTTCATAAAAGGGTTCCCCTCCGCCATTGTTGTTATTGATGCTTTTCTATTACGCTGGCTCGGGATTTAGGAATGCTCCTGTATCAACTTTGTTATGAAGTGCGTGGCGGTATCAATATACATCGTATTCAACTAGAAAATCCCCTTCATGTCTGAAAATTGCAGCCACTGCAATGCAATAAATCCAAAGAGATGCAAATCCAAATGTTTTCATTTCCAATTCAACATTACGTTTGTATCTGCGCTGCTTTAGGAATAAATCATTTTCATGAGTCAGAGATCAAACCACTGCCAAGTAAAACATGACTGAACTACTTCTCTAATACGCACTGCTGGTTTTATGGTTAATGTCTTCCTACACAATGATGACCATTAAGCTGTGAATGCAGACCGCAGACTTCCACCTCAATTACTGAGTATTGCTTCCTGTCTACATAATGGATTTGTGAACGGTACTCGTGTCTCTCTGGTTGACTTCATAGAGGAAAAGGACATGAAAACACTAAAAGCATCTTATTTTGTCTCTCAGTACTTTTAGACTTCAGCGCAGAGCCTTTTATGTTGCAATCCATTGCAAGTCAGAAGTCGATAGTTCTGAGTGGGTTATGCTAACTCCCTTTCTAAGCAGTGCATCAGATTCTGTTCATGGATGTCGGCAGTAAACTCATGTTTATACGTCAAATCTAGCAAGCATCTACTAATGACCTTGTGCTGTCCTCGGTATATGTTCTGTAGATAACTCGACAGTGAGATAAACTCCTGAACATCCTGACTGAAGACAGTTGTCCTCTTGTCAATGAAATCACCTTGCCTTTTACTGTTACAGATTTTATTAATTTACTTTATATTTTAACTCCATAATTAATATATTGTCTGCTATTTGGACATGTAATTAATGAGCTACTCATTCATTTATGTATAATCATGGTTAAAGTAACTCGGTAGATTACTAGCATCAAATGTCACAAAATGTAAAAAAATGTCTCCAAAATTATGACGTGCGATTGTTGATAACGATAAATCAAATCTATACATACCCAAGATGCTACCAAAGGCTAAGATGTATGCAGATGTCACTGGATTACCTCAGGTGCTATAAAAACAATAGCGCTCAGAGCCATGCTCATTTACTTCCTGATGACTAGTCACATGACACAACTGATACCGATATCCTGTAATTCTTAAAGGGCCCACAAGGAGGCTAACGCATTAACAGAACAGACCTGCTGCAGGTGATTTAACTGATTAGCACGCTGTTAAAAGAGATGGAGGAGGAGGAACACGGTAGTAACCCTAAATCAACTAGATGTAAATGTAAATGGCAACTACAAAGTTGTCACAGCATGTTTAACCGCTGTTTACTGCTTGTCAGCAGAGCAAACATAGACAAAGGGATCCGGCAGAGGCTCAAAGTCAGGATCAAAAATGGGGTCAAATACTAGAAAAGACTATCACCTGGAGGGATGCTGGAACACTTACTGTGGGGGGAAGACAAAGACAAACCGGCACAGAAGACACTGAGCAGGCAGACTACGTCCACACAGGACAGGTCGAGGGGATGACAAGGTGCGGGTGTAACACGTCAGGGAGGAGTGGACAGTGACAGAGTTACACACCAAAATAAAACAGGAAGCAGAAGTAAAAGACAAGAAAAAAACAAAAAAAAACAAAAGCGTGACCTGAAGACGGGTGAGACGTGACAGTTCTGCTCTGGTGTTTCCAGCTGCAGGACGCTGGACGTGCTCATGGTAATAAAGAATCATGTCTCTTACATGTTTTACTGTCAGCCTCATCGTGTCATTAATTCTGCAGTTAGTTGTTTTTCAATTATTACTACCAACCGTTACTTATAGTGTAAAACAACACAGTGAGGAGCAAGAACACTTGTTTGACAAGAATAAATACACCAACTAAGCAGGTAATAATCTCAAACGTCAATGTATTAATCAAGAACATCAGCGCTACGACATGTACAGCCAAGATTAATAATGGTCCTAACGAGCTCTGAAAGTACTCAGGGACGCAAGATGAAGATGAGCGGTACACGATTCCAGGCAGCGTAGCTGAAAGCACTCGTCCAGAGCACACTGATTGTTATTGGCTGAGAGCTTTAAGCTCGTGGAAACATGTTAAGTTGTGCTTCAATTCCAGAGTCTGTTTTTAATTTGCTATATGGCTTCTAGTTATTCTCGTTGCTCCTTTTTAAATTTGATTGACGTTAGAAATGGGTTAATTATTACCTTTCACCCGAACTGATCTAGTTTAACGATTTAGGAAAAAAATGTGTGCAGACAGCAATATTTAAGTGGAAGTTCAAAGCCGCAAACGACCTCTTCGAGGATGAATGTAAATTAAAGCTGACATTGCCAGAGCTTTGGAATTTTAACTTTACTTTGCTTTCATTCATAGCCTCTGATAGCAGCTGACTTTGAACGTATACTTCTTACTGTGTAAATGATTAGCCCTGTTTCCTAGAAATGTTTAAATTAGGGCTGTCAATCGAGCAAAATACGATTAATCACATGATTGTCCATAGTTAACTTGCTATTATCGCACATTTTTTATGTGTTCTAAATGTACTTTTAAAGGGATATTTTTCAAGTTTCTAATGTTCTTATCAACATGGGAGGGGACAAAAATGACAAAAAATATTTTTATGAAAATGCATGTTTATTATTATTGCAACCTCTTCAAAACCGCTTTCTAGTATTTGCTTTGTCTGAAAATAGAACCTATGCTGTGAACTCTCACTAATGTAAGGACATATTGGGGTAGAGTCGGGTCTAGTGTGCCTTTTCAAAAGGCTGTACCCAACTGCTGGACTCTCGACTGCTTAATGGCATTTTAGCTTTGGACTACTCTTCAAAGAAATGGACAAAGAGCCAGTAATATTCCCCAGCTATTGAAGAAAAGCTGGCTGATTACAGTCTACCACTTAGATGCAAGATGCTCTTATCCGTCCCTACAGTAGTTGAGGGTGGTGGCATGAAATTACCCCTTTTGCTATTAACTCCATCCCTTCATTTCTATCCAGTTCAGAGAGACACACACAGAGAAAGCAATCATGAAGCACAGTTTATAGATTTCTTTTAAGACATCCTCTGCAGAAACAAGACATCCACAGAAGACAGAAAGTATCGCAATCATCTCAACAAAGCGCCTCTATTCAGTGGCGGATCTAACCAGCAGTGTTTAACACCAACACAAAAAAGCTAGGGGAGGTTTAGAAGAATTAGTGATGGCCGCTGACACTGAAAACTTTGTGCCATAAACACAGCAAAGAGCACGAGCAGGTGGACAGAGACAGGTGTTGATGTGTTGACCACCGCCTCAACCTGCTGCAGCACATTCTGCTGTGCACTCAAGGAGAACTGATAGAAAAACTCTGACTGCATCCAGAATAAATGGATTTTCTGGGGATGAGGCAGCTTTTTTCTGGTTCATCTAATGGACCTTTTTATGCTGATAATAGTTTGGTCCTGCAGTGATGAACATGTGAATACGGGAATATTTGTATTTCTTGTCTAAGCAGGGAGGGATTTACCTGCTGGGTGTCAGTGTTTGCATGTCGTCCTCTCTGTATCCGTATCGATCAAACTCGATTTGTGAAGAAGCCGTCATGACAGGTTAGTGCAGTCGAAAACATTTACCACCTAATGAAAAACCTAAAGCTTCAAGACAGAAACCAAACAATGGCAATCTCATAAACACCAACGTTTGAACAAGAAGATTATATAAAGAAACTGGCTCAGCTACTCTCAGTCACTCCAGCAGGCTGTTGGATCACCTCCAAATCTGATATTCTCTCATTTAAACCACAAAGCACCATTACAGTCATCGGAGCATCAGCATTAATGTGACATTATGGCCCCGTGCTAATGCAGAGTGTGTCGAGAAAAATGCTGCTCAGACACACGAAGTTCTGTCTCTGAATGAACTGACTAAGTTTCTTTTAATAGCGAAATTGTTTTATTCTCTTTGGGAAGCTTCTCCACTCATGCTGGCCAACACTTACATTTTTCCCCTGACATAATGTCGACATGAAAGGAATGCTACTGGCAATAAGGATCGTGTACAAAAAAGTAATTTTCTACAGTTCACAGTGTAACATGGAAATTTGTGCTCGAGCACCGCGCTCTGTGTCATTCAAACATGGCAAGAGGAAGAAAGTCGTGAAAGAGATGAGAAGGTCACGGTGACGTTTAGAAAAAATTAAGTCAGAAGTTATGGCTCATCAAATGTGCACTGAATATTTTAGCCAAGCGCGGCGGGTAAGATTATGCAGTTGCACCAGCATTTTTATTCAAAATTTACAATTCAGAGTGAAAACTCAAAAGTTGAATCAAACAGATAGAAAAGAGAGAATAACATGTTTTCAAATAAAATGTCCATTTGCATGGTGAAAATGAAATCCTCACAACCAAATTCTAAAGAACAAACTAGTCCAGTATAGAACTGTAATGATTAATCGACTAATCATGTAATTGATTAGTTGTATAACTGACTATTCTGACAGTCAATTCATCGTCAAAATTCTCTTGATTTTATCTTCCTAAATGTGAATATTTTCAGGCTTCTTAACTCCTTTATGACAAAAAACTGAATATCTTATTGTTTCTATGTACAGGTTTTTATTATTATACGGAGGAAAAAAAATATGAAGGCGAGAGATAATAAACAAAGTTACATAGTTGCCAAAAAAGAAGAAGAAGCACTCAGTGTACCGTTCAAGTGTCAAGAGGGCAGAGAACAGAATGTGCTGGTGGCTGAGAGACAAAGGGCAACTGCAAGGATTGTGTTCTCATCGGACGATGATGCGTCATAATCATTGTCCTCTTTAACATTATCCTCAATCTCAGATACACTTTCCTCTGTTCACTGTTGCTGCCAAAGAGCTGTGATAAAACCTCCTCGGTCTCCTTAAAATTGAAAGACAGGGTACACAGAGAGCACAGAGGGCACCGGGGCAATTGGTTTGGAAGGCTGTTGTGCAGAAGTGTTTCCCGTTTCCACCGCAGCATGCGAAATATCAAAGTTCCTGAAGGAATCGTGCCAGTGCATGTGACAGTGACCTCAATATCTGCCAGAGCAACCAAAACAAATATCTGCAAAATGTTCTCCCAGATGTTTTATCCAGCTTAAACAGCCGGAGGTCAAAGAGAACACTGTCGCAAACACGTTACAGTGCATGTTTACCAGTTTCTCCAATTTCGATTCAAGGTCAGTAAATGTGAAGGGAAACGATTGTGTCAGTCATTTATTCAGATAGAGGCATTTGAAATTCGGTGATGAACTGTGGATGTCCATGGAGAAGATGTGTGATGGTTGGTTGTCGTGGGGAAGTAGCTGTGTGGATTTAATGTGGCTGTGATTGTAATAGTGTATGCAAGTCTGTTCATGTAAGTGAACATGTGCATTTAGAGATGCTAAATATTGGATTAAGGATAAATCTGGTTACTGTCACCAATCACTGAAGAGTACGTGTGGCTGCACTGAGTGAACTCTCCAGTTAAATTCCCGGCTGAGATGTGTCACGATCCTGGCTGGCAGCAGGTAACTGCTCAGTTCAGCTGTCCTCCGTTCAACCCCTCTCAGTGGAACGGCAGCTTGTAGTTGGCTCCAGACCCCCATCAGGTGGTGTGACTCATCCATTTCATCATCAAATAAGATGGGTGCACGGCTGTGAGCGGGTGTTTCTCATCACGCCGGGGCATGCTTTAATGGGTAGTAGTAGTAGTAGTAGTCTTGTTTTTTTTTTTCCTTCTCCTTTCTTTCTTCCGTCCCCTCTCTGACAGTAATTACTTCTCTGACTTGAGAGGCTATGCTGAAAATTAAAGATGGCTACCAGTGGATTTGTATGTTGTTTTTGATTGTTACATCACAGTATATTCTCTTAGATCTGCTGCTACTATTACGACTCCGACTGAGTCTCTCTTTCAGTGTTGCTGTCAGTGAGTTTGACCTTAAAAAGTCATTTGTACTGAGGTTGTTAATGCATTACTAAACCTGCTCTTTCAGAAAAAAAGTTGCTGTTTTATGTCAGTGTGCATGTATGAACTGCATGTATGAGCATTAAAAATGCTATCGCTAGATTAAATGTCACGTGAAGTGATTTACAGTAGTTTTGGTCGTGTGACCTTTTCGGCTCAGAGGACTGCTTCTCATGTCACTTCTACGTGTTTTCTTATTCAGCGTGTGGGAAACTGCGGCAGTTGAGACTGAAACGTGTGGAAGAAAAACAGGAAATAAAAACATGCTTAGTGTACCAGAAAACTGTCGGAAGCAGGACTGCCGAACCGTTAAGAAAACATGCCGCGATTGGCTGGCGAACCTGAAAATGGGACTGGATGGAATTCATCCAAAGCTAAACAAGGGACAGGAAGTGAATTTCCAAACACAGTCACAGGATGTCTTCATTCGGCCAGCACCTGTAGCCTGCTGGATGAAGACAGACAGAAGACAAATTGACAAATTGAACTCCCTAACACTACTATAACTTAGTACGGAAGGAACTGATAATTTCAGATTTTTCACGTCCACCTGTGTTATCTTTGAAAACATACACAATGAGTTTGTTGGATGATGCAACTGTCACTTTGTTCTTCTCTACGTCTCATTCTCTGGTGTCAGTTTTGATGGAAAAATTGAAACATTGGAAGTGAATCAATGTGCCAACTTAATACAGACACCAACAGCCTGTGGGTTGAGGATTGGTTGTGGACCAGCTAAGTGTCTGTGTACAATTCAACCATTCTGTATGATAGAAGTACTGCAAATAAGTGGTTTAGGTGGTGCTACAGGAGGAAGGAGAGTATCTATGTCTATATTATCTATAGCATGGAGTATAAATATGTATATATTTTATCATTCTAAATGTAAAAGAACTACAAAAATAACAATGCTATCTGAAACATATTTGCATTTCACTGCCCTGTGCTGAACACAAAGCTGCATAAACATCATCAGAAGACAGATTTGGTCGTTTGAACTCAGTATGTAGACTGTTTGCTGAACATATTAACATGCATCACACTGAAAGTCTGTCATGAATTGCAGCAATATACCACACATGCACTAATTGCTCAGAGCTTACGGCCCGCTGTTTTATAATGTAAATCACAAACTTCAGTCACCGCCGAGGCAGCATAAAACAAGCTACACAACTCACATTCTGAAACAATGTGATTTGCATATGCTTCTGAGATTGTGGCACTTGTGCTGTTTAAAAAAAAAAACTGTGAATTTCGAGCAGCAAACAAACATTGTTATTGGCTCATGTCTCATAAACAATCGCTATAAGTAAACAAACACTGAAAACATCATATTTGAATAAATCATTTAGTAAGCTAAGCTCTTAAATCCTTCACCCCTGCCACAAATGCATACACTTCCATCTTTTCCTTCGTATATACCTCCTATATAAACCCCTACTTCACAGCTGAATGTCAGCTATGTCTAATATCCATGAAGCACAGATTACATATAAAACTCCAATCTAATCCCCGTCTGAACGCTTTGCACTCATAAACCTCAAAGTGTTTTGAATAACAGCAACATGGAGGTTACCGGATCCTATGAGATAATGCTGATGTACAAGCATTTTAAATCACAGAATCGGTGGTTTTCCCTGTCAGGATATTACAGAAAATTAACTATTAGTCTGAAAGCCTTTCTGACAGTCACATTAAACAGACATGATATTAGCAGGGTAATTTTCCACATTCACATTCGCCAGCTTCGCTTTCACTGGACTCAGCATTGTTATCAGCTAATCTAAATGGGCAGGCTAACAGACCATTAGCATTTTCCCCTGCCGCTTCCGTTGGATGTGCAATCACAGTATTAGCATTCTCTCACTCAGTGTAAATGTCCTCTAATCTCAGTGAACAATGCCTTATGTAGCTCCACTGACCAACAACTGTCATGTAGCATAAACACACTTTCATTTTCATGCACACGCTCAGCCCACTCCTGTTTGCTTCAGAGCGACCGCTGCTCTCAGTTGCCGTGCATTTTTTCAAATCCAACAATTATAAAAACACACACCAGGCCAGTAATTTTATATGCAACAAGCCACCTACACTTGCACCATGAACAAGGACATTTGGATTTCAGCAAACTTTGCAGACAGAAAATGTCAACTGGCAGAGAGCGAAATCAACCAAACTTTAAGTAATCAGACTGAATTAATAAACAACTGTTCCGAGTGATAGACTCATGGCTAAATTTACTCCACCCAAGAGGATGAGACGTTTTTAATGAGAATCAACATCTGTCTGCTCTGTGCCCTACTGGGAGCCACATGACAAGTGTGAGAAATAAAAATAGTTTATTCTCGATTCCCACATGAACCAAGTGGTAACATAACACCATGTACAGCACAGTGTGTTTCATACAAGACGTACTGAAGCTATCGAGTAGGAGGTTATTTAGAGAACGTGATATGCAGCTTAAGAAAATCCAAGCAGGTGATATGGTTTAACATGAAGTGGAAAAACACACCTTCACAAAACCATAATGAGCATGACTCTCTGTGCTCGCCTGTGTTTTTGTTATATTTGGCTGTGGACTAAACATCGCTGCCGCACCTTATGATTTATGGCTGCGTTCCTATGAGGTGACTGTAACTAAAGAGATTGACAGAGTCTCTGGGGAGCTGCATAGGGTACAGTCGTCTTTGTGGTCAAAGAGTATGCGGCAATTACAGGCAGAGAGAAAGGCAGCCAAAACCCAGGAATGTAGAGTATGGCACTGTGAAATTTCCTCTCAGAGTCTGTATGTGCTTAACATAAAGCCCTCTTTGTTTTTAAAAAAAACCCGGTGACAGTCGACAGAGATCACAGCTACTGTTTGAAATTCCATCCCAGCCATCAGGAGGAGAAGGGGGAGGAAAACACAGAGAGGGAGAGGATGAGAGGGAGATGAAGGAGCAGAAAAAGCTATAGTGGGAGGTCAGAGCTACCTTTACGGTTTTAGAAGCAGAGTGAAGGATGCATTCTGACGTTTCTGCAACGAGCCACTTGACATGTGTGTTTGCCTGTGTGCCTGTGAAGCTAATTGATTGTCACAGATGTGTGCTTATGTCTGTGTGTGTGTGAGTGTGTGTGTGTGTTTGTGTGTGTGTGTGTGTGGCCACATGGGGACTTAATAGAGAGTTGTTTCACATGCATATGTGTTAATGGGTTAACATTTTCTCACTCTCCCTGAACTGTATCTGGTAGAAGCTTCAACTATCTTTAAACCTGACCATGACGCTAAAACTCAACCCAAATGGCTAGAATAAGTATAAGCATTGTAGCTCTAACACAATGATTTGCAATTAAATATTTGATCCCAACGTCTGGTCATGTTAAGACAAACAAACCACTTGTCTATGGTTAATAATATAATAATATAATACACATTCTTAAAAAGTTGACATAATATGCATAACATGTGCAACTTTAACGTATCTACGGTTCACAGAAAAGTACAGTGCCGATATTCTTTTCTGGCAACAGAGTTGCAAAACTATGTGTTAGCTGTAGACGACCTGAGGTGAGAGAAGAAATACTTTTGAGATTAGGTGAACTGACCCTTTAGGCACCACATTTATGAGATGCGGTCGTCAGGAGAAAAACTCCAGAGACCGGGACATTCCACAGAGAAGTTCTGGTTCGAGCTCACATTTCCAAAATGGTTTTTATTAAATCGGCAGCTCCTAGTTTAAGTAATGACCTCCTCCTTTCTGTTTCACTTTTTAAACTATTCCTCTCTTTTTTTAAAAATTCCTCTGTGATTATTTATTTTAGTAAAATATAAAGAAACTAGAACTACCACCTGATCTCAAATGACCAGAGCCTCTCCTTCGTCGCTCCATAGTATGAAGAGACATTTTAATGAGTCATTGCAGCGTCGCTGTCCTTGGTGCTGAAATGTTCAGCGCCTCTACAAGCTCGCAGTCTCCGCGGTGCTGAATAGAAGCTTTTGCAGTTTCATTTTGATTTTCTGTGTTGCTTTCATTGCCTTGAATAAATGTGTGCCTCTTTTTTTTGTGTTACATTTCCTGAACTAAGCAGCTTGCAATGAAGCTCAAGTGCACTTTGGGTGTGAATGTGAAAAGCAATGACAGAGTATCTGTACAGAAGGTTGCACTGAAAAGAGCTTATACAATATGGAAGGCTGGCCTGGATAAACACAAAAATATAGGCTTGGGGATTGCTCTAAGGAATGTAAATAGGCAAGTCTGCGTATGTCATGGGAAGTAAGAGGTGTGTTTGTGTGTGTTGCATGCACACCAGACACCGGGACGCCTCTGGGAGTTTGATTATTGAGGAATTCAGTTGTGAATTAAAACTAAAACTCCCAGTGGACACAATTAAACACACACACACACACAAACACACACACATACACATATAGCACACTTACTTTAACCATCACTGCCTCAAAAAGTTATCCCAACACAAACATTCCTAATGATGAGGGTGGTACATTAACTAATTAGGTCTGAAAGTGTCATGGTTGAACTTTTACACTCTTCTCAATCTATATAGAGTCTAATGAAGAGTAAAGGGACATTAAAACATGCAATTACAAACATACCTGATGTTTTTAATCAGGTGGAACGATATCAGACAGGCGTCATTAGTTCATTTTGCTAGTGATTGAAAATGTACATGATCACTTTGCATCTCGGCTATTTCCGGCCTCTGGCTACATCTCAAGTCCATTAACCCTGTCCTAACCTTTCTTGGCCGTTATTTGGATTAAAGGTTGCATGTGTCCAATATGCCAGCAAGAAAAATGACTTTTCATTGTTGATTCGGAGGCAAAAAAAAATCAATTCAGATTCTGACGCATGTTCTGAACAAGACTTTAACCTTTCAGGTCGCCTCCGCAGATTTCTTTATTAGAATTACTGAACTCTCCGGATTGAGCTGCATCTCCGTGTGTGTGTGTGCGTGTTCGCACGGCACAAGATGTGTGTTTCACTGAGTGAGACGGCGAGGAGTGTGCATGAGTTTGCAGACAAGGTGCTGCTTCCCCATGCTGTCAGATCTGCTCAGACCCTTCTAGCCAAAGTGTGAGGATGTTCCATTAGGCTTTTATTTGGACAGCAGCATGCAGTGTAACAGACTCACTGCTCAGCGTGTCTCTGCTGCCTCTCTGTGTCTTTCTCACTTTTGTCCCCTTTTAACGCTCATCCACATTCACTCAGTATGTGCTCAGGTTTGTGTTTTGTGTTTGGTTGTGCTTATGTCGCGTCCATCTCACCGTTACTAAAATAACAGGAGAACAAGAGAGAGATGATGAAGAAGAGAAACAAAGAAGATCCTGTACTGAAAAGTCTGCAGCTGAACACTGTTGGCACTTTTCTTCTTTCGAGGAGCTTCTTCGAGAACTGGTTCATCTCTGATTACCCAGAGCGTTTGTAGGTAGTCTTTTATGTCCTGGTTTAGAATGAGTCTTATGAGCACTGCAACTTTTGTGATGACTGTATACGCGCTGGTCATTGCAGGAGGCTTAAGCATCAAATCTCAATAGTTTCTGTCCAAAAAAAACCAAACAAACAAAAGAAAATTGAAACACAAGTAACAGAATGTCATGTAACATCAATTCCTTTACGGATTCTTAAACCCTAAAATGTCAGACGGACTGTTGAATCAAGCGGATTGAAGGTATGTGACCTTCTGTGATTTTTGCAGGAATTTATATTGTTATTACCCATGTTTGATCAATGTTTCCCACTAGTAAGTGCAGTCACTGTATGTCTGCACAGTTCTCTGTCCAAGCTCTACAAGTGACCAGCCGCGCTCATGCAGGTGGTTGCTATTATTTCCAATGCGCTCCAGGTATTGACAGTGCTGGGGGAAACTGCATTTTCATACGGTACAAAGCACCTTGTGTTGTTGAATAACTTGCAAAGAGATCTAAAATACGTGTATGTAGATATACACATGTATATCTTGAAGGGCATCATTATTAACGTGGTGAGGAAAGCATGTGGTTGTTCTCTTGAGAGCACGCTGTGTTTGGATTGTTGTTCTTGTTGCTGTTCATGGGTACCATTGTCATGAGAGTGTTGCTCTCATGACGGGGTGTACTCGGTCTCCAACGGTGTTTGAGTGGATGGTGCGTGTCAAAGTGGCACCCATACAAATGTCCGGACCTGAGGTTTCCCAGCAGAAAATTGCATTGTAATGAGCGACTGGTGTTCCGGCTGATCGGTGCATAGTGCTCGTGAGGAAAAAGACTCAACAGATCATCGGTACTTCAAAGACAATCAGATTGCCCTTCTGATGTTTTCTCCCTCTCCACCTCTGCAGGTCTTCTTTTCAACATCCATTCAAGCACCACACAATACTGTGCCGCGGCACAGTAACAGCGCTTCTCAAAGCTTTTCAAAAAAATCATCTTCTAATTTATCTTATCTCCACAAATCTTCAGATGTGGTCAACAATCAAACAAACGTGCAAAAGCCTCCATTTTTTTTGTTATCGCCTGTATTACATTTATTGAACTATGTATGTAAAACAAGCTGGTTTCTGACAGTTCAGCCCATGAAGAATGTTATTATCACAGACCTCCAGGGACATTTAGCATGGTAAAGATGTGTGCTCGCATGTCAGCTGATGGGAGAGCAGTGTGGATAAGAAGACTACACTGACCAGGCAGACACTTGTTTAACACACAGTAAAGACTAAAGAGAGGAGAAAAAAAAGCAATCTATCAGTTGCATTAATAAATTAAACTGGCCTTAATAGCGAACTAAAAATCTTGGCCCACCTGGTCCCATATTGATTTCTTTTTTCCCTCCTCACTGTAGAATAGCCAGCTAAGCTCTTTAAAAAGGCTCAGGTGTAATTGTTGCGTTCAGGACAGAGCGATATTGATCAGCGTTACTGAGGCAAAAGAGCCACTCCGTATCGCCCGTAATGTCAGACAGCAGGCAAACGTAATGAGATTCATTCAGACAGTGTCTCGTCCCTTCTTATTGGTTGCTAACATTTCTCCTTTCAAAGGAAGCCCCACCCCATTTTCTTTCATGCACTTTGATCCGTTGAGCAGGTGCGTTTAATCTGTGCTCATTTCTATTCAGGTCACAATGATTAGGGCTGATGACATGCAAAAGTGTGTGTGTGTGTGTGTGTGTGTGTGTGTGTGTGTGTGTGAGAGAGTGTACGAGAGATCATGCCGTATGTGTTGTGTCTGTATTATACCTCAGTGTGAGAGGCAGAACAAGTGGCACTACAGAGGCAGAGGAAGAGATTGCTATCAGCGGATGTTGGGCGCAGCTTGCTTCGCTCGTGTCAGTGATTTTGGGGTGGATGGGTGGTTGGAATATCTTCACCTGGTGTGGCGATTGAAGGCGGATTGATTGGAGGACTGATAGGAGGAAATAAGGTTGAGGAAAAGACACAGAACAAATGGAGGTAGCAGGTACAGCACAAGTGGAAGTTAATTGGAAAGAGGAGGGGGGTAATGAAGGGTAGGTGGGGGGTAGGAGGATGTGGAAGAGAGGAAACTGGCTAAGGAGAAATAGGAACAGAGACTTAAGCTCGAAGGTTGAACTGGAGGATGCAAATTAAAATGTTCTTGGTTTTTGTATCTGGGCCTCTCCTGGAGGGATTCTCCCGTAACAGTCTGTAAATACTAATGTGTGTTTCAGGCTGTAATAGTAGTACAGAAGTTTGCTCCATGAGTCTATACTACATTTAGGCACACGTTTGAAGACTTTGAGAACATTTAATAGAATAACCTTTATATATTTTTACTTTGGCACCCAGTGGACGCATCAGAAATACGTGCATCCTTAAACATCGTGGCAAGTCATTTTTGACTCTGAGGACAACATGAGAGTTAATGAGTCAACAATGTAACATGCAAATATGTTAAGAGGTAGGAAATTAATTCACCTTGTTTAAGGAGCCTTAGAATATATGATTGGTTGAGCAATGCGGCATGTAAACTAATCCACAGTCTTCTCTCTCTCTTATATAATACTCTTGTAGAGCTGGAACTCACCTCATTCATCAGTGCGTCCGCACTTTTCCTCTAATGGCTGCTGAGCAGCCGTCTGGAGGATGTCACCAATTATATCGTTGTAAACAAGGAATCTCTGTCGGTCTCTTCCTGTCTGTCCGTCTGTCCATAGGTCCTTTGACTATCTCTGGAACTATTAATTGGATCTATATCAAACTTGGCGGGCTTTTTATTGAGGACTCAAAGAAAGTAGTGTTGCATTTGGTGCAATTTAAACAAGCAGCACTTTAAATATTAATAATTTTCTCCTCTGATTGTCGGGAGAGCTGAATTGGGATTAAATTGGACCTAAGCTCCCGTAGCTTGAGCCCAGCATGTCCACAAAGTGCCTTTAACCACCGCTCATTTGCTGCAGTTCACTTTTAAATCATTAGTAATGAACTCTCCCTCACTTACCTGGATTCAATGGGCCGCCTGGACAGACTACATGAACAGCACCATTGGAACTCCATACACACTTCTTCAGATGCTGGCTTCATTGATGCCATGTTCATGTGACCTTTTAAACCCAAATAATGCACACAAGGAAGCACTGCTAGCGGATGTAAATATGTCATGGCAGGTGTATTGCTCAGCAAGGAAGCACAGGTGTAATTATGTTTTATTGAACTTTTCTCGTAAGCTGCAAGCAGCAGTACCACAGAGCAACCTCTCAGAACAACATATCCTGAACCGGCGCTGTACCAGTTATTAAGAAAGTGAGTATGATTTTGTTGTGATGGAAGGATCACAGGAAGACAAAAGCGGCAGCTATATTTGTCTCCGTGTGTTACTCCCTCAGTTCTTCCCCTTTTACTCTCTGCTTCCACTGATGTCAGACTCATTTATTAAGCACCAGCAGCACACCAGACGAGACGCACCCCCGGCTGCCGAGGCCTCGCTCCCTATCTCTCAGAATGGGTTTGAGGGGGTGTGTTGTACCTCCTGCAGAGAGCCACACTCAATAATGCATTGCTGCAGGCCTAACTAGAGCAAGTCGAGGCCCCCACTGCTCTGCAGGCGCATCCTCCATTTTGTCCCAAAAACAAAAGTGCATAACTCTCATCACATCTTACCGTACACAAGCTTATACAAACACGATGCATCCATAATGCAGAGACTCTAATTACGAAGAGATATGACATCTATAAAACATGGACCCTAATTACACAGAGGCACAAGGAGCAGTCAGGAAACGCCACGGTCATAGTGAGTTAATGAGCAGAGCACACAATATCTCCATCGCTCCTTCTCCAAATGAAACAACGTGATATGAAAACCGTTCTGCGCTGTCGGCTCACGTTTAAGATGGTAAGCTGGCTGCAGCATCACGCTGAGAATCACCTAACCCAAGCAGACAGTACAGCCTCTGCAGGAGTCAGGTAGAGGGAAGCTGGAAGTGAAATGGAAAGACAGGGCACAGTATTATTATAAGTCAGGTGTTGCTTTTAAGGTAGACAGGCAAGGAGAGTATCTTTGACCACGCATGATTTTAACTTTTATTTCACAGGACCCGTAAGTGGTCCACTTTCCCTCCATCCGCACTCCACTCCTATATCTGGGTCACAGCGGCATCGAGTGGAGTTAACTAGTCATGATGTTTTTTTTCTCCTTAAGCTCCTGGGGGACCCTGAGGCGTTTACAGTTCAGGTGGGATATTTGGTCCCTCTTGTTTTTTATGGGTCTACCTAAGGCTCTCCTCCCAGTCTGACAAGTCCAGATTACAGTCCTGATCAGATGCCACTAACCACCTCGCAAGTAAATTGCCCAAAAAGTCTAAATCTCATTATTTTCAGCCTCACAGTCTCTAACATGTCTCCAGTCTGTTATGGCGGACTCTTTTGAGTGTATGCAGCTTTTAAGATTTTGCATTGAAACTCATGATTTTGTTAAATATGCGATTTAGTGGAGGGTAAGCACCTATTAACACATTACGTGCATGACAGGCAACATCAAGGGTTCAAACATACTTAAAACTGGACAGTGTAACCAGCGGATATTTATACTTTACCAACCATTTGTTTAAGCACAACGTCCCCTCTGTGATTTTAGCCTCTTACTTTTAATATCTCAGGCTGACTTGCTGCTCCGCTCTCTGCCTCACTCCACACAACAGCAGACTAACCTAGAGTAGTGTTTCCTAAACCTTGAGAGGAGGTTCCCCAGAACCTCTTCAAATTCTGCAACTTTCCAAGTGTACTGCTCAGTTTTAAAAAACATACCCAGTTGCCTGTGGAAGCAGCAGAATATCCTGATACACCGACACAGAGAATCTCAGCGGCTGCCAGTGTGAACCAGGATACGGTTGGAAACAACCAGATTTGGCTCGTGGGTGGAAATAAATACAAATAAATGCCAGCCGACCACACACGGATGCTTCTTCTGCCGTTGTGGATTGTGCAACATGATGGTGATTGCACAAGATTTTCTTAAATTATTTTCATGTTTAGTGAGGAAGTATGTTTATGATTTCCGAATCCGATAGTGAGAGCTTCAATGCAGCGTCTGGATGACCTGAGAACTGTGTGCTCTTGGTTGTCAGTGATCACTGGTTGGTTTCCAGTCACCACTTGTCCTCGTCCAGTCGTCATGCGACACAAAGTGACCGTGAAAGCTGAATACACATCTCGTCTATTCAACCCCTTGAGAACGAATCAGTTTCAGGAGACTATTCTTCAAACGTGAACCTTTTATCAATGGCTCCCTCAGAGTGATATGAAAGTATATATCTATAGTCCTCCTACAGTACTCAAGTTTTATTTTTCTTATTTAAAGGTGCTCTCCTGCGACTCACTACGGCAGTCAGTGTATCAGTCATTTGTATAACTACACATCCTGTGAAATAGCTTTACAATGTCCTTTGTGGCTTGTCTAGTTTGACAAACTAAGTTCAGTGCTGTCATTGATGTAATCTTGACTTTTCAACAGAAAACAGAGAGGGAGAATTCCACAAAAGCTGTTGCAGGATTTCTCAACTTAATTGTTAATATGCCTCACACAAGTCCCTCATTGCTTTGGAAGTGCAATCCAAAACAACTGTGATAGAGATTGAGCAAATCGTTGAGGCCTGTAACCGTGTTTTTATTATTTAAAAAAGGTCAGACACCACAGCCAAATAGATCAGAGTATGTAACATACCTCCGACATCCAACCCACCGGCAGGTTTTTGGAGAAAGACGAGGAAATCCTCTTCAAGTGTCAACATGAGACATGACGCTAACAATCCAATTATATAATTCCAACAATTAAATGTCACAGGTTGTTTTAACCTCGTGTGCACACTGTGCGGTATAGAAACCCTTGACCTTGTTTTTCAGTCATGATGTCATTAGTTTGTCACTGACGTCTGTGTTTACGAGCGTGAATCGTTGTATGTCTGCTGGAGAGATTTACACGAGCAAAGAAAAACAACTGCTGTCATGCATGCTGCTCGCATACAAATCACAGCCTCACATAAACTGCAGTTGTGGAGTCAGAGAGGTAAACATGCTGCGTTCATGCTGCCGAGAGCTTGTCCTTCCAAACCATTTGCCTTGCATGTCACAATAAGGACAAGTGAAACAGTGTTGCCTGCATGGCTGCAGAAACAGGTGGATGAGACAGCAAAAACTGTGTGTAGCTCGTTTCTTCATGTCTGTCCATCTGACTGAAGTCAACAGTCTCCTCATGTCTGAGCCATGAAACAAGCCTCCCACTCTCACTTTTCTCTGACCGTACTCAGATTTATTTATTTATTTTCCTTTGCCTTAGCCTTCTTTTCTGTCTGTAAATTGACCTTGATGCATGTGATTAAATAAAAAAAAAAAACAAAGAAAACAGGCAGATGATAAAAGCTGATGTAGAAAAAAGGCTGTTATGCACTTGATCAAGGAGCTGCAGCTGGTTATTGCTATGGGAACAGTGCTCGCTGGTCACCATGAGAGGAGATGAGTACGCTTTGGCGGTCAGGGTCAAAGACTAAATTCCTCACTTTGCTTTCAGGCTGAAAAATAGAGAAATGGCCCTTAGTTGCATACTCCCCGCTGGCCAGCAGCAGCATGAAGAATGCGATTAACGGTGTTAGTGGGAACTGTCTGTTTTCTGACCTCGAATCTCACCTTCTCTTTTCTGTATTCTGCAGCTCTTGTCTGGCCTACTGTCCTCTGCAGGACGAGGCGATATAACAAGTGAATAGAAGTGAACAAAAAAACTGAAAGAGGAAATGAACCTTTTCTGAGAATGTGCTTCTTCCCCAACAACTGTCTAATATCTTCACAACACTTTGTGTCTCAGTGCATACTTTTGCATATCAAAGATGAAGCTAAGCTAGTTAATCACTACATGCACACAGTGAAAAGGATTTAATGTATGGATAGACATCACACAGTGAATACATATCAGATATGAGACATTTTAGTAAGATCAAATATATTTTCTTGTAAGAGGTGGGAGTAGAAAAAGGTGGGCGAAGGGTTGGAAAGAAGTCAGCGAGAGAGGGAAAGGAAATCAGATCGTGACACATTGTGAAGTTGAGGGTGGAAGAGTGGATAGTGAGAAACAAAGAAGGTAAAGCAGGTAACAGAGGAGGAGAGGAAGAGGAATGAGTGGGGAAGTGTGTGTGTGTGTGTGTGTGTGTCTGTGATGGATAGAATTATCCCTTCAACGTCTGGGTTATGGTGGTGGTCTCTCCGATCAACCAGTGAAATTGTGACAGCAAGTTGTTGATTTTCTGTGTGTGTGTGTGTGTGTGTGTGTGTGTGTGTGTGTGCATGCATTTGTTTGTGTGTGTGTGTGTGTGGCTGGTGGTCATAGTTGGAGATTAATGCGAAGTGAGGTTGATAGACAGAAGCTGGATTCTCCTTCTGTATCGTGCATTCAAATAAAGAGAGAGATACTGCAAGAACACACACACACACACACACAGAAAGAGAAAGAGAGAGGCTGGAAGTGGCAGCTGTGATTGTCAGTCCAGAGGATGACAGTCTAGGGCAGCAGACATGACCCTGGTTATATAGCCAGCAGGAGAGAACCGTGACTGTTTATCTGAAGCGAGGAGACGAGAAGTGATGAGACGAGACAAGGAGGGAGGAGAATTGTAGGGAGTAAAACAGGACGAGAGCACGTAGAGAGACAAAGGCAGAAACATAAGAAACAAAAACCAAAAAAAATGTGAGGATAGCAGAAGGAGAATAAGTCTTAAACAAGAGTGGAGAAGAGGAAATGTGGTGAAAATAGGAGGAGAGGAAAGGAGGGGAAAAGTAATGGGAAGCAAACAAGTGATGAAAAGAGGAAGAGGAGAGGAACTTGAGAGGGGGGAGAATGAAAGGAGAAAAAAAGGAAGAATTGAGAGGATAGAAAAGAACATAACCATAGAAAACCAAGAATTAACGAGAGTCTGAAAGAGGTGAACTTTGTCTTCCTCTCAGGACGTCTGGAAGAGTGAGAAACTCTTGAGTTTGCTTTGCTGTAATGTAGATGTGACCTCAGACATCAGCCTCAGTTTAAATCCACAGTGACAGAGTTGAGGTTCCTGCAGGTCGCTGTGCTCAGGGGGTGTTTGAGTTTGTGTCATGCACTTTGGCATCCAGTCACAGTGATGTTGTGCCAACAGTGTGTGTGAGCAGTTCAAGGATGGGCGTGTCAGAGTCATGTGATCTTTTCACTTTGGCTCAGAAATGCTTGAGAGCAACAAAAGTCGCCGGTCCGTCTGGTGTTGTGTGTCTCAGCAGCCCGTTCATCTCCCTCCTTCACCTCTCTGCCTCTGTTCTGTGTCCTCAGCTGAATCCTTCTGACCAGCTGTTAATTTGCCACAAATCTACAAACACTCAAACAAAAAATAATATGTTCTACACTCTGCCATTTATCCTCAATTCACTCAAAACTCCATTTTCCAGTGTTGTGCTGACAGAGAGCGGAATACAAAGTCTGTTTAAACATGAAATAATTGCGGAGAAACTAAAAGGGATGCAATTTAGAGTGGATCGATTACAAAATAAATTGGACTGCAAATCGTGTGTGGTTAAAAATAATGAAAGAGGTAAATGTCAAGAGGAGAAAAAAATGCACCTTGACGGGAAAGACAACAAGTCGTCGGATGGGGTCAAAAATCGCAGACGGTTGAAGGTGTGGATAGAATCACAAAGGTAGGAAGCAAGCAAAGACAACCTTACGGGGAGGGAAGGGCATGAAGATGAACACATTCAGATTGTGGTGAATGTGAAGAGGAGCTGAATGGCGGTGAGGCAGGATCACAGCACAGACTGTACGTAGACTCTATACAGGTGAGACAGGGAGGAAGTGGGTCAGCGAACGATGGAGGAAGTTTTCTAATTGAGCGAGTGGAAATGTGGGATTAACCAGATGAATGACTATTTATGCTTTGATGTCATACTGTAATTATTATAATTGCGCGCTTCCATCATGCGTCCACAAGTTGTAATTATGAAAAGGAAATGGCGTATTTTCTAAAAGCTCACTTATATCCAGCTCGACTCTTCATAGTGTACAAGTGCTTCCAAACCCACCACAGAGGGCTGCTGCACATCAGGCTGACACTGTTATTCAATGGATTAAACCCAAATGTAATCAATATGCTGTTTTATTGTCAGTGCACGGTTCTTTAATCCTATCACTACCTAATCTGGAGTCACACAACCATCTTCATGTTGGGAATGCTTGCCACTCATTTACATGTATTGATTGTTGATACAAAAGCAGCCAGAATACATTTTGACAAGATATGTTACAAAAACCACAGATAGGTTGAAACTTTAAGTCCTTTTATGTCATAACTTTACATTTCTTTATGTTCAATGTTATATAATGTTAAAAAACCTGCTTTGATCGCCACAGCAGCAAGAAACAATACCAGAGAAAGTAATTGTATATAGTTATTTACAGTATAAATAAATCTTTAAATACACAAAAGATACATTGTTGTATACAGATGGGCACATGTGTAAAGACAGTGACAGTCACAGAAGACCAGTGACTGTATACAAACAAATCAATAGTCACCAGCTTGCTTCATCCACTTGAGCGAGCTTTAGAAAGTGCAAATATCCGCCTGTATGTTGAAGCTGAGTCCTTTGCATGAGTGAGCAATAAGATGGGAAAGTAAATAGAACTACACTTTGAACTTAACAGCTCAGCTGCCAGGATAAAATGTTAGCGTGTCATTAATGTGTCATTTCCCATTAACATTAGATGTTTATTACAGGACTTTCATGTTGTTATGTGGAGGGAACAGTGGCAGGGTTACAGACATAACGTTTTCCTATTTTGAAGGAAAATTCTCGAGACAATTTTCCAGCTGTGTTTGAGGCAAAAAAAACCCAGGTTTTTAAAGCCAAACCAGGATGGTTTCCCAACTCTAACCAGGTGCGCAGCATTGTGACAAAGGAAACTTGAACATCAGGAAACATAAAAAAGTTTGAAAGAAGCGTTCTTTGCCAACATTTATTCTGACACCTGTGTTGAATAAAAATTAGAAGTAGAACAGCTGAATATTTAAGAGAAAATGTAGCAAAACATTTCCACGAGCCTTACAGCGCCACACAAACCTATTCGTACTTCACAATCCGCTTCATCAAGGATTTTTGGTGGTGTGTGTATTGTTACATGCTCAAAATTCAAATTGACTGTCGGAGGCTTGAAGCAGTGGGTAGCAGCTGTAGTCGCGGTCTTGATACTAGATTACAGAATTTGCTTGCATATGCATCCATATTTTAGAGTCCCATTCCATTGTGAGGATCAATTTGTTTTGATAACAGATCGGCAGAGAGGTTTTGAAAGTGATGTGATTAATTGCCGCCCCGGCTGAAGGTTAGCTTTCCACATGCCAACACTGTGATGAAGGATAATTTCATTCTGACTGCCGCCGTGTGTGGCACGGGAGATTGAGCGAGGCAGCGTTGGCAGCAAAAAAGATGCAATGCTGCAGTTCACATACACACACATGCACATAACATACATCAGTGTGGCTGTCCAGACTTGTAGCAGCTGACAGGAAATCCCAGTCACTTCCATTGGATTGAGTACAGCGGCAGAAACCTTGATGCAATAAATTGAACTGAAAACTGCCCGCATTACGTTTTGATAACAGTGCTTTAAGTATAAGGTCGACATTGGAGGGCATGAAGTCAAATATATATTTTCCATGACACACATTCCAGCTGAGTCAAAAGAATCATGTGTTGGCATTTTACATTGCTGCAAACCACATATACGTTCAAATGTATTGATAATATACCAATATTAGCCCTTTGTTAATCAACAGCTTGAGACATAGAACTGGATCACGCTAAAAACACCAAGGTACAGGACTGAATGAACAAAGTATTTGTTCACCCTGTGTTTTTAAGGAGCCAGTGGCTTGTGTATCTTGATTCTTTTTTTGTGTGTTGCTGCATTACACAACTGGTCAGAAACCCAAAAACATGTAATGTGTCACAGCATCACGTCCAGCTCTTTGTTACTGGAGACAGAGTTTATAACATGTTGTTTCAGGCTGTCATCTGAGACCGAGTTCAGAAAAAAAATGTTTGAATACCATCATTTTATTTGAGAAACATAAAATGACACTTGTCAGCAGGGGGCCGGTGATGTTTACTGCTGCAGCACATTGTAATTAAGTATAATAAGATTTTTTTTATTTTTTTATAAATAATTTGTTTTTCAGTGCATTTTGGGAGGGAAGGGGGAATTGGAAGGCTACTGGATTAACCAAAATAGATTGAAGTACCAGGATGATAAGGATGTGTCTCATTTTGAGAGGTGGTAGCAAAAGAAAGACTCCCAAGACGGATCACAGGAGAAAAATAGGGATACCCCAGAGATATAGTGACTAATAAAAGAAGACAAAATAAAGAAAGGAAAGAAAGCAAGATAAGAGAGGAGAATAGCTTATTTTTCTGAACAAGGGGAAAGATGGTAAGAAGATAGATGAGATTGCGGACGGTTTGATGGTTGCCAGATAAAAGGATGATGTCTATTTTTAAGCAGCGAAGGATGAATGAGCTGCATGTAAATAGGAATTAATGGAGTCAAAGATTGATGAAAAAAGAACGGTTGGCAAATAAATTGTAATTTCAGTCAGAGGCGAGCAACGTACGAAGAGTCTGCAGACATGAAAAATAAACCCAAAACAAAGGAACGGAAAAATAAATGAAGACAACTCGACTGAAGAAGAATGATGACAGTTTGTTGTTGCTCTGTAACTTTTGGGGACTGTTGCATAATACAGAAACATTAAGTCTCCTTGTATTTCATGTTTTGCATGAAAATGAAATGCTTATATAACTCATGCCTATGATCTTTATAATTTAAAATTTTTGAAAAGGTTACGTATCCTTCTGCTCTCAGTGCACAGAAGCAGCGTGGGTCAAGGTAATACTTAATAACTGCTGTTGTCGGTTGTGTGTCACAGTGATGCATGGCTTCATAGCTTTTCACTTACTTACAAGACTAAATTAATAGCCATTACCAAGATAATAACATTCATTTAGTTCCTTTAAGTCCTCGAAGGCTTTCATTTGGATTCATCAACCTTAATGAAATGTTGGAGAAAAAAGATTGGGAGAAAGGAAAGAATTAGGTGAAAATGAAATAGAGAAACAGTGCAGATACTGAAATTTCCCTCTGATATCAGCAAGACAAGAGCAGAGCCGCAGGCCACGTTATTCAAACTAATGAAAGGTACATCAATTGAGCTGAGCTGAAACTGCACCCACTCGCAACCTATCCGCACCAGCCTCAGCAGTCACAGAGTACATTTTTAAAGGATTAGACAAAACCTACTGATGAAATTGAATTTGGAGCTGTTGTGATTGGACCTCCAACAGGTTTAGAGAGGCAGCATGTGGACAGATCGTGCCTGAAAACCTACACATGTGAACTGCATTGTGATTAGAATTGTGAATTAATTTGTAAACGGTTGAGAATTCATGTTGATGAAGGTTCTCAGTCATCCGGGTCGTGGTAATTCTACATGCTGTATTGTAGGCAATTGCAGGCTTTAAACCCGGTGTGGGAGTGTCCTCACAGAGTCGTCTTGACTCTGTAAGGACACTCCCACACCGGGTTTAAAGCCTGCAACTCCCTCCCATGATATAGCAGTTGAGAATTCACAATGACAAACATAAACAAAGCTACTGTGTTTGTTTCATGGGGATGGGTGTGACTGGAAACCCTGGGAAGCATTAAATACTTAATTGGGAGATGAATTTTGATTTGGGTTCACAGTTGACTGAACAGTTTGCTTCGCTGGAAAAGACACAGGGTGACATTGTGATAGTGTTTGTAATGGGCGTTGGTGCGTGCACTGGTGTGTTTGTTTAATTGATCACATGGAGGAATCGGTTTCAGCCGAACATCACCTCTCTCAGCCGAGCTGCTGGGTACCAACAAGTACCGAATCTAGTGTAAACCGCTTTGAGCTGCATCCTTATTTTTGGAATACATATACAATGTCCATATTTGAAAAAGCTTTCAACGTCACCACTCCAAATATTATATTACATTCTCATCTATGCTCTGTTAAAAAGTGCAATAATTGATGGCAGGTTTTATGAGGCGGGCAGGGAAACAACATTAAAACTTTACAGGTCCACAGATCCACCAAATGCCACTGTTAGCAAGCAGTTTACTCTTTACACATGCAGCAGATATGTTAGCATTGTTTTAGTGCTGTGCGTTTTTCCACCTGATGAAAATTTCACTGTAACATAAATTTTTATCTCTGGCATGGTCTCCACCAACTCCTGAGAAACATACTTGCTGCTTTAGCTTCTAGCCTTTTTTTCCCTCCTCAAGATGAAAAAAATACTGCAATCCCCGTTTTAAAAAAATGCATGCATGCTCCTGCTGGGAACAATATTAGTGAGAGCAAAGACTCTGAACATAGACAGTAAATGTGCTGCTACACAAAAACAGTGAGCTCAAATATGCTTATTTTCTTAATGAATATAGCGTGCAGTGAACTGGGGAATCCGGATACATGTTTGGAGTGACGAGGAATGTCGAAACATTTATGCTCTTCTGGAAAACCCCAAAGCAAAGCCTATGAAACAAGGTAATTGAGGAACAACAGTTGTCTCTTTTCATGTCTTCCTTTGTACTTCTTTGAAGCAGTATTATAGCAAACACAGTAAATACAGCGTTTTTCCCGGGAGTAGTGGAGCGTTCCATTTTCTGGGTTAAAGTTAATCTAAATGCCCATATTACAAATTAAACTTTTGGTTATTTCTTCATATTTTGGGAGGGATTTGGGGTATCAAAGCTTTCTACTTTCAAACCAGAGCATCACAAGTATCTACAGATGCTTTCAAGGTCTTTCCCTTGTGGGCTTAGCTGTCACTGGATGCTGTGCTGGAAGCAGAGTGTACTTGTCGTATGCATGGGTTCAAATCCTGTCTCCCGCTGTGATGTCTGTTTTTCTCCTCTCAGTTCCCGTCTCGCTTTAGAGCACAGCGTACTGTCATACATCCTTAAAAGTGCTGGATGAAGCACTTTTTTGTATTTTTTATTTTTTATTTGGGGAATTCAAGAGAGGAGTGTTGCATTTACATACCTGAGAATGAGAACTCCATGTCTATCAATCTGACTCTAAAGAATATAATCTGCTGTATTAAAACTGGACAATGCACGGCAGGAGTTGGCTGTTCAGTTGGATGTCGAGCTGCATATCGACTTTTGTTCATTGACTCTGGGTTCATTTTTGATTTTCTTTAGCCTGCTGGGTTTTTGTTTGGCAGCGTATTCCATTTTTACGCACTTCCTTTGGTTGATGTGATGCTACAGAATAGATTGGTGTGAGAATAAGAGACAGCACATGCAGGCCCTCCGCAGAGGCCAATCCCGCTTAGAAACTGTAAACATTTACTATAACATAAGAACCTGGATCACTACACCAAACACAGAATATTAAATTGCATCCTATACGGAACATTCCTGTGCAGGGTTTGTTTGATGTAGTAACATGTGCTCTTGAGATCTCCCTCTGTTGTATGAGGGACAACATAGATGAATAATGCATTGATGTTACAAGCTTTCTGCAGGGCTTTTGAGCTTTAAAGATGCACTTTTTCAATATACAGAGGGCAGTCGGCAGCGGACGTTCAAAGCCTCTAACCTATGCGTGTGGCTTATGTATCTATGGAAGGTTTGGAGTGTGGAGAGAAATCCTTTTTCCAGTGCAGTAGCAGCAGAGAAATGTGTTCTCGAACGACTAGCTTAAATACTGTATGTATGTATGTCACCATGTAATGTTGTTGGCAGTATTGCTTTTTGTTGGTGGTCAGGAATGGGACATTGTGATATGCATATACATTTTGAGGACTGCAGTGACATTTTGAATCCAGCTTTGATATACAGACATGACCAGAGACTTTCTTTGCCACGCCTTAGGACTTGACTTGGCTTTTCCATCGGCCGATTGCGTTTACGTGCAGAGTTGAGCCAAACACATCCCACGTGGGCCCAAAGCCGGGCCCGCCCCATGCTCCAAGCAGGCTGTGGTGACATCTCGACGACCCCTTCTCCCCTTCAAACAAGCTTGTATTGCATTTACGAGACTCATATCTGTGCTGCAGACCAGAAAGAAACTTGTTTTCAAAAGTGTCTGTGTTCAGCTCTCAGCACTTTTGAGGCGAATGTCTGTGGTTTGAAGTTAAGTTTCTCTCCCTGTTTGTACTTCTGCTTTATTTCACTGTTTCATCACGTTCCTTTCAGGTGGTTCAGTGGCGACTTGCTCATCGTGCTGCTTCTCAATTGAAACATTAAAATAACTACATAATGGGGGACTATTATGTGAAGATTTCATAAGAAATTAAAAGTGTTTATCGCTGAATTATTTGTAAGTGGTTATTCTTCCATAATATTGCAAGGAGGAGAAGTTTTTACTGCTCGTCTGACTACTCTTCAGGATGAGCTCGTCATCAGTTAAGCACCTTCAAGCTGGAAGCTCTGCGTAATGGAAATGATGATCCCCAAACCCCCACACACCCGGGATGAGATGCAAGCGTGTTGTTAAGTCTCAGTGCAAAATAAAATGGATGACATTATCTATTCACACCTCAAGAACCCTCCCTTCGCTGCCATGTAGAAGTTTTCACCGGCTGAGTAGATCTCTTCATTGCGACTGATCACTCGACGTGTGAAATCAGCGGAGTGTCACTTTAAGAACAGCTATAAGAGCCGTGATTGACATTTATGCCTCCGAATCTGAAAGATGTAGTATGAGAACTCTTTGTGATACACTTTGTGTTCACCTGGAGGCATGCGACTGTTCATCAGCTCGGTCACTCGTAGTGACGATGTAGAAATCCCCGTTTGTCACATTATCAGAATGAATTTAGCAAAAGAGTTGTGAGGGAGGCTTAATAAGACTGTGTGAGACACGACAGATGTGTCTAATCACTTTGTTAGGCACACTTTAGTTCAAGTTTCTTCTCTTCTCTTCTCTTCAGAAAAATACGAGGAAAACTGTTTTGCTTCCCGTTCACTCAGAAGAAATGAATTCTGTTATCGGCTGAAAGGGAAATCATTCAGAGTGGAATGGTGCTGACTCAAGCAAGCTAAAAATCTTGCACCTGTCAACTCAGCCGCAACCAAGGAGGCTTTTCCTGAAACATCCATAACCCCCCGTCTCCCATTACAATTAGGCTAATGATGAGTCACAAATACATTTCCAATTTCATTAGACGATGATTTACTGCTCCTGCATACGCATGTGGAATAGACTTTCGATGATTGGATGGTTTATGAAAAGCCTGACTGGCAAACGTAGCGACAGAATACAGCGGCCACATCGCAGGGCGTTGATCATCGATCTTGAAAAGTGACACACTTGCACGCGCAGCTTGCTGGAGTCAGCCCGGATACTTTAAGGAAGCCTCGGACGGACACAATTAATTTTAGATCCATTTCCCCACACCGCCAATGGCCATTGACCGCCCATTCCAGCCAGCTCAGGGGCCTTTGACTTCTGAGAAAAGCACGGCCTGATTCACTCCCACACCTCTGTTTCCCCCCCTCGATCCTTTCTTCCGCACTCCTGCACATGTCAGCTTCATCAGACACGTATGTGGCTTTCAGGGTCTGTCAGACTGACTGCTTTTCTTTCACATGTCGGCCATGGCTGAACGCTCCCCCCTATCTCTTTATAGTCTTGTGTTGCTCTCTTTTGCTCTTCTATCCATCCATTCCTCTGTCGTCCTGAGTCAAATTAATTTTTGTCACAGCCAGGAGGAGGCCAGGTAGAGGAAATCAATCATGGCCATTTAGGGAAAAAAAAAGCCACCACTCTGCACTCTGTTGAATCAGCTGGTAACCTTTAATTATGATAAGTGAAACTGAATAAACAAAACATCAAATGAGCTCTCCTGCTCGAAAGACAACAGGGGCACTCGTCCAAGTGTGGCTGGATTTTGAATAGCTTCGGAGATGAATGGTGGGAATTATAATAGTTTGTGTGTGTTTGTGAGTGGGAGTGTGTGTTTTATGTTGGGTGCCTGTGGGGGGGGCAGCTTTCATGGGTCATCCTGCTGCAGGGAAGTCAAACCTCCCTCTGTCCATGGTCTCCTTAGTGTGTGTGTGTGTGTGTGCGTGTGTGTGTGTGTGTGTGTGTGTGTGTGTGTGTGTGTGTGTGTGTGGTGTGTGTGTGTGTGTGTGTGTGTGTGTGTGTGTGTGTGTGTGTGTGTGTGTGTGTGTGTGTCTCTTAGTTGATTGGCGCTTTTGATGAACGGCTGGGAAAGCAAAACTGCCAAACGTGAGTTTTTTAAAGCTTCTCAAGTGTAAGATTTTAGTCTTTCTCTTTGTAATATTAATGTAAATGTAATATATTTGAACTGACATTCGTTGATTAGTCACTCGAATCAAGAATGACAGATACACAGCTGATCACCACAGATATGTCCAAATTTGTACGCATCGTCGGCTACGTACCGTATTGATATTTGTACAAAATGTGTCACATCACCCTCACATTACATGTTTATTCCCTGATCTTGAGGTGGAGGGGACGATGGTGATGACCGCAGTTTGAGTCTGAGTTTCCATATTTCCAAGTGTGAAACCGCTGGATATGTTTGAGGAGACTTTGGGACAATTTAGGTATTTTTCACGATACCTTGGGACAACTCCTGCGGTGTCTGTGCCAACCATAGTTCAAAGTTTAAACGTATCTGTGGGTTTTGCAGAAATATACTATGCCATCATTTATCCTGGCGGCCGGGTTGCACATTAAACAATAACCAATTCTAGCTGCAGCAGAGTTAGGATGAGGTTAAGGTGAGGGTTGGTTTTGGGGGCTGGAGAAGTCGTGGCATCAGCGAGCATCCTCACAAGTACAGAAGGACGACCTGCGTGTGAGTGGTGGCATCACTACTGAGAAAGATGACAAGTGTGATACCAGACAAAGAGATAGAGCTTCTCATGTTCTGCAGGAGACATCATGGGGGAGAATATTCAATTAAATCTTATCAGAGAGGTTTCCTTTTGTGTTAACTTGTGTGTGTGTGTCCATGTCTCTCCCTGTATGTGTATGTGTGGCAGGATTTGAGCCGGTACATATGAATATGTGACACAGGCCTTTGTACCATAAGAGACACTTATTGATAATGTCTCATCATAATGTGCCTTTCAGACGCCTGCAGGAAGGGCTCATTAAAACTCTATTATTATCAGCTGGTGATGTAGCAGCTCTGGTGGATGTCGCCGCCCGGGACGATGCATGCACAGTTTTGCACATGGACATTTTTCCGTTGCTAAATATATATTTTGTATCTCATTTCATTTCTCTTTCGTTCCTCAAAGTGAATTCTAAATGTAGTTTTAATGACTGAGCTCTTTTCATCCATTCCTTCACTGTTAGCTTAGTAATAATAACACAAATCAGTTAATGCTGTAACCTTTATATGCTTTTTATCTCGAACGCGCTTTCATACGTAACGTATTTGGTCTGTTTCCAAGAAAACTCCAGTGCAGCACAGTTTGTAGTGTGAGTGCAAGGAACAAACACGTGATTGTGATTTATTCTGCTCATCTTAGAATAAATGGAAGGTCCTTTCGGTAACCATGGCAGCACGTATGCATGTGAGCATGTGTGTGCAGAGCTGTGTGCTGTTGAAGACGGGTATTAAAACAGGACTGTTGTGGTTTTGCAGTAAAATGTAGAAACCGCACAGCAACGACTCCTCACCTGATATGATGGTATAACATACCTCAGTTTTGTTTGTTATTAATGAAATATAGCTTCCACTTCTAGTCTTAAATATAATAATCGTCATAGCCACATTATTGCACCTCGGCTGTTGTATGATATCTTGACATGATCGTGCCACACTCAATAGAAAGAAAAACTTTGCGACCCCGGTCTGTTGCTTTTTTCTAATGACGTTCAACACAAGTGTGTGCTGCTTGGTGTTGCAGATCACATGCAGAATTTTGGTTAATTCTCCTCACCCGTACTTGTACAATAGTACCAGTGTACCGTACTGGACAGCAGATCATACAGACCATGTTTTGTTATTCCTGTGTAACACAGACCTGGGAAAGTTTGTTGCACTTCAGAGAAGATGAATGTCTGTTTCTTTGTCCCTTACAAAAGTACATCTCTGTGTGAGATGGAGACATGCGGAAAAAAAGAATGACCTCGGTGTCCTAAATAGCATTTCTAATCCTGGTCAAGTTATTATTTTATTTTGGGCTGTTGGCCTTTATTGAGATAGGACAAGCGAGTGAGGTTCAGAGAGTCAGACAGCAGAAAGAGAGAGAGAGGGGAACAAATGAAACGAAAAGGGGCCACAGGCTGGAATCAAACCTGAGCCACCAGCAAGGACACAGTCTGTGCTGACAGGACCCGGGCCGCACCAGGTGAGCCATCAGGCTTCCTCGGATATTCTCACACAATACACAGTTCAACATTCGACAAGTCCATCTTATTTTGTACTTGGCTACTTTTTTGTTAAGCTCTTCATGCCATTGTTATGATAATATTTCATTTGTCGCTGATCCAGCCCTCCACAGATCTCCTTCAACAATTTATAGCAATCATTTCCTTCATCTCTCATTTATTTAGGAAGATAGAGGAGATCCTGCGAGACACAAGCAGACAGCGAGAGAGAGACGGGACACAAATTCCCATCAGAAATCAGATGCGTTCCAAAGGAGCGATATGCGACGGAAAAAATACGAGTTCGCTCATGCTATGAAAAATGATACCTCCATTTTGTCACCGAAAGAGAGAAAGAGGGGGGAAAAATCCCCCAAAGAAGAAGTAATGGATTGATGCCCGCGTGTTTATTTTGCTTCTCGATGCGGAATTTCTAACAGTGATTTTCCACACCAGCGAGCAGTGGCCTCTGAAATGATTCCCACAATCTTCAGACAGTGAAGCTGCTTCCGTGGCATGCAAATTAAACACACCTGAATGGATTTCATTATGGATGTCTTCTGCAGGATCGCTCATCAAAGCCTGACATTCTTGTATGAAGGCATCCTGATATGTATAGATAAAATAGAGACATTTGACATTGATATGGGATCGTTTGTTCATGTGGGTTTGGATGTCTTGATCAGAAACCTGGTGTCCTCTAAATCCATAACCTGCTGGTGTACGTTTCTCTGTGACAGACACTTGTCAAGACGTCAGCTTTGTCCCGGTGTGAGTACGCCTTTGCTTACATTACTCTCGTTTCTGTTACAACCTTTTGCTCATGTCACCTGTGAACACGGCCTCTTAAGTGGATTAAAGTTATTATCAAAGACATCTGGTGACTATATATCCAGAAAATGTCTCACGCCCCCGTCTCTTCAAAATTCATGAATTTAAAGTCATTGTACTTCAATCAGGGTGGAGAACAGGAATCATCGGTCTCCCCCCCTCCATCTGTCCCCCTTTTATGCCTCATGGTCTGGCTTTCTCTATCCTCGGACTCTCCTCATGCGGACAAATTAATTCCAGAGCTCCAGTGGGTTTGTCCAGCAGAGGCTTCTCGTAGAGGATTTCACCAGCCGCATGTGTTTCAGTGTGTGAGAGATTGAGGTCACTTCAGCCACCTCAGCTGATGACAGGGAGAGGTGAAAAGAGAGAGGGAAAAAAGGTGGAATCAGCTGATAGCAGGAGGGGCCCAGTGGATGCAGCATGAATCTAATCCGTGCACCGTGCTCCCTCGCCAAGCTGATACGTGTCTCTTCACGCCATCTGTGGGACCTGACAAATCTGTGGGACATTCATCGCCTCAGGTCGGGATAAAGAAAGTCTCTCAACTTGCTACGTGTTGATGTGCCTCAGCACCGAACCTGCTGAATGCTGAATTATCTCATTAACCTTTCCAGAGTCATAACGGGTCAATTATTTACAAGTAATTTGATCTAAAACACTCCGATGGATAACGGAAAAGCAGAAAGTCTTTGTCTTTAGGACAACAAACCAAAAGGAACTTTTCATTTCATTTAATCGACTAAAATGTTCTAACCAAAATGCACTTAACTATTTTTCTTATCTGTGGCTGTGAACACTGTGAATGTGCCCTGTGTGATCACCATATGTTAATAGACTCAGTGTGAATGACTGACTGACAAGGTCGTCTCCAAAGGCACAGACAAAGCCACACATGGCTGTTCTGCTGGCTGCAGCACTACGCCTCTGTCACCGTGATTGATCTCCTCCACCTGGCACCTCCCTTTGCTGGCTGGGAGCAAAGGCAAGGTGTGTGTACTTGGTGCAGGAGTATAAAGACATAAGCAAAAAGGGATTGGAAGTAAAGGAGGTGAAGAGGAGTGGAAGAAAGGCAAGAGAGGATATGTGTATACACTGATTCTGCATAGATTAATACTTGAATCATTTTGTGTTTTTGTGTGGTGGCAGTTGGGGGAATGAAGGGGAAGTTATGGCTTCTGGAGAGGTCCATATGGATTATCTGACATTTGGTGTATTTGCAAGCACGACTGGAAAAAAAAAATGGGAAGGGAAGTTAAAGCGAGACGTCGAAAAGCAAAGCAGTTGCCAAGAGTGACTGGTGAAAGAGAAGACATATTGACAAACTGACAGAGGGGCAAAAGGGTGAGACAGAGACGGAGAGAGACAGAGGCATCAGGAGACTGACAGAGACAGAGAGACAGAGAGGCACAAACAGTAACAGACAGACAAGAAGGAGTGAGATGAAGAGAGGGAGACCTGAAGGCCGTTTGACATCTTCTTTCATGGCACAAACGTCATCATCTGGTATCTCAGGCCACTGTAATCTACGCCTGACTCCAGGTTTTGAACATGTCCATACATACGGGACCAATCAGCAGAAGTTTAGATGATAACATGCCTCTCTGAACCTCCCAGACCTCATTTACAATAAACTGAAATCACTTTGGAAGACATAAAACAAAGCATTATACTGCAACTGTGCTGTTTGACCTACTTCCTGTACAGCGTGCTTAAAACGCCTTCTGTCTGCCGTCGGTGAGCGCTTGTGAGTTATGGCTTCATTGAATTTTATAGACCGTATTAGGATAATGCATTTGTCCCCCTTTCAGAAAGTTACTAGTGCATTTAGAAGATGGAAAATACATCTCGGAAACTGAAATATAGGTTTAGCTCTAGCTGATGTATTCAAAATCTGCTCTGAACTGCATGAAGATAATAGAGCTGACAGGGCAACAGTCCACTCCAGATTCTTTTTTTTTTGTTTTATTTGGCAAACCGCAGCATTTTTAAACGCTTTAAACACAGAAGAAAGAGTGAGATAGGTCTGAGTTTGGGTGTGATTGCTGATGTGCTGTGCGTGAAACCAAAAGTCCACGCTGACAGAACATAACTTCACCAGTGTTCAGATTTAAAGTTCATTTGGTTCTGTCTCAGCGATGTGCATCTTTGCATCCTCTGTCCTGTTTTGTAACAGCTTGAACAAAAGCAGCCACCTCAAAAACTCAAAAATCCGACGACACTGTCAGAAGTTTAGCTCGGTTGAGGACACGAGAATCATTGAAGCTTCAGAGTGAAAGCAAATATGTGTCTGTTTGTTCTGTATGCTCACTTTCAAGTCTTTGCCGGTGTATCACGCTGCTTCTTCGCTGGCAGTGGAGTTGTTTGTATTGATTGTGTGTGTGTGTGTGTGTGTGTGTGTGTGTGTGTGTGTGTGTGTGTGTGTGTGTGTGTGTGTGTGTGTGTGTGTGTGTGTGTGTGCGCCCTGGGCACCTCTCCTTTTTTTGATTTATAATTCTGTTCTTTGAGAGAGAGAAACGCAGGAAGAAGAGTAAATATAAAGAGCAAATAAATGATAGATGGACAGAGAGCAAAAGGTTCAGATAAAGGAAAGAGATGAGATGAGGAGAAATGAAAAGAGAGGAAAGTGGAGAAGTACGAGAACTTTCCAACTTTTTCCTTCTCTGAGATGTGATGCAGCGTTTCAGGTAGACGCTCTGTGAGAACAGAATGGCGTAGATGTTCATTTCACTCTGCGCGACTATCCTTTCTTCGGCCCTCAGGCTGCAACATTATGCAGCTGCTCTGTTTGAGACTCTATGTGGGGCATCTAATAGAATTTGGACTCCATGGAAAACAGATTTACGCGCTGTCATGTTTGTTTTAACACTTGCATTGTGTGGAGCCCAGCCTGAGAGGATGCTACAGTCATGGTGAACAGATGTTATGAATATTGCTTATTCTATGTTGATTGACTGTAAATGAGCGCGTTAATATCCTCTGTTCCTCCAACACGTTTATAACGTGGTGGTCTCTCAGCGCAACACGATGGCGAGAACAAATGTCAGCACTGTATGCAAACCATGGATCTGTGGAAACTTCAGGTATCTTTATATTGCAAATTAGATTCAATTTGATGTTAAATATCATGTTGTGACAATGTTGTGGTTGTTATCTGGTTAGGTTTAGGCACAAAAACCACTCATACCTGCTAAGAGATTCTGCTAAAGTCCTCTCACAAATATTGCGTGGTTTCATACTTACATATGTTGAAATACAGTCTTGAACAGTGACCACCGGCTTGGCAGCCTCCTCGCCTACCGATGACTCCTCTGCCATCCCCTCCACCCCCTGTAATGAATGTCAGGTTATAAACACGTAGTGACAATCTAAAAAGAGAAGATGTGAAGCTTTTCTGATAAAAGCTGAGCTATTTTGTTCTGTGTGTTAAGCATCCTGGACTCTGAGAGCTAATCTGTGTGGACTTACTATTATTTGAGTCATTTCAGGAGTATTACAGCCTCGACCAGTACTTCTAGTTTTGCTTCATAGTGCATCTAAATAACTTTTCTTGATGGATTAACGTGAGGTCAGGTCTTATTATCTCACTGAGGGAATTTCAAAGCTGGAATAATCATCTCTAGTGTTGTACAATGTCTTTATTGCCTCATATGTTGTCTGTGCTCTCCAGAGCCGGCGTAATGTAATTGCACCGACAGATTACAGGAAATATTAAGGACGCTCCACGCTCTGAAATAACCTCTCCTCAAAGACCACAGTCACTGTAGGAAGTCTTAGAGAGAGGGTTAATTGTTGTCAGACAAGTAGTCAAGCTTCATCTCTCTCTCTCTCTCTCTCTCTCTCTCTCTCTCATCTCTCTCTCTCTCTCTCTCTCTCTCTTTCTCTTTCTCCCTCTTTCTCTCTCTCTCATGTGATTAGAGGCCCAGAGCCATTGGTGCCACAGAGCGAGGACAATCAAGTCTGTCCCAAAAGTAATAGCTTCTTCTCGACTTAATTAAGAAACTCGCTCTGCATTCCGTGTAAGCAAGGTTGTGGGGTGCCAACAAACTGATCACACGGTGGTTCAGAGACTGTGTGTGTGTGTGTGTGGGTACACATGTGGTGGAGCGCACATTAATCTGCGTCTTGCTGTTTGTTGATTACAGATTTAAAATGTCTTGTAAATGTTCTGTGTCGTCTCGTGACGGGAACATGCTTTTTGGGTTCCTGCGCGTTGAGCTGCCATGTCGTTCTCTGTAAATTGCTGGAAAAGCGAGTTAAAGAGCTGTTTTCAGTAATGTGACATTCAGCGGACATAACTTTGTCTGGAGGTCTGCCTAATGAGCTCGAGAAGAACAAAAAAAGAAACATAAATAGAATGATTATGAGACGAAAAACGGGATTCTCAAAACTCTGCTTACTCTTGCACTGAAAACAGAAATTAAAACCCTTGTTGGGAAAGTAGAAACACCCGCGTCTTCATCCCCAGAGACAATCTCACTACTGAAGTACGACTTTAAACACACAAAGAATTTCTACAGCCTAGAAAAGATACAGCAGAAGAAAAAAATAAATAAATGCATGAATAAAGGGTTTGCTGTTGAAAGAGAAGAATCCTGAAAATGTTTGCAGAGCAATGTGGCTCAGAATCAGACAAACTTCTCCTTAAGCTGTCCAGTGTCAGAGCTCTGAGTTGCTGGCTGTACTGCAGCAGCTTCATGTTGAATAGTTTACTCAAAGCAGTCGGTTCCACCAGGACAAAATGTTGGCATTTCACATTTGTACGTGTCATTTGTTCGTGCACCATATTTGACATAACGACATGCTGTAAGTGTGGTTCCGTGTTTGTAGAGACCGAGGTTGTGATGGTTGGGAGGGACATCTAGTCTAATCTGTGGCGAGAAAAACAGGTATTTAAGACAAAACCTGATCTTTTATCTAGTCCTAACCAGGTGGGTGCTGTGCCGACCTAACCAGAGCATAAGCTTGACTCAAAGGGGCCATCAGTGCCTAATGAAGCTGAGCCATTAACTCTCAGTGATTGAGCACTCTCAATCGACTTGTTTTTCCTTCTGTGTTTGCATGTTGAATCATAACTATGTATTCCCCCAGTTTATGAGCTGCACATGCACACAGACATCATAAGAAGATCGATAATTGGATTTTCTGTATAGGCCCGCCTCCGTTTCCTTTTGTCAGCTCGGTGGTTAGAATGTCTGAAATCAAACAAGTTTGAACGCTTGTTGGTTTTAAACTACAACTTGATTGAGGATCCCGTTAAATCTCCCCGTGAGTGTCAAGTAAGACTCCGATGTGGTTTCAGACTGTATGAATATTGCGAGTCTATAATCGATTTTCCCAGCAGACTCCAGCAGTGATGGTTCTTCAGGAGATATCAGTTTGATGAATGGAGGAATTTAAAAGGTGGGAGCTAAAATGTTTCTCCTCTGTCTTCCTCATCACTTTGTGCTGTTGCTGTGAAAGCAAGGTCACATTTATGTATTGAGTTCTTTTACTTAACAGAAGAGCGATCGAATGTCTCTTGTGATCAGGAACATACAGATGTAGAAATGTTTGCGCTCTGTTAGGAGAACTGTGCAACCACATCACCAGAATACATGTTGGCAGTGTTCATTTCGACTTCTTTGTATTGCAGTGTGACTTGCTAACATTAGATCCACCTGGATATTGTAGATATCTGAATATATTTCTATGAAGGAGTGCAGCCTGAACCTGAGCACTTTGTTGACATGGGAAGAGAAGGAGTGACTGCAGGAGGGAAACGAGAACAAACAGGGATAATTACAGCCGTTTCCATTAAGTGCCCACGTTATTACTGCAGGTAATTATTTCTCTGATGGTATATGGGCGAGCCAAATTGGCAGACTGCATGACGGAACTCGAGTTTCACACAGGAAGTCACATACCTTGTTTTCTGAAGATCGGGGCTTGTACATTTCTAACTTCTGCTACGGCTGAATACTAAATTTTAATAAAGAAAGTAGTTTGAGTGTGATTGGAAGCAACACACAGGAGACGAACATGTGAAAAAAAAAGATCCAGAATAATGCACAACACAGTCCTGTGTGATTTTAAAAGTGCCTTCCTCTGCAAAATCAAGTCACGCTCGAAAGTCACTTGACCTGAATACAATCACATCGATCCAATCCGGTGTGAGGCTTCTCTGTCTCATTTACTCATCAGCAGTGTGACATTATCGTTAGCTCGATATGTAAGATTATTGACACAAAGCATACAAGCCACACAATGCAACATTAGAAGATCAAGAACAAGGTTAAGAAACTGTGGAGTTGTATCAGAAGTAGAAGAGTTATATGGTTGAGCAGTTTCCATCTTGGATCAAATTTCAATACAAACATCTGCTATCAATTATTTTTTTACCCTTTTTGCAAAGAGAACAAATAAAGGGAAAAGTAATTTAGATAAATCGTAAAAGTAATCTGAGTTTTGAGCGACACTCATTCAGTTTCAGTTACCATAAGTTATCTACTACAACTCTAAACTGAAACAATGAACCAAAGGGATCCAACAAGATTCAGATCTGACGCACAGATTGGATTTTGGACTTAATATTCAGAAACCGGCAGTATTTCCATCAGCACTGTTCTGCAGCAGAGGCAGAGTGAGTATTTGTTGCAGGAGCAGTAAATGGTGGTTAAAAATTTTAGCAGGACAGAGAATATTAGTATGAGCAGCAGCAGCGACAGCCGCATTCACATTCACATTAGCAGCCAGTTTGTGATTATAATCTCCAGTGTCAGAATGGAGCCTGCAGGGATACAAAGCCAATCCAGCGAGAGTGTGCTGGAACTATCACCTGGAGAGTAATGAATTTCTCCACTATGGAGCCAGATGGCCAGGGGATGGGACGAGGCCTGATACTTTGCGCTATTTATTTGACGAACCCAGGAGGTGTCCCGCAGTACGATCCGAGCCGGGAACGGGAAGTGTGGAGCACTTTATGGGCCAGGCTGGGCTGACTGACACACTGACAGATTAGCGGTGGTGGCGGGCCTATCTGCACAGAGCAGGTGCGCTTTAAACGAGCCACTGGAGTGTGTTTATGTGTGTGTGTGTTGGTGTCTGTGGGTGTCCAAGGCAGAGAGAGAGAGAGGTAGAAAGAGAGAGAGAGAGAGGTAGAATGAGAGAGAGAGAGCAGGAGAGAACAGGTTGGATCAGATTTCCATGATTAGCCCGTTGTTGACCGCAGAGCTATCTTGACACACTGACATTTGGTTTTTGTTTGGCTGTACAGTCGGAGCACCGCGGCCTGTTCACACACGTCTCTGTGTGCCGTGCCACACCGGGCCAAGTATCTGCAATGCAGTGGCTGCCATCGCTGAGCTCTGCTGCCTCTGTGCAACACCCCTGAGTCCACACAGACAGACTGAAATGCACACGCACACAGACGCCCACATGCATATCCACACACATAAATGCAGGAAAAAAACACACACACACACACACACACACACACACACACACACACACACACAAGGATTGAATTGAATTGGACGGCTGCTGCACCTTTGCTTAAAGGCTGGATCGTTCCCGTAAATCCCATCTCCTCTCTCTCATCTTCTCTCCCTAACCCTCCCAACCTCGCCACCCTCTTTGCTTTTCTTTCTCTCGCCTACTCATCCCTCGCTCTATTGACCAGCTTGGCCACACTGTCTGTCTCCCATTGATCTGAATATAGAGTTGGATGGGAGAGACACGTCTCCCGACGTGGTGTACGAGCAGAGACATGTTGCTAAAAGTAGACGGGCAGACGGCCTCCCTGCAAGATGGATCATTTTTTTTTTCCGTCTCACGACTTCTCTTCTTCAGAACCTGCGCAGCACAATTTTGATAAAATGTTCATGGTCAAACCCTGCAGCTGCTGGACAATTCCTTAAATTCTTAAATGCCCAGGCTTTTCATATCTTTTGTGTTTGGCCGCCACACAGACACGTGAAATTCAATCAAAAGAACTTGCTAGTGAAGTGTTACAAGGGTTTTTTAGACGGACAGCACATCGCAGACTCGTTCTCTTATCTCAAAAGAGCCTTCGTATCTATGGAAGTGATTTGGTGGATATTTATCGGACAGCTGTATAAGAGTGGGGATGAGAGAGAGAGAGAGAGAGAGGAGAGGTGTGCTGTTATCTTTATTGGATCATGCTGTGCAATAATGATATCCTCACACCAATATAACCACCATGTGTCTGACATTGCAGCCACACAGGGTAGTCCGCGAAATGTGCTGTGGCTTCTCTGAGAGGGGCGAGAAATAGAATCTGGGAATTAGGATGAATGACAGTGTGACAGGAAGTCAGATAATAAGCTGCTTGTGTGTGGAAGTGTGTGTAGTGAGGTCTGCAGTCTGAGGACATTTCAGGCCATCCTCATTAAATCAAAGCACTCTGGGAAGGATAAGACTTTAAGGTTAAGAATTCCCTGCAAGACTGCCTGATTAAAACTAGTTAAAACACCTGATACATGTAATAAAATGCAGAAATTCAAGATAAATGGCATTGCACTGAATTAAAGATGTCAAGTGTAACATTTCTGCATTAACATGTCTAACAAAAACTCCGTTATTTTTATTTTCCTTGTTGTTTTGGACTTATACCAGACGTGAATATGATTTTGCAACATTTCCTCGTCCATGGATGCCTGAGTCGCCTAGATAGATTCTAAAAATGAAAAAAATAAATAAATAAATCTGTTGAATACTTGAGCATTAAACCTTGTGGCAGCAGTATTCTGGTCCCAGTTCTGGAGGCCCCGCCTTAGATGTACAGTGCACTATAGATACAGAAGCTGGTCGGGTATACGTGTGCTGCATCACTAGAAGTCTTCACGTGTGTTTCAGTTCGTTGACGGGGAAGGATGAAGAGGTACCTTTGCTTACACAGCAAGGAAATTGCTGGTGTCCCTGCTGTTGGTGGGCTGCGGATGGACAAATAGACAGAAAAAGACACTGGAGCAGGAAGTGGTGGCAAAAATAAGATGGGGATGAAAAAGAGAAGGACCAGCGGAGAAGGGATATGTGTTTTTTTGACCTTTGTTTACTGAGGGATTGTATGCTGAGTGTGCCCGGGGTGTGTTCGAAAAGTCTTTTTTGATTACGAAGGCTCGAAACTGAGTGAACTGACCCAGAAGTATCTAACTGGCAGCCTTGATAAAAGCTTGTAGAATTCTTTAAATGCTAAGGAAAGATGCTTCAGGGTCCGCTTTCCTATCGCTGTTCTCTGAGGAAACACAGCATCATCCTTCATGAAAGCAGATATAACTCTATTAAATTCTTCGCTTCGTCAGAAAGCACTGGGGTGTTCTCCAACCGGCTCAGTTCTATCCCTCCGATGAGTGCTGCTATTTTATGTTTGAAAACATGTGTTATTGGTTTGAAATGCATTCAGAAAAAGCAGAAATCTCTCTTGACTTCACGAAAAGTAAGCTGAAAAATAGGATTGGCGGAGAATCTAAAGACAGTAGAGATCACAGAGGTGTGGGAGAGTGCACGTTGGCATTGTGACCATTCTCTGAAGTCCATGAGCGTTGACTGATGATACGAGATGTTGTTTAGACTCTCTTCTCACAGTTACAACACAACTGCTCACTGTGTGTGAATCAACTTGAACTAGAACCAGGACTGGATATTCTTTCATATATATTCATTTGGTAGAAATACACCAAAAAGTTGAAATGTCTGGATAAAAAAACGCTGTTATAAGGAGCAACTTAAATCTGCCTGATCTTATCAGACAGTTATCAAAGACCCGTACCACTGGATTTCATGCCTCACTCCATTAAAGGCCCATACAGCACCAGCATACATGTAATCTTATGAGGACACAGGGAGATATGTCACCTGCAATAACTTCATATAACTCATTTGTCTCCCTCCATTAACTCCATCACGTATCCATGACAGTAGCAGTCTGAAAGAGAGCAGCTGCACAGCCGACCAGTGCGTTAATCAGAGAGAAACTTTTACTCCATGAATATGGAGTTAATAGCTAGTTAAAGCCTTTTATCTACATCTGCTGTTATGTGAGGTCAGCCGTTTCCCATGATGCACTGAAGGGAAGAAATGTAAGAAATGTAATTGGACAGCCGCACAACAAATGAGCTGCAGAGCCAGTAAAGCGTCAGGATGTCTTCTGGGGCTTCAGCGTGCTGCATCCTGTGGCCAGAAGGGAGTACCCTCGCATACCTTTGATGTAGGACTGCTATTTTCTGTTTGTGCTAAACCCTTTAAGCTCCAATGAATTGAAAGCTTGATGTTACAGCATAGGTGATATTTACTTTGAGGTTTTGAGGAGGCCCGTTCGTGTTTCATCATGACAGTAACCCTGTGCACACACAAAGTGAGGTCCATAGGGGTGTGGGGGTTTTCCAAGTGCTGCATGGATGAATCTGACCGGCCTGAGACACTTTTAGCTAGCTTTTTAATTATTCTGGCTTACTGTTTGTATTGATTCATGTACTGCTTGTGTTAAATGGCTGATGTTGTTCCTTTGGACTGCACTTGCACTAAATGGGGAAGCTGTTAAGGAGTATGTGTGTCATGTTTGAAGCAGCTCAGCCACCTTCATCTGGGTTAAATGGCTCTCTCCTCTTTTTGTGTAGCTACTGCCACCTGACTACACCACTGCTTACGTCTCTAAACATCTACCACCGCACACACGCTACGAGTCTTCTTTTTTACTCCAGAAAACACCGTTTCCCCTTCTTGCTTGTATTGTATTTAATTTCTTCTCTAGTACCTGTGCCTCTGATCCTTATTCCTGCTCTGAGGGCCAATCAATAAACAGGCGGGCTTGGTGTAGCCTGCCAGAGACCTTTGCAATCAGTTAGCATAGCTGCCTGGCTGGCTAGCACACAGGCTGGCTAGTTTCTTGTCGGTCTGCCACTGCAGAAGAATATCATCCGTGAAGGACGCCATTACAGGCTAGCCCATGGGACTGCCATGCTTTCACCGCCTCAAACACACCTGTGTATAAGTGTACACACGTGTACTTGGTGGAAAGAATGGAGGAAAGATACAAGACTGAAATGTGTGATTATCATACACATGCTGTAACATTTTTCTCAGTGCATTCAGCCCTGTGTGCAATTTAACCTCTGACTCTTGAATTAATGCAACATGTTTACCACATCCACATGTTTCATCAATTCTTGCAGAATCAGTGTTTTCTTTGTAATTGTTAGTTTTGATAAAAATATGATGTGAATTATGCTCTGGCACATTTTGCTGAAGTGGCCTTGATTCATTAGAAAGAAAAAAAACTGCGATGCCAGCAAAGAAAAGCGTTGCGTTTTTCTCTTTGCGGACACTATGTTTTGGCTCGACTGCAAAATGAATTAACATTTTGCGAAGCAACTGCAAAATTTCCCTCCACTGAGCATCTTTAAACATGCATTTAATCAAATTCTCTGTGAAAAAGCACGGGGGAAGGTTAGTTTTAGAAAAGCAAGAGATAAAATGTTCTTTGGTTCGTGGCTCACTTTAAGCTCGATAAACAGGAATGGGGAAATGAGCCTGGAATATGGAAACTTGCACAAATATCTGAAAATATCTCATCAGAAATCCATTTAGTTACTCATGCAAACTCAGTGAGTTCAGTTGAACACAGTCTTTACTTTTTGCATGTCTTCCATAGTGGATCAGAGGTAGATGAGTGTGTGTTGAAGGGATACCGCAAACCATGAGCCAATATTCTGGATTCCTCTCCTAGATCATTTTTGAAGGGAAATATTTGACTTGCCTAATAGAGTATTTGCTGACTGTGGTTGGCCAAACTTGTGGCTCGGAGGGAAAAGAAGAATATACTGACGTGTCTGCCAAGAAACCTCTGACAGTGACTGGCATCTTATAGGGGGGTCTTCAAACAAGAATTAGTAAGTAAAAGTCAATATGGTGCCCCCATAGTATCGGAGTAAAGACACACTAGCAAATCTAAACCAAGTGTTTTAAAAAACACATTTGACACAGGATTCCAGCCCAGATCTCCCGCCAATGTCCTGCTCTCCTCCAAAAGATATTTGGTGATGGGAACATTAAAGTATGAAAACCCATTTTCCAGCAGGGTCGTCGTGTATTCGAATGTGAATTGGTGAATGCTCAAATTTAGCCCGCATATTCCCCCGCTGATCCAGATTTACAAAACGGAAGAACAATAATTAAATCATGAATACTGCATCACCTGCACCCACAAGTGATTGGGTTCATCTCCGTGTTGATCTCCTTTGCATATTCAGCTCTTTGAGAGTCTCCTGAAGACATCGCTGATAGAAGTTCAGTAAGGGGCTCCGATTGATGTTGTTTTTTTATTCAATTATAAAGTCTTACATAAATGCCTGCTGCCTTTTCTCCACTGCAACCAAACGGTGCCACGATGCAGACATGAAAATCAACAGATTCCTTATTCTCTGCTCGTGTTCTTCCAGTAGGCTCAGAGAGGGAGTGATGAAGTCAAATGAAGGAAAAGAGACGTTGAAGCGAGGGGGTTGTGTTATCCAGCGCCCAATGGTTTATTGATCTTTGCGGCGCCTCTCCCTCTTTCTCTCTTCACAGCAGGGTGGAGTAAATTGCACTGTTTTCTTCTGCAGTGATTGACGTCTGCCTTCTGCGAGCAGTGTTTTCAAACTTGCACTGATATTTTCAGCAGACAGAAATGATTTTTTTCCATCTACTCAGGCATTCTCTCCTAAATGACACGATTCTTTGAGTGCGCACTGCGTCTGAGCTGACAGGTGACGAGTGTTAAGCTAAACAACCTACAGTGCACTGTGACAACTCCGTCAACAAAAAACAAAGGGAGAGGACGACAAACGGCGTCTCTGTCACTTATCGCCGAGACTAACGAAACAGCTCAGCCCAGTCCAAGCATGAAATCGTGTCTGGAGGGAAATCCTTTCCTGTTTGAAGAATTCTAGTAGTGTTGCAGAGCAAATGCTCAGAGAGACACAGCAGTGCTTTGTGATTCCAGGCTTTGTTTTTGAGAGTCAGTGTGTGCAGAATGTGTGGCACTGTAAGCCAAAGGAATCATGTCATGACATACCAAATGGCATTGTTATATTATGAATTCCCTCTTAGCCTATTATGAGTTTTCTTCCACTTTTTCTTTTCTAGCTGACAGCTGCACTTAGGGAGAGAATCCATTCCTCAACATGAATTTAATCTCATTATGTCCTCCTGAATCCATGTCAACTGCGAGGGAAAGAATAGAACAGTTGAACTGAGGTGCCAGTTGATGGTTGCATGGTTGCATTCATCCACGTTCATGCTGTTAATGCTAGGCTGACTTTACAATTCCCATCAAGTGAATGCATTATATGTACTTACATATCTGCTTAAGTTAAATCAAGCTATAATATGAGTTAAATCCAAATGCCAGACAATTATTGATATGATTATGTAAAAATGCCCATGGCTTAGTTAAGGTTAATGGAGAGGTTACATTAAAAACAGCATTACTTACAGGTTGACTAACTCAGTCACATGACACCTGGATGGACAGCACATCCATCCCCAGTGCTCTCGTATTTATATCCTGTCACTGGTTCTTACAGCGCGTTGAAAACAAGACAGCTTTTTCTCATGAAAATTACAAATTGCCACTTTCACGCAGTTTGCAACAATAAGGATGATGGGGAAAATTGTCTGGAGCGAGCGCAGGCAGCGTGTCACACAGAACAAACTCCCTGCCTGACGCTCCACCGCTCCACCGCACAAAAACAAGGTCAACGGTCAAGAATTCAGAGAAAATAAATGTTAATGTATTTCACTTTATATAAAACCTGCACCTTTGTCTGCGCCTCCATCAAGCTTCTATAGGGTTCATATAATCTTGGAAGCAGGTCGGAGCTTCACTGTCAGGCTCAAGGTCACCTAAATGAAAATAAACCCTCTCAGTCTCAAGGCGGTTGACCTTCAGCCTGCCTGTTGAGAAGCAGCGCCTGCAGCCAGAAAGACGGGCGTGCAAAGCAAAGCAATGAATTGTCAGATTAATTCAATATTTTAGACTGTTTTTGCAACAGTTGCAAACAGATTTTAGATTTAGAGTTAAACGACAGGCTGGTAAAATCAGTGGAGTTTCCCTGTAAAGTGCTACAGAAGTTGTTGTTTCAGATTTTGGAGCTTTGACTCCTAAATTGTTTCTTTTCCAACCTGTTGACGACCTCATCTAATAAAATGACATCTAACTGCTGACTCAATTCAACCTGTTCCCCACTCAGATGGAAACTGGTCCCCATACAGCCAGTTACCAAGATTACCGATTACCCCCCCACATACACCTCACACTGCTGATTAAGGGATCTGGTACTACACTGAAATTACTCACTATATGTCACCCAGTCACCCCCACCCAAAACACTGCTCATTATGCTTATTATTAATCTCTTATTATCTGGCGATTGAGAAATCTTCACTACATCTGGATGTATCCTCCACACACCATTAAAGGACAGGCCGGCGCAGTAATCAGTATACTAGTGGTAATAAAAGCTTCCTGTGAGTACAACATGATTTCCAATCACTGAAGCATGCAATTCTGTCTCATCACTGTTCATCCTGCCACTTAAACAAACATGGCTGAGCTTCTGCTGATGAGAGCCTTCAGCAGACGCAGTTTTCATTTGCAGGCACAAAGGAGACGGTCAGCTGTCCGGCGTGGTGTTGATGAGAACATCAGCTGTGCTGCAGATCTGATTTCTCCGCACGTCTGAAAGCCGTGCCCCAACCGACTGCGTCTCAGGCTTTCAAAACACTGCTGATGGATGACTGCCCCTGAACCCTCTGAAAGCTCCGCATTTTCATTCATCTTTTCTGTTCTACAAATTATCCCGAACGAGCGCAAATACGCCCCGGAATGCCATTAATTGCGCCACGGTTTCGCAGTTTTTTAAGATCAGGTCAATGTAGCATTTCCATATTTCCTCTTAAGCAACTGGTGCCTCACTTATTAATTTCAATGATAAGATCATCCATTAAGGGGCGCTGAGCAGATTCCCTCACAAGTGCACGCTGTCCACAATCAGCCGTGCATGTTGTGATAAATCGCTGGGGAGAAGTCAAGCTCTCCAACAGCATGAGTGTGACCACAGTGTATTAATCACAGCAGGACAGATTATTACCCATCCTCCATCCATCTTACGCTGGTGACATCGCAGGGTCTTAACAAACAATAGTGTGTTTGGTATTGTCCACAACAAGCAGTACGTTGTGATGCATTGGCACGCACTCGTTATGGATCCCCGGATGGAGAGTGAGAGTTTTTTTTCAGCTGCAATTTAGGATGATATGATGATTTATTTGCAGAATTGTACTGAAGAAAGAGACTAATGAAGTTTGAGGAGAATCGGGCTGCCAGGAGACAGCGAGATGAATAAACACTGTCACTGAGCCCGATTGTTAGAGAGCGAATGCGTTCTTGAAAAACACACATATCTGTTTTGTTGGTTTTTTTTGTGTTTTTATGACTAACAAGAGTTTCTTTGTTTGTCCTGCAGCGTCTCCAACGGTCCCTCCGCTGCACTCGGAGCATTTCAAACCCTGTCACGAGAAGGACCTGGCCTACTGCCTGAATGGGGGTGAATGCTTTGTCATCGAGACGCTTAGCGGGCCACACAAGCACTGCAAGTAAGTGACAGACTGGCTGTTGTTATTCAGATGCCCCCTCTTCCTCTTCCCTGCCCCTTCCCTCTTTTTCTTCTTCTTCCTAAGATAACATTCAGGGTGTTAACCTTGTCGCACACTTTGACTGAATGTTGTTGGAGTCGGATTATTCAGTCAGAAAACACCCGGCTTACATAAATTTAATGATCTGACTGATGAAGTGTTTGATTTTTGCTGTGTGGTCAGACAAAAGGTCTTTGTAAAGGATGCGCACCATCTGTGGTGGTTATCTATTATTTCTGAGGACGGGCCGAGAAAAATACAGTATGATTTTATAATTTCTATTTTTAGTCATGAGATGTGTATTAGCTGGTGGGTTCCTGTATATTTTATGTGCCAATTACTTAGCTTCACTTCGCTTGTGTTCCTAACTGTTAGAAGTCATGGCAGATAAAACATCGCACTGAATGTACTGAAACTCGAATAATCTCCTCTCTCTGTCAATAATCTGTATGTTCAACAAGCCAAAAAGACACATCATTTATTTATTTTTTTGTACATCTTCTGCTGTTGCCGCTGTATCCTAAAGCCTCTTTCGAAGCAGAATGTTTTGGCGGATAAATGCTTGGTTTGAACATACAGAACACAGCAGGGAAACTATTTCACCATGAATCTGTGTCATTGTGAGAATCCATAGTTACTGCTGTGAATTCTTGCTATAATTTATCAGAGTCGTGTCTCAAGCAGGCACTTTTGAGTGTTCAATACTAATGGATTTACTGTGTGAAGTACTTCTTTCATTTGCTGTGGTAGATATCTGAAGGAGCAGCCCATTCTGAAAATACTCTTTGATAAATTGGATGAATAGATTTTCTGTAGCTGAATCTCTGCGCAGCTGTATGTTGTAGCACTCGGGTATCGCCATCTTATGTGTGTAACTGCCTTAGTTGTCCCAGATTTGAGAGTAGAGCTCATGGGCACTTAGCCTGTTCTAATGTGGGCCCTTTACTAATTAAGTCCCAGAACAACTTCTTCCAAAGTCTTACCGCAGGACTTCCACCCGACCTGTTTTCAAAAGAGCCTGTTTTGCCTCCTGTGGGGTACGAGAACATTCATATGTGTGCACAATCGTGTGTGTGTGCGTGTGCTTGCAAATGTGATAAAGTGTGTGCATGTAAACACACATTACATCATAAAGTATACACATGCATGAACCTGGAGTAGTACAACATGAACACTGCGCACAGACCGGCACAGCCTTACTTTGGAACCTTTCAGGTGTATAAAGTCCTTAAAAAACACCCAGACGAGGACGGCGCTGTTGTAGATGCATGTTGTTCACTCATTACCATCGTTCAGTTGCATCCTGACATCGTATTGATACAAAGCTGGTTAAAAATCTGGTAATTTCCTGCTTCTTGCTTAAGTGTTGCATGTTATTGTTAACGTGACATGTAAGAAATCAGGACTGGCTGCTGAAGTGAGTGCACAGAAAGAGTTTCCCCACATTATTCTGTCTGCTGCAGCTTGCAGTATATTAATCCAACCAACGACATAATGTTTTTGTCGTTCTACTTTTATGTAAAAAAAATAAATAAAAGCCATGATAGTTAAAATAGAACATGGAATCAGGGTAAAAAGGCAGAAAACTAGAGAGGGAGAGCAGGAGAGGAAGGCGTAGGTGTCGGCGTACGAGGAGTCGGACGTGGGGGAGGGCAGCGTGCTCGCCTCCGTTGCTATGACAGCATAATCTGTGGACAAGCGTAGCTGTTAAAGAGCAAAGGTTTGCAACGTACCGTGGGATGGCCTCGAGCACAGTGTCTGTGCATGTAAATGTTTGTGTTGAGAAACAGAAGACAAGGAAATTATGCACCGAGTTGATCTACACTGCGTAGTCCATGTGGCAGTGAGCTTTCTAAAGGTGGGATCAAACAACACGGCGTCGGCTCTTCATTTGAATATCAGTTGGTCGGATAATTCAGTAAAACATATTTGTGCTTTGCTAACCGCGACCCTTTTTTTTATACCTTTGCACTTCTGAATTAAACTATGGTGATGAATAAGAAACCATCCCTGTGTATGAATACTTCCTGCTTGGATGTACGAGGGAGGCTCTTAAGTGACTCAAGACAGAAAGTGAATGCTGTGTTACTAAAATTCACCATGAAAGAAAAAAAAAAGATGATACACCACTCCTCAATTGGCATGCTGCTAGAGATTAATTTATCCTCATCTACAAAAGAATGACAAATTTCACCCAGGGCACAGGATCAATGTGTAATCTGATTCAATTTGTGTTTACAACAAATTGAGACAAATCAGGTTGTAATAGCGAGATCAATTGGGACGTTTAATGAGGATGAATCAGGCCGGTGTTTTGTGGCATTATTTGTCACGGTATTAATCATTTTTATTTGCCAGATGAAACTTGATCCTTTTTGCAATTATTTTTCTCCAAAGAATCATAACTCAAGCATCAAGTGCCACTCCCGACCAGTTGTAAAATAAGCGCCGACTGTCCCCCAGAGCGCTGTTTAGTGCTGTCAGTGTGCGACGGTTGTGTTTGTCAACCCACAGGGACGGGGATGCGGAGAGGGGAGGGATTCAAGCGTGAGTCATGAGGCCTGCTTGTTCTCTCCCTCACTCAGAGACACAACGACATGCGGACACACACACACACACACACACACACACACACACACCACACACACACACACACACACACACACACACACACTCACACACTGCTCGGGGCAACATGTTCAGGCATTCAATCATTAGTGCTCAGCTAACCAGTAAATTAGTCAGTACAGTAAGATAATAATTTCTGAACATGGCAAGAGGCCAAGGCGTTCAGTTAAAGAAGTATGTGATGTTGAATTTGATTAACTTATTTCTCAGCTTAGCAGGATTTTCCCAACAGAACAAAAACTCTAATTATAGTATTAGTGTAAATGACTGGTTCGAATACCGTCTATTTAAATATCTTCCCTTCCCTTTTGTCTATGTACTTTTAGTCTTTCTATTTTCTCTTTGCTTTTATATTCTAGTGTTTTTTTTTTCTGAGTCACTGTGTTGAGCTAAAGAAGCTGGGGATTTAGCTCTGCTTCTTTTCTTTTTCTTCTGGACACTGTTTATTTATTCTGTCTTCGGAGGGTGTGATGGATTCAATTCCTGCTGTGTTTAGAATTTATTTCCTCCTGCTGGTGTGAGCGGGCAGAAAAGGGTCTCCCTCAGTCTAGTTAGCAACACGGGCTAGCTAAGCCCATCTCATTGCCCCCTGTCGCGAGGCTATTCCAGAGCAATACAAAGGCAATCTCACCTGGCAGGTGGAGGTATGGAGGTTTTGGGAGAGATCCCTGTAAAGCCCCAACCAATGAGACCAGGGTCTGACACAGACAGTCTGTAGAGAGACACACACAAACGTGGCACATTCTGTGCGCTGGAAGCTGAGATGTTGGCCCAGACTTTGTTGCAGGTTGCAGAGCTGAACTCGGGGATCTTTTTCAGGGAGAAATTGAAAAATCCACATGTCATTTCAGTGCGAATATTTTCTAAAACCTTGAGTGATGAAGGAATAATGTCTGCTGTGAGGCCTGATGTGAGGGATGTTCATTGCACACAGATCCCGAATCGACTCAATTAGCTGTATACGACTCAAGGATAACTGTTCAACGCATAATCAGGCATGAAAATCACTCACCTTTCGGCGAAATTCTCTGTTTTGAATCCAAAATAGGTGACCTACGTGAATCGCGTAGATCCGATGAGAAAATATTTTTTCTTTTTTTTGGGGGGGGGACAGAATATGGAGGTATACCAGAGATTATTGGTGAACTGCAAACATGTGCGCGCTTGAGGGGAGCCTTGAATTTGATAAAAGCAACTTTTCTAAAATCTCTACAACTCATTTTCAAGATGTGTCGATGATGCTGAGGTGAGGACTGACTGGAGGCTGAAGGTAAAGTATGTTGCATTCTCTGTCAGAAAGACAAGATATTTGTCTTCAAAATAAGAGCTTTACATTGCACCCCATTGGAGTTTAGAACTGGGTTCTTTGCAGGGGGCTTTTAATTTGAAATTAGCGACTGTTAGCAGCTTGCTGCTACAACAGCAAGCGGACAACGCAGACAGCTATAGAGACCGAGGAGACGCTGCATCTCCTGGATCTCAGCGGCTGTCCAGTTGCTCATCTTGACGTCCGCGGATGAAGTGATGGACTGACTGCTGTGATCAGCTGTTTCCTGGTTTTAAAACTCCACCGGCTGTGGGTCAAACAAGAGTGCACGTCATCGACACCTCCGCCCATCTCACGCAATAGCCGGCACATCGACGGCTCGGATTTAGATAGCCTCCGAGGTGTACCATCTGAGGCGGCAAGTTGGCGGACCAGATCAGACCTCCAACTTACCGCCTTCTGTCGAAATCTAGCCGCAAAAAGGACGGCCAAATTAGCCAGCGCCTTCCTTCCAAGCAGAGAGACAGCAACTTTTTCAAAACCCATATTCATCTTGTCTAAACACACTCTTTAAGGGCTTGCTTTTTACATTCTGCGGCAGATTGCGCTATTAAAGTTGTGCTGTTGCGCATTTCGTGAGAGAAGTTGTCAGTCTCATTTCTATAAGCATAATGTGACCATGTATAGATGGATACGTTATTATACATTCGTACTGTCTTGTAATTCTGCTTGATTTTTCTCTCAAAATGCATCAGATTGATGCTTTTAAATATTAAATACTCCAAATCTTCTTACGGGGGAGCATGTCCACGGACCCCCCGAGAGGGGTCGTATCCTTCTCACCTTTTTCACCCCTGACCCGTTTTCATGCCTGCATAATGCATTTCAATGTCAGAAAAAAATATTTCTTTCTCATCTGCTTCAATGGAGGCTGCAGTTGAAAAGCACTGCTGTCCTCATGCAGGCCCATTGTTCGCCTCTCCAGTTCCCTGCTAGTCTTTTACGTCATCCACCTACAACATTCCATCACTTCATTCCACCTACAAATATAACACTTCAGAAAACATGTTGTCTCCTGGCTCGGCTCTTATGAGAGACATGACATGGTTTTAACAGACCCTGTTCCAGCGGTCAGCATCCCGTGCCATAAGTGTCAACTCAGACAGATCCTCCTAGATTTTTTGTTTGTTTATTTGTTTCATTTTTTAAAGATTCGCTTGGATGTTTAAGACATTCAAATAATATGTTTGTCTACATCTTACCTCCCCTAATCCAGTTACATGCATTTATAATGATATCATCCAGAGGTAATCCTTTATTTAATTTACTGACCATGTAGATGTGTCCAAAAAAGCTCAGGGAATAAGGCCACTGAAGAAAAGTGACTGTTTTTCAGAGGCATATATTATCCATTGAACATACACAATGACATTCTCCTGGCAGCAACACGTGCCTGTTAGCCCAGAGAACAAAACTATGAGGGTTTCCATGACAAATGAATTCTGCACAACGTGATTTTAACATTATATTCACCACGGAAACTACTGCCACCGGCTGCTGTCGAGGTCTTTTGAGGGTTAAATAGCGAGAAAAACACAAATGACCTTAACAAATCTCAAATCATTAGCTGTGACATCTTCACATTCCACTGCCACCCAGCTAATTTCTGTGACAGGCACGTGTGTGAATGAAGGTCAGTTAGAGGACTTATAGAAACAGATTCATTTTATTTATTTATCTTTTTTTGCTGCAAAGCAGCTCCAGATAAAGGAGAGATTTTAGGTGGAGCTTAAACAAAGTTGAAGAACGCATTACCAGAAAAAAGGATCCAGTTTCTCAAAACCAAAATAGGAATGAAGTATAAGTCTGAAGAAATAACATCGTCTTTTTGAGGTTCCAATCTTTAAGAAGCATATCATTTGTGAATAATACTCTACACGAGAACAATTGTTCCTGTTGGCACAAGGTAAAGAACGAGCCAGGAGGGGGAACGTTGTTCAGCAGACAAACGACTTCTCTCCGGCATGTAATCCTCCTTCCCTCGCTCACAATCCCCATCATCCCCCCTTCCTGTCTCTCTGGACTCCATCCTTTCCTTTCCTGGGTGACCTCAGGCTTTTCCAAAGTGTTCAGCCACGGACCGGTGCTACCGGATTGACTTGGGCCTCATAGGTGCAGAGAGCGGCTGCTCGGTGGAATACATAACATCAACTTCCCCTCCTGCACGCATACACACCCTGGCAAGCCAATTAACAAGAAGCATGCATGAAATTGAAAACATAGCAGCAATAACACACATCTAAGCTGCCAGTAAACAAGGAGATTTAAACAAGAACAGGCACCTTGGAGGCATCTGAGGGTGAAACACCTGGTCCTTGTTCTATATAATGTATCACTCATAACGTGTCTAGTGGACATTTGCTACATTTAAAGAGCAGATCCCTCCTTGTTCTCATTGTTTTTTTTAAAGTGGACACTCCCACTCAGCCGTCAGCAGAGTTAGTGACGTAGGTTACGGAGCTGATGTCCTCCCTTCCTCTCCCCACACTCTGACAGTGGAAGCATGACGAGATAGCTTGGCAGGTGTGAGCTTGGGAGGAGGTAGATGATGCTTGTTAATTACCATTAAACCTTAATTTAAAGGCATAATGTACATGATATGTCAGTTGTTGTTTATTAGAACGCTATTAGAAGTTGGAACCTACTTCTTAGATCAACACGGGAGACAGAGCAGCAGTGGTCGAGTGAGATGCTCGGTGAATGAGGAGAGGGAGACAAAGCAATGAATCAGAAAAATAACATCCCTCGTTGCCATATTTTGTGTGAATTCAGCCGAAGCATATGCTTCATCCTGTTCACTCTGTGTGGCCACTGGCCAGCCCTGAATCTGTGTGTGTGTGTGTGGTGTGTGTGTGTGTGTGTGTGTGTGTGTTATTCAGCCACGCCATGTTCAAACACACACTGTAGTCCTTAAGTCAAATAAGAGAGAAACAATCATGCAGAGACCTATATCAGGACACCAAGGAAACATTTTTGAACTTTTGAACATACGGATCGCAATCTGGATTTGAAGTGTATAAGGAATACTACTGCGAAGCTACAGAGTGACATAAAAAACCCCAAAACACCAAATGTAATATTTTCTGCTGTGTTTCTTGCTGTGTCATTGTTACAAAGTAAGACATTAATGTAATCTCACTATGACAAATAGCTACCAATCAGTTATGTTGTTACTTGAGTTACAGTAGTTCTTCCATTATCTGCATAACGGGCAGATAGAAAACCATCTAACGTGCCGCTTCATGCGCGCTTGCACAACGATCCCCTGCCCTCTCGTGATATTAATAAAATCAGCGATACAGTTGAATGTGCCCACGGGAGGGTCCGGTGGTCTTGTGTAGTCTCGTGCTGACTCTGAGGAGTAACAGCTGATCTGAGAGACCACTCTTCATGAGGTGCAACCACTGCTTTGGTGCTAAACACATCAAATAAGCAGGACTATAAAGTCACCGTGACTGAGTGACTATCGTAACATTGTCGGAGTGTATGTGGTCCATTAAATACAGTCTTCATTTGATGGTGTCATCGTTTTTTTTTGATGGATTATTTTAGGCTTATTAATATCCGCCTGTATATTTGTGCTAGGAACACCAACATCTTTTATCCTTCGGCACACAACATGTATCTGCGCTGTGCTGTTTGAGCTGGCTTTAAATCAACCTCCCACATAATAAGTAATCTAAGTCTGAAAGCTTGTGTTATTCAACCAAACTTCACCCAGCTTTCACCTTGACATATCAATATCTTTTGACTTTATATTACCTTACGGGCTATGAACAAGAAACCTGTTATAAAAAAAAAAAATATACAATGAAATGTTTATGTGAAATTGGAATGCCGTCACAACGTTGAGGCTGAAACTATAAACCGCACTAAGACATAAGTAGTTTTCAGAGTAGTTTTCCCCCGGTGAGAATGAAATGTAAATTGACGCATGCATCAAGGGACATAAAAGCACACATGAGAGTCTGCAACCCCCGAAAGACCCCTGACATCCGAATAACAAGCGCACCAAGAGTCAAGGAACATACGAAGGGGTCACTGCATTTTGTGCGATACTGTTTCTGACAGCAGGGATTTACCTTGACAGGAGAAAGCCTCCGGGATAAAGGCGTGTCAGAGGCGTGCTCACTGTATATGCTGAGGTGCATGTTTGTGTGTGTGTGTGTGTGTGTGCTCCTGTGAACAGAGCTGTGTAAAGGTGTATTGTCACTGCAGGATAAAAAACATGCGATCTACTCCGGCCTACATTCAGAAAACCATCTGGTTGCTGTTTAAATGGAAAACACCACTCAATCTCTCTCCTTCTTCCTGTTTTTATTTTTTTTTCTCACCCTGCCCTCCCTCGCTCAGTTTTCTCTCTCCTCATGTCTGTGATCGGTCTTTCTCTCTCAACCCTCATCGCCATCTGTGCGATAATAATGGCACACCAGTGGGAGTTCGACTGGTGTCTCTCTGACAGTAATAAACAAGGATGATGCCGTGGCATGCTTTCGAGGTGGGAGAAAATTAAACAGATAAGAGGCTGCATATTGTGGCTAGATCGCAGTGTTTTTAGGCGAGTGAATCCTCTAAGATGCCAAGAGGAGCTCTCAGCGTGACTGGGAATGGAAAACAGAAGCTGGGAGGGAGCCAAGATGGGAGGAAGACTCATACAAACCAGGAAACACGTAACAAGCATTTTTTTTTTTTTTTCCTTGAGCGATGTTGAGAGTGTGAGCGATGGTGGCCAAACGTCAGTACGTCTCTTTATGCTGATTTACTTAGCAAGCAATCAAGACGTAATGATCTCTTGTCAGCTCAATCAGAATGTTAATGGGGTCAAAGCAGTATAGAGGAATCCACCAATCAGCATCATTGTTGTCTATTCTCCTAAAAGGATATTTTGTTTTAATTGCTTACCAAATCAAGATACATGTATGCATTAACAATGTGTCTAATGACTTTCCAAACCCACAGAGACCGTTTTAGCCCCCTGTTTTACTTTACAGCACATTTATTGTTTTGGCTAATCTCATTAAACTGCAGCAAGCAGCTGTTTTCCGAAAACACGTTCAAATGAACCTACTAAACGCTACCCACCTGTAACGGAATATCAGAGCGACAAAAGCCCTGTTTGTATGGGACGAGTATTACATAGGGACTTTGGGATACTTGCAGAGAATGCAGGTGATCTTAATCCCATGCAAAATCTCTATATTTTGTAAAATGATAATTCCATCACATATTTCCTACAGCTTGTTATCATGCATCAAATACAGCAGCCTGGTCAGCAGCGCTAGATTTCCAAGTTTAACGTTGTAGTTACCCCTCCAGCATCACTTCTTGAAGCGTCCCTTGAAGCGAAGTCCAAGGTAGGGGATGATTGGGGTGGTTGGATGGGTCAAATTATGTTGCGTATGTAAATGAGAAGTTGTTGTATGCAAATGACGAGTTACGGCACATAGATTACATTACTGTAAGGTACAAGAATTACGGCAGTTATTTCAACCCAAACGTATTTTTTCTAAACATAACCAAACCGCGACCGCGTGACAACTTTGATAAAGATTCAAAAGCCATAATATCAGCTGTATTTTGAAGGTGTAACCAAATGTAGCATTTAACGTTTTATTGTCACATTTTGAGATCCTTAACCAAGCTGCTGAATTTGACAAGTTGGGACTGAGAGCACACTGATTACCTCCCATATTTTGCAAATGCAGACTTCATCTGATAATGTTAGTCCCATGCAGATCAGCATGTTGGTGATTTGGGGTTGAATTCCTTTTTAAACATCTGTTTTCAAGTTGTCAGACAACTGAACTATAGTGAGGGATTTGATCTTGCTCATTACATGTTTAACAGCAGCCAACAGCTGTGCTGTGGGATTGGTAACACTTGCTTTTCAGAGTGATGACAGAAAAAGGTTAGGGGCAACCAAAGTGTGTTATATTAATGTGCAGCCTCAAGGCATCTTTTTCCCTTTTAATGCTCGTAGCGCTTGTATAAAGTCAGGAAATGTGTTGCTAGTTGCTTTGCTTATCCTGTGTAAATACCAAACACATATGTAGGGAGACAAGTTTTAAATCTCATTAGTAAAGCGGGTAATTGTAGTCCAGCGCAGAAAAGGGCTAAGCAGGGCTAGTTGGTGAAGTACGGCAAAGACAGTTCAACATATTTATTTCAAGTGTTGATGGAAACCAAACCAGAACTGCAAGTGAGCCCTGACTGTCAATCAATAGATGGAGAGGCAGCTTCAGTGCTAGTTTCTCTATTTCTGTGTGTTAAAATGTTTGCTTACCATTACTATTAATAACAATGGCAATAATTAATGATTGTAGGTGCGAATTTGTGATTGGTCTGAAACACGTTTCACAAATTTGAGCTCTAATGAACTACTTTCAACCTTTCAGAGTAGCTGTATGTATGTGTGTATGTATGTCTGTGTACATTCATGTGCTGAAGTACTCTTTATATCTCATTAGTGTCAAATTCCTTGTTATTGTGAATTTTCTCAAGCTGCCCTCTCAAAACAGGTTCCTAAGACTCTCCAAATTCAAAACTTGTAATTGATCGCTATTGACGTCTTTGTTGGATTTAATTAGCAAGATTTGACATGTTTAATTGTGTAATTGCATTAGCTCACTCAGACTGGTAAACAGCACAGAGTATCCAATTAGGGCTCTTTTCACAAACATACACATATACAGTGTTTGTGTGCGTCTGTCTGGAAGAATGCTCAATCTACTTATGACAAACATAGCATTGTAAATATGCTCATTTGGGAAAAGTAATGCTGTGGCTGAAACAGTCAAAGCCATCGTGACAACTTAGATGATATGAAGAGAAGCTGTAGTCTGTTGCTGGATCCTGCCTTGTTATGTAGGTGTTCCAGTATACATGGTATGATTTTGACAGAAATTGACACCGCATAGGGAATCGGGATGTGCACCACAGACAGAAACCCTTAAAAGCTTTAAATAATTGTCAAAATCAACACTTTTACGAGGAGAAGTACTTAAACTAATTACGATCATTAATCACGTTGACGTTTTCCTGTGAATAACCCTCACAGCGTGTGGCAGCTGGACCCTGACGATGCCAACTGCAGGTTTTTAAAGAAGGTTTAATAACGAATATCAAACCATGCGATCGGATACAGTGAGAAGACAAAGTATATTACATTTTTGGTCGGATTTTGGTTTTATCTCTCCTCAGAGGTTAACACAGACCGTCCAACAGTCCAACAAAACAGGTGTATTATCATGGTATCAACAATGCTACAGTAACAGCAGAGGTAGTAGAAATCATTTCACTCCCTGCTGTGCTTTTAAAGGGAGTGACAGACAAGAAGTATTCCATTACATAAGTCAGTGATTTAAATCAGCGAATGGCGATATGGAAGCACATTTATATTCCGACACCCACGCAGTCAGCTCATCTTTAGAGGGCTCGTAGCATGTTATAATGCAGTACATTTGGTCATGTGTAAAAGCAATTTGTAGGTGTGCTCGGTGACATAACACACACGTGAAAACATGGATTTGAAATGTTAGATCAGGCTGCCAAACATGTCAGTGATGCTGTGAGGAAAGATCTTATGGGGAAAGATCTTATGGGAAAGGAAAAAAGCCTGAGGAAGAAACATAAAGAAGGCAAGAGACGGAGATGGGTTATAGGAAGTGTTTGGCACATCAAAGGTTGAGGGATATTCCACTATTATCCTCTATAATGATGCACGAATACACACAAACACACACATGTTGTGTACTGTACAGTAACAATGCTCAGCGAGGCAGAGGAGTACAAGCTACGGAGATAGTGAGAGGACAAGGGGAAGAGAGGAGTGAGGAAGTAGACATACAGTAATTTGGTGGTGTTCCTAATCAAGGCATCCCTTTCAAGTCAGCAGGTTTGATGTGTTAATGGGATGCAAATGTATGCAAATGAACCCTCCTTTTCCCTCCAAAAGTCTGACTGAGTTTGCAGTGCCCCCTCCTCGCAGGATGGAAACTCTGAATAAATACAAGAAGATAGCTCAGAGAAGAACTATTGATTTTTTAAGGGAGGGGAAAAAAAAAAAAAAAGGGGAGAAATTTCTAAGCTGGCCACAAAGACATGCCTACCTCGGGGGATATTTCCCCAGCGACTGAACCGTGGCACAGAGGTGCATTTCGGCACGCATGAAGAAAGGAACGGAAAACTAACGTGACAGTCAAAAGAGAAAGATGCAGAGTAAAAAAGATATATTTACATAAAGGATTGCTGAGACAAGGAGAGGAGAAACACATGGAGAGAGATTGAAAGAGACAGAGAGGGGAAATAGAAAAGAGAGAATAACTGAAGACGAGCTGTGTCTGCAATATAAAGTAGGTCTGGAATTCCGGAGCTACCTGGGAGCTATACCAGCCTGCTGATGTATGTTTTCACTGTGGTGCACTTCACTCTGAAATGCCAGCGGTGCCTCGAGCCCAGACATGTCTGTCTTCCACTCTGACTAACAAGAAGCTGCCTTTCCTCAATGTGAAGAGTGGGGCTTGATTGCATGTAAGCTCACACATACTGTATGTGTTCTATAGTCAGAAACCCACATACGGATGTTCCACAAACCGTGACAAGTAAAAAGACTTGCACACAATCTCTGCATACAGCAGCTCCCTGGAGCGCCTCCTCTTCCCTTAGGTATTCATGAATATTTAATGCTTTCCTCTTTTAAAATGTGGTCAAGGTTACTGTCACGCTGACACTCAATGAATGGCCATTTTGACATCTTCAAGTAGAGGCCATCTAATTGCCCCATTACGCTGCCTTTTTTCCAATTACTGACAATTAATTCTTACCAGTGAGCCTGAAGTTGTTCGATGAGCAGCACTGAGATTCAGTTTATTGTGACACCATCGTTGACAAAATGCACCCGTGACAATAATGTCACAACAGTCTTTTTTTTATATTTTAGTTCTATATTACCTAATAAAAAAAAACATTTTATGCAATCGATTACGTCGCAGCAGCCCTAAAGTATAATTTTCCCATTACGTGCAGAAATTGCTTCAGCTCCGTGGTTACTAGTTTCCATAATGAGGTTGAGGGATGATGCCTGACTTCGAGGTCTCTTGGACATAGCATTGCAATTATACTGCAATTACCTTTTAATTACACAGTTCTGACTCTGCTGGTCACCAATGCAAACAAGACTGAACACATACTGTCTGTCACTAAATACACTAAAGATAACCTTAGTAAACGCACATGGTGTAATTCATTAGTTGATTCATGGAATACAATTTCTGTAGCCAACTCAAAATACAATGAGAGAATGAGATTCAGTCCCGGCACACATTAATAGCAGCGGCACATCCTATTCTTTATTTGTTTTTTGCTTTTATAGGGAAAACAATAATAAATATGAAGTATGAATCATGCTGCCTAGTAATAACTTGCTTAGTATTGCATTTGAGTCATGGAAACCAAATGAACTGACGGAGAAGTGAAACCTCCAGGCTTCATTTATTAATATTACTGGCAGGAAATGATGAAAAATGCTGGAATTATTTGTCTCAATTTAATCGATTAGTTAAACAGACATTCCATTGATTCTAACAGGGCTCCGTGATTTCCATATGATATGTTTCTTATTGCATATAATGGTTTATAATAATGCGTGTGTGTGTGTGTGTGTGTGTGTGTCAGGATGAGAGTGTAAGTGTGAGCGTGGGTGGTGGTGTTTCTGTGTGTACATAAACACTGCTGGCTATAAAAAAAGATAATCATGCTGCAGAAACACAGCCAATAATGGAGCCATTATTTTTCTTTTTTTGGTTTACTGCGGGGCTGTTTGTGCCCGGTCAAGAGTGGAGAAGCTATTTCAGGGTTGCAGACCCACAATGCTTTGCTCCGGGCTGAGACCGAAGCATATAGGAGTCCTTCCATCTTCCGTGCTGTGGTCATGTTGGCCATAGGTTAAATCCAGCTTCTGACAGGAGATGTCATGATGAACTGTAGCTTTGGCTGACATCCAATTGTCTGTTGTCTGCTTGTTACTGAGAGAAGAGAGGAGCGCGAGGATGGTAGATGCAGGAAGAAACATGTAAGTCCGACTGCAGTCCTTTGCACATCTCTTAAATGTGAGAGGAAGTAATATATTCAGAGAAGAGAAGAGAAGAGAAGAGAAGAGGTGTATGAGCGGGAGGCAGTGAGGAGGTGATGTGATCCTGATGGATGCCGACAAGCTTCTGTGTCAAACTCTTGCTCTTCTCATGTCGCGGGAGCTCAACCTGACACACACACACACACACACACACACACACACACACACACACACACACACACACACACACACACACACACACACACACACACACACACACACACACAAGCTAACAGACAGTACAAACACACATATGCAGGCGATGTACAAACGCACAAACTGTAAACATTTGCTTACAGAAAAGTAGCCACAAGCACACAGACTAGCACCAAAGGGCACACACACACAATATCCACTGACTAAGTGCCTTTTATTTTAATGCTGTTAACAGTCGTGGTGATTTACGACAACAATTGAGCTCCGGTCTCAACCCAACCCTAATCTAAGTCCAATTCCAGCTTTTACCCTAAAACCACATATTAACCTCTCCAAATTAACTTTGGACAGGAGAGGATTGGCCAACATGGATTCGTTTTCCAGAGATTTATGTTCACAACAAAATCATTTATATAGCAGAAACACAAAAAAACACATTACACATACTTCCTCCAGCTCAATCACCAGTTAACAGTTCTCCAAACTATGGGAATGTTCACATCTGCATGTGGAAGAGACTACAGTACGTATTGTATTGACCATAAAATCCTCTTTCATTCATGTTTTACCAACAATGTCATCAGCTCATTCTCATTAACTACACCCCAGTTCCACACTTTATACAAACACAATCGCTAATTTCTAATCTTCATTCTAGAAATCAGAATGCAAGAAATTAAAGTACTTGTTCAGTCGACCGATTTTTGGGAGGCGAGCTTCCAGTGAAAAATCTGAAAATTGCACAAACAAAAAGAACATTATTTTTATTCCGACCAAATCATCCGTTATTCTTGTCTTATCCATCATCCGTAATTGCTTTTAATTTTAGCTCCCCCATTTCTGTTGTGCATAGAATTGTGGGGACAAAAGTGTCCATCAACTCCGCTTTCAAAAACTGAAGCGAATTCCATCGGCGAGCTGACAGCTTTGAATTACTTTTTTTCAGTTTCCCAGTTTGAATACACGACAAACTGAAAAACCAGATAGAATAACTGTGTAGTATTTAATTGGGACACAGCTGCCAGAAAACATCCTGCTGGGTCCGTTTAATAAGTCTGTGTTCTTTTCTGTGTCTCTGTGTGTTTATAAGCTGTATGGAGCCAAAAACTAGCCATTAAGATTTGTTCCACCCTGAGTTTACTTCACATGTACAGTGTTTCTCTTTCTGTTGCAGTGAGCTAATTGGCTATCACATGATTGGAACATTGTTCAAGTGATTTTTCTCTTGGTTCCTATTTTATCAATTATATAGAAACTTTTTGTCACGCTCCTCTGTATCTCATACAGATAGACAAGATCCCCCTTGTGCCTGTATGATACTGCCAGAAACCAACAGGCTGTTGTTATATTCTGTATTAAGGTTATTAAATGGTTGCAGTTTGGTTAAGTTTAGGCAAAAATAGTTGGGTAGCTGAAGCTGCTCTTTAGCTTGAAGCTTAGCTTTTAGCTTAAAGAAAACATGTTAGTTAGGTTTGGGTTGAAATAAGTTAGTGTCATTGTGTACGTGAGTTAAGTTATGAACTTGCATCCGACTGTCATGAGTCAGTTAAAAGCCCGGTGCATCTCATACAGAGGGTGAGGGTTCCTCGTACAACTGTATGAGGCCGAGGGCATGGGCAAAGCTCTAAATCTAAGGTTGGGGGTTGAAAAAAAAAGTGTATTAATTAATTTGAAAAAGCCTTGAGGAAATGTCATTATATAACAAGAGCTGTGCTTACATGAAAGTTAATAAAGAAGGATACCAGCAGGTCATTACCTGACAGTGAACCACTATAAGACTTTCTCCAAAGACGAACATTAACTGTACATAAAATGATTTCCAACAACTGACAAAAAGGGCTGGGTTGGTTTAAAACTATAAGGCACAAAGACAGCAGATACAATAACACAGAGTCATAGGGATGACTGCAACATAAACCAAACCTTTATTTAAACCCATGCATGAATCATATTTATCACTGTCCAGTTATCTAATTATAGGTCTAAACAATACTCTGGTAACTTTAATCACATAAATGTCATTCCTAATTGCAGTTACACCCATGGGCATTGTGGATAATCCATGGATTAGGTGGGCCAGGTCATATAAATTAACATTCTGATTAAAAGGATAAGTATTGCGGGCGGGTATAATAATGCAACATTACATCATGTCAAATATTACATTACCTTCCACCGGCGGCAGAAAAGATAAGTGTTTCCCCCAATCCTGCCAGGCACAGCAGCTTAACCTCACTGATGTGTCAGGATTGGACAAGATCTAATGTTAATTTATATTTTGTGGTCTTTAAACACATCCAAAAGTCACACACACACACACACAGTTCAGGTCCATGTGTTGAGATTATTTGGAGTAAACCAGCCGCCCTCCTGATAAAGTCTGAGCTCCATCAGAGACGTCTATTTCAGGGAATTCAGAAGTTTCCTCAGGACAGTCTTCTCGGTCGCAGGCACATAATTGCTTTACCCTGTATTAGTTTAGGTCAATGCATTACAATACACTGTTATTTAAAACTTAGATTTAAAAACAAACAAAAAAGAAACAAATGTAATCCCTAAATGCACTAAGTTTATAGCCACGGCCAAATTCAGTGAGCCAACCCAAACTTCACCTGTGGTCCGAGGAACTTGACAAAATGTCAGTCTTTCACAATCTGGCAATGGGAACAGTCAGGAAGAATGCAATAATGTTAAGCATACAGATAATACATGACCAACAACATTTTTAGTATACTTGCTTACACTACTACGTGTCAATGCTGTGAACTCTCCTTTTACACTACCAATTAACATTAAAACTAGCTAGATTTGTGTCCTTCTGCCTGTTTCCCTCACTGAACGATGCGATGGTGAAATACAAGAATACATCATGACGTTAAAGTGATATCGATATCAAGTGATATCCAGTGTTTTATTTGCTTTTACCTCCTATGTTGCACTATATAAAAGCTACATGTAGAAAAAAAAAAAATATGAGTACACACCTTACCCTAACCCTTAAATTCCAAAGTTGATTGATATAGATATTGATATGTATATAAAGTCTTCTCCTTCAGCGTTGTGGAGTTGCTCAACAAATGTCCAGCTGGCTCCCGTGAACACGCAAACACACATGAGATTCACGCTCTGGAATTGATTAGCTTCACTGCACCGCTACATCCTGATTGTGTTACCATATTTGTGCAGTGGGACTGTAGTGCATAATTTGTAAAGGACGAAAAAGCGCTTCATAAAAAAACTCTCATTCTCAAATGGAGCCACAGTTCTGGCTTTGCATTGTGAACGGTGATAACAAAGCCCTCCCAAAAGTCAGCCGTGAATACAACCTAAATACGTTGTTGTGCTCTGGGAACGAGGGACATGCCAAAGAAATATTACCTGAAATGTATTGTTATGGCCTTTTTTCTATTTCTGAAGGGCCCAGTGGTGGGACTCCCTAATTACAAAATTTTAAAAAATGTCAGTAAATATTAGGCCTTGCCACAGTTCAGAAAGCTCTACTCAAGCCTGTCTGGATGCTCCCTGTGATTTGTCGTACTGAGAAATTCCACTGTTGAAACAAATGACCTTTGGGTTCAGTTTTGGACCGCTGGACCGACTGGTAAATGTTCAAAGTGAATCCTTTCAACCTCCCAAACATACCCCTCTTTTTTTGAACACACTTAATGATTTCCTCCCCCGACTTTCTCACTCTCTCTGTGACAGTACTGAGATAGAAGAAGTCTGGCGTTTTTATGTGACAACTCGTGTCACAGCAGCATGCACAGCCAACAGAATGTGACAGCAGGAAGGATTGAAGGAGTGGATCTGGATGTTGAACAGATTAAAAGTGTCCAGAACCGGTTGGGATGGTTGCTTTTATGTTGATGTGCCACTGGGCCACTTGATTCAGGAGGCGGCAGCCAGCTGAAGTACAAAGTGAAGGTTTTATTAAGGTCACAAAGTAACTTTATACCTCTTCTATTAGTGTACGGCAGACTGGCTTATGGAGATACAAAGGGCAGATCGATCAGCATTGCAGATAGAGCGGCGGGGCGGAAGTCAGTGGAATTAGCTTTGATGTGTGTTATAAATCAGCTGTTAGCGTCTGGTGAGCACACAAGGGTGGCTGCTAATGTCTCCCAGTGTGATAATCTAAAATCTGTTTGCCCAAATAATGTTATAGCGACACACATGCTCATACAAAATCACAGTATGTTGACCCTTAAACTGCCAGGGGCCAAAACCATCATTTTAAAACAATGAATATGCACAGTATGGAGTATGTCTATAGAAATGTTCTCAGATGATTAAGAGCACGTGTTGTCAGTTTCCCTGGAGGCGAGATTCAGATGATCATATTTGAAGTTATTTGGAGAAAAAGAAGAAAAGCCCATGGTTGCATTGTTTCCTCTTTCAGTTTCTTTGCAACTGCAGATGCTCTGCACGTCTTCAGTGGGCTAATTATGCATCCGTATATATGACATATAGCTTTGATGTTGTTTAATTATATGTCTTTGGTGTAGAAAGTTAGAAAGCATGGAGATATATGAGGTAATGATGTATTTTCAAGGTTTTTTATCTTAGTATGCTATAGAGATATAATTACACATCATCAAAGCTATAGAAGTGGCCAGCCGCCTATAGGGAAAGTAAATGAAACATAACCAAATGATATGCAGGGTCTTAGTTGTTTCCTTACTGTAACTTAATAAATACCCAGAGGAATGAGCTTCTACATTTAAATATAACTGCTGGAAGTGGCTCTTTGTTTTTAATTGTGTTGTACAGTGAGAGCAATGTAGGAGAAATATATATATTTTTGTTCTGTTTCAGTTTTGTTTGTGTGTTTTTGGAATTATTTAGTTTTGTTTGCAGCCAACAACTATGTGTTACTATGTGTCATCATTTATTGGTGGATATACTGTGCTTACATGACCATTTGACCAGGTACATCAACGCCTACAGCCATAATCATCCTGACAACTAAGAGTAAAGTGCTTTTTGCTCACACTAACATAACATTCACATTCAATTACATTACAGTGTGAACCTGCAGTCACTTCCACAGTGTTTGATGGAGATGGCACTCATATACATGCAAACTCAGTGTTCAGCAAATAGATCAGACCTGGGAATCATAAATATGTATTCTTATGGGTAAATATGTGCAGAGACTGGAGTGGAATGAGTCTGACACCTGGGTCATGTTAGTATTGAATACAGTAGAGACCAGCAGAGGCAGTTAGTGTGGTACCTGTGTGTGTGTGTGTGTGTGTGTGTGTGTGTGTGTGTGTGTGTGTGTGTGTGTGTGTGTCTGTGTGTGTGTGTCTGTGTGTGTGTGTGTGTGTGTGTGGAGGAGAAACTGAGTGAATAAAACCTACATCAGGTCAGCCGGTCACGCCCGGGAAGCTAATTAAAGAATGAAACCCTCGACCAAGTTCAGCACTCAGGGGAAAGAACAGGGCTTTTGTTAAAGGATATACATGTTATTTTCTCACAATGACTGCAATTGTATGTGAGGATATTTCACAATAAACAGGGTTTTCTGTGTTTTTTTTGACAAGAGGGCAAAACTCTTGCAGTGATAAAAATGTCCATTAGCCGATTACTGTGTAGTTTATTTGTGTGAACAGAGCATGTTGGTATTTTCGGACATCCTGGAACGTGCTCGTCTTTGAATCCATCTGAAGTTCACATCAAACTGATGTTAACTGAGTTCTATTAGCAGAAGTTGTAGACGTGTTTAGATGTTTAGTCCATTAATGTTGTGTGGTTGGTTTTTAAAGGGCACGTTTGCTGTAGTGCAACCATCAATTATAAGTGCACTTTGCAAACTTAAAGGAACTGTTTGCAAAAAAAAAAAAAAAAATATGCAAAACACACAAGGAAGCAAGTTTTTCATGACTCGAAGCAAATTGCCTGAAGTGAGATCAGAGGCACAACTGACTTCCCTGCCCTCTGTGAAAGTACTGAAGCAGGCCCATCAGACTTGGTCTCCTCTGATTTAGGCAGAAGGCTCTTTTTTTTTTCCCTTCATCCTCTCTCGAGATTACGGTTAAATATTTGTGAGCCCACTCTGCCTGTAGGAAATGGTGCAAATGCTACTACTGGTTTCCATTCATTGCAATCTAAATGTTTAGAGTTAAGATAAACTAGGGAGGGAAAACGTCTGTCTGGAAAATAAAATGTTACAAAACCTAAACCAACCTATGTTCTCGGGACATGATCCTGATACAGGTGAGAAGACTTGATGTTAAAGGTATGGTATGTACAGTCACAATGTGGGGACTGTGAATCCCCCGTGGTGTATAGGACATTTAATTAATTAGCTCCAAAGACAAAAAGGCTTTCTGGAGCCGGGCCACTAGGGGTGCCATTGGAAGCCAGCTAACCCTAACCCTAACCCATATGGTTAATATAATCAATGATAAGTAGATGTGATGTTGAACCAACACATTCACCATGCATGATTCAAACCACAAAAAAACACTGTATCTATCACTTTACTAAAAAAGGAGCTTGTTACATAAGAACACAGTCATTTCTGGGGCAGCCTCCTCTCAGGATCAACACGTTCTGACAACTGTGACTTAACTATTTGTCATGTCTATTGGCTCATCACCTGTGTGCAGCAGGTGTGAAATGGCAGCCATAAATTCACAAAATGCTACATGGAGCAGCGTGTGAGTGTGTGTTGCAAATTACAGGGTTAAGCCTCTAAGGGATAAATGGAAGCCAATACAGTGTCTTCAAAGGTGACATCAAAGAGTGTGTCTGTGTGTGTGTGTGTGTGTGTGTGTGTGTGTGTGTGTGTGTTATGTGTAGATCTGCTGAACCATGTGTGGCTGTGCAGTGATATTCACAGCACACTGGTCGGTGAGTGGGTCACCTCTCTGCTTTTGCAGAAGGACAAACCTTTTTGCCCAGACGTCTGCCTCCATGCTTGTGTACTAAAATACCTGCAGGCATGTGACGTGTGCCTAATGAAAAAAGAGTGACTGTCTGGTTTGAAACAGATGTTTAATGCTTTGCATCTCATGATCTCCAATAATTAAAGTGAGATAAACAGTCATCTGATGTCCAAGACTCTGAGTGACTGAGGAATAACTGTTGTGCTTTAGAAACTCAATCCAGTCACCGGGATTAATTTTACTAATGTATGTTTCTGCAAAACACGAATATGTTGCAACTTTACGCTCAAAACACTCTGTGAGGGATAGAAAAAGATCACGCTTTAGCATGTTTCTATTTATTACAACTATTTATTTGAAGCATAATACTATTTTTCAGACTTTCCTGCATATTTTGATGTAGCTTTTTACTGTACTTTAGTTATTTATCGAAGCAAAGCACTTACATTCACTTCCCTCTCATGCCGACACACTAGAGGTATGTGCATGTATGCTCATCGCAGTGTTAATGCCGAACAACAACACCGACAAGGAAGGTGTCTTCCTTTCTGCAACCAATCAACGCTTCACCAAGCTCTCTGCTCTGCATTCCGCCTGACATGGAGAAAGCAGATTAAGAGAAACAGGAGGTAACGCTGCGCTGACAACACTGTTTGAATTATTTCTCTACTTTCACACATTGTCCTCCATCATGTTGTAAGAGAGAAGCTGAAGAGATCCAGCAACAAGGTTGAGTGTGTGGTCTCCTTTAAAAAAAGATGAGCCACTTATGCTGCCCGAGACCATGAAAGACTTAAATTACTATAAGAGCGTCTATATCTGTGGTATGAAATTGAAGGAAATTAAGACCAGAAGTGAAAAGCCTTTATGGTGAGGCTGGGCAGAGATATCACAACTGCTGGAATGAAATTAGTTTCACGTTCGTGTGTCAGTGTTTGTGCCACTGTGGCAGCGGGCCTGCGTGCCAGAAGAGCAAATGTGTACATGTCAGATTGTCAGATTGAACGGGGTTCACACGTTTGGACAGGTGTTTGTGTGTTTTTCGAAATAGAGGTGAGGCAGACAGACGGGTTGTTCAGGAGGAATGAGACGGAGAGAGTGAGAGGGAAAATGAGGGAGAGAGAGTCAAGGTCAGAGAGTAATTAGGCTTTTTTCTGTCAGACCAGGGAAACTGTCAAGCCTTGGGGATGAAAAGTGATTATATGGGAGTATGAGAGTAATTGAATTCTGTTGCAGAGCCAAGAGAAAGGATGGGAAAGAGAAAGGGGAAAAAGCGGACATGATATCAGTCGTAGCTTCCAGTTGTCTTTTCATTATTTTGAATTTAAACAGAAGCTGAATGAGGACATAAAAGACTGCAAAGCAAATGACAATGAGCCTAGATGATGCAAATGCTTCCCACCATATGTGTTTAACATGACTGCAACAAAACACGTCTTCGCTGTTACACACTGCCATTTTGTTTGTTACCGAGCAGTCTGAGCGGAAATGACACTTTGATTGTCCCGAGTGATCTGAGCTGATGGCACAGATGTGTGACGGAACAGTTAGTCTGAGGTAATATGTTTGGTGCGACACAATTAATGGATGCAAAAGTGAAATAACTTAAGAGTGACGCAGAATCACAACATGCTAGATTGAATCAGTCACGGCAGAGATCCAATCACATGGCAGCCATTTTGTTATACAGTAGCAACACAAGTGAAATATAAATACAGAATGTCTCTCTGTGAACGTCATTGTGACTTCTGTATGAGAAGCTGCAAACATCCCATATTTTTAAGGATTTTCTGTAGTCATCTGCACAAGCAAAGCATTGAACTGCAACACTTTTGATCTCGTAACCTTTTTAAATGACATTTTAATTCATTAAAAGCTAAATCAACTCAGAAATCAATATCAGACTACAAAAATGACGAGAAAATCAGCCACAATCACACAGTTGACTGAACAGAGGGGCACAAGCTGTAACATTCCCTTATATAAATCCAATATATGTGGTATATTTGCAAGTTCTTTACAATATGAAATGTAGCTCTGTTGGATAATTGCCTCATAAAATGCACCCCTGTTGCATATATAGAGCAATACCTCCATTTTTCTTGTTCCAGTGAGGCTTTTTTCTGTGTTTGTTTTCATAGAGATGCACATTATCAGAGGCAAATGTCCCTGATGGCAGATTTATGGCGGTATTGGTAAAGGTTTTATAGGCCAGTTAATCGCAGCTCAGTCCATAGACTGTCTAAATGTGTAAATAAGACATTGATCCCCCCTCGGAGTGAGCCCCTTCAATAAATATGACCAGTGAATTAGTAATGAGGGGAAATGGGTTTCGAAAGGAGGAATACGGGGAGGGGAAGTGAAGGAATGACTGCTAAGCACAGCGGGGAGGAAAAGAGAGCGAGGGGGGGAAGAGGAAGGATAGTAGGAAAGGTATTGTATCACCAGGTTCGAAGTGTTGCTTCTATTGTTTTACAATTCTCTTTGAAACCAATAAATATTTTTTTTTTCATTTCCATGCTGCATGATTTATTCCGGTGTCAGACTATAAGTAGCTATATTCCATGCAGACCATGCAAATGATTCCCTCTCTCCTGCTTCTTCTCCTCCTCCTCTCCCTTCAACCTTTCCTCCTGTCCGACTCCCGCTCCGTTAGGAATTGAAGCTGATTATATGAGTATAATTGAATCTCTCTGATATGCAAGGCATCCATTTCTGCTGCAGTGCAGCGATCGATAGAGCTAAGGCTAATTTAATATGCACTTTATCACCCTGCTCATGAAACACTTTATCTTTGTCTGCAATTATACACTCTGGCTCGCTGTCGCTCTCCTCCTGTTTAGTCGTATAAACTGAGCCCTGAGTGCATTTCTGTCCCTGTGTGTGTCTTTGTGTCACGTGTACATGATTCCCAGCTTTGTGTTAATGTAGTTTTATATATTTTTTTTTCCTTTGTGGTATTTGTGTCTACAGAGCTTCCTGGATGCAAAAGTAGTTTATGATATAATGGCTCACAAACAGAGGTAGAAGTTTCTGTATGCAGCACCACTCTCTTCCTCCTCCTCCTCCTCCTCCTCTCCTGCTTTCAAATTCGAATATTCTTTATTGGCACGGCGAGAACAAGACATTTACTGCATCTTATCAGTGCAGTATTTCCTCTCTCTCTCTCTCTTGCAGTCTTTGTGTCACCGTATCTTTCTCACTAAACTAACTGCAACCCCAGTATATTAGTTTCATCTCCACATTATGAGCAAATCTGACAAATGTTGTCATCATTTTTTATTTGCCATTCTCTCTCAGATCTTCCCTCTTCCATTTATTCGGTGCATACTCATCTTTCGCCATTTAAATTCTCATTATTCTGCCTGTGAGAGATATTTTTGGAGAACTCGGTGGGCAATGAAAACAGAGAGCGTTTTAAATTATTAAAAAATGTTCCATTCTTGGCCGAGGATTTGTCTTTTTTTTTCGAGCAGCAGGCCTCATTTGCTCTGCTATCTTATTTTGTATTAGGCAAAATCATTTCTCCACAAAACCTTGATACGGATGAATGGATGCCCTCAAAAATGAAGGGATTGAGGGGCATGATTCCACTTTCCCACATCTTATCTCAGTATTGCATGGCTCAGCTAAACCATTGCCACAGAGTGCAGACCAGAGGTGTGTGTCACCAGTCGGGAGATGTTATTTCACATATCACAAGTGCCGGCTATTATCCATTCACAGCTGCCGCTCAGTTGTAAAGACCAGAGACTGAAAGGACCTTTTTTTTAACTGTTTCATTACATATTACACAATGTGACATGAAAGAGAAAAACTGAGCTACCAGGCAGCTCACACAACAAGTCCAGGTTTTTATTCAACACAGGCTGTTTTATACAATGCATCTAGCAGGCTTCTGATTGGTTCTGACACTCATTGATTAGATTACTGTTCACTTACAGTTGTTGCTGAGCATTCCCCCGGCTGCTCCCTTATGACCTGCGACTTAACCGCTGACACAGGAAAGGAGAAACGACTGCACACACCAGCTCACCTCTGACTCTATATGACAAGGCTCTGAAAAGGGCCATTTAGCCGGGCTGTCACTGTGTTGTATAACATACAATGGCAAGACAAAAGTACATGTAAATTACATCAAATATGTATTTTGCACTTTAACGATACGTGAGAAGCGATGCCTCTGGACAAAACATGAGAATGACATATTTCAAGCACACATTGTGCATTGACAGTTTAATAGCTGCTTGGTCAAAGACTTCCAAAGTAAAACATATAAAAAAATACAAAATACATGGCTGTTCTGTGAAACAGGCGGGTTCACTGCCACGGCCATTAAAAGCAGGGAAACTCTGGAGGCCTGCGGACTGGTAAAACCGAGAGAACCGCAGAAGCCCAGAGAGCAGAAATGGAACTGGGTCCTAACCATTTTTATGAGATTGAAAGCTGCAGGCAGTGCAGCTTTTACAAAATCACAGGCTTACGCCTCACTTATAAGAATCCAACCATTTCAAGGTGATCTACATAGCCCTGAAATGTCAACTGCTATGCATGACCCACAGATTACCATAGATTTACAATTTCATTTAGAGCATCCAAGGTTGTTTGCAAAATAATGGCCCCAATAAATTCCTCAGAAATCAATCTATGCAGTTGTGCAACATGCTTATCCGTCCCAACATCTGCCTATCATTGTGACATTTTATCTGTGTGCATGTTCCTCATAGTGGTGCAATCACGGTAGTCATATTGCAGTGATTGCCTGTAGCAAAATATATGGGCTGCTTTTTACAGCTCACAGGCCCCTATAGAAGATACCCTCACAGTGTCACAGCACCATCACCACCACCAGCAGCGGTACACAGGCTGTGTGAGAGGCCCAATGTGACCCCATCCTAATCGTTAGCCTCTTTGATAAGCCCAATCTCCCCAGCCAACCGATTGAGTTGACCCCGAGCTTGAAGCCTATACAGAGAGCATTTGATTGTTTCCGAGAGGTCAATAAATCAAATCTCAGCTGACTGACCCGATGAACGCCCTCGTGGGCGGCGGGGTCATGGTTCACGGAGAAACTGTGGTCACACAGGCAGCAAGGTGAAACTTAGAGAGCACGAGGAAGAAGTTGTGCGTGGGTGGGCCGCATGCACAGCACACCAGTACAGCCAATTAATAAGATACGATTCCTATCACAGTCTGTGAGCCCACTTCTGAAGGTCTGACCTATCTCTGCGCACATATACCGTGACGCGTCATACCTGATGAGTATCGACTTTCATGACCATTGAGATCAGCCCAATCTCCAACAGATCAGCTTGAGTAGCTGTAGGGCAGCTGCGTCTGACAGGTTTAAGATCAAGGTCATATTTCATATTGCAGAACTTGGATAGATTGGCTGCCTCTCCGTGTGCTGTTCATGCATGAGGTTACCTAATATATAGAGAAACAGCCTGTGGAGAGAGCTCTTATTTTTCAATGAAGGAATCCTTTAATATGCCTTTATTGGTTATTGTTTCAGCATGACCGCACCGTGTTTTTCTACCAGACAAATAATTGTTGCACATTAAAAAAAAAAACATATATATACATATATATTTATATTCAAATTAACTGAAGGATTAAGTTTCCCTTTTTGGAGTTGAGTTAATTATCCTACTTCTTAAGATAAACAAACCATTTAAAAAACCCACAGGATTATGTGAAAATTCATTATCACAGCAGGGCTCCTTTTCATAGCACCTGAAAAGATGTTTTTGAGACACAAAACTTGGCTTTCACTGGACAAGTTTTGTCTAAAGAGGAATATCTTAAGTTACAATCATCTCTTGGCTATTACTTTTGAGATTAGCACTATGTTGTCAAGACATTTCCCACCCAATGAAGCGCAGTGTGGAAATTCTGCAATGTGGGCATGTGAGATATTCAGTATTTGTAAAACGTGGTAGTGATTAGTGGAACTTTAACATGTGCAAACTGTTTCCTGGTTAACGCAGCCTCAGTGTTAGCACCGACAATTGTGCAAAAGCCGACTGCAGCTTCATATTAGGGCGAAGTCACATCCTCCCCTCACATAAAACGGAAACCGAGAAGGAAATGTCAGACTGGATGATGGAGCGGTTACAACGCCACTCTTGTGTGAATATCAAACCAACAGATCTATAGAATTGTCTCTAAATTTAGATCGTATGCCGTCTGAAATAAACACGTTGTTAGTCACATTGCTGCGGGGTAACAGTTTGATCTATCTGTGTCTAAGGCAGGCTTGAAAACATAAACAGTGACAAAACCATGACTCAAGCAGAATTGTCTCATCTATATGATGGCATTTACCAGCTTTGATTCCTGTTTTTTCTGCTCTGGCTTCTCCCTGCAAGCCATGCAGTCATTTATAATTCGCTATGTGAAGCGAGCATGGACTGATTTATGCAAAAGTGAATGGGGGGATAGGTTGTGATCGGGTTTTTATGCAGCTGTGTAAAAGCTGTTGCATAGACACACATATAGAGAGAAAGAAGCGAAAGGCCATGTAATAGGACTCCAGCTGGGAAGGAGATTGGCCTAGCTCAGCTCTAATGTGCTGCCTCTCGTCCAAACCTCCCCGAGGCTTTTGCCCCAGCGTGAGCACTCCGTACCACCTCATTGATAGACATGCAGTGTTTTTTTTTGTGTTGTTTTTTTCATGCGTAATGAATTCAACATTCACAAATCAATTTTATCCAGATTGACATCAAGCCACGGTCGAGCTTTGCTGATGCCGTCTCCGTTCCGGGGAGCAAACAGTTGTGTGCCATCGGTAGATAAAGGTCTGCCGTGGAAATCTCTGGAGTGGGAATGCTTCGTAATTAGATACCGAGTCAAAAGAGAGTTGTGAAGATGCTCTGGGAGGGGAGCGGTTGAGATGGATTTCTGTCGAGAGACGCAAAGTAATGCTGAATATTCATATCAGTTAATTGATGAGGACTCTCACTGCGGCTGACGTCTGCATAATATCATCTCAGGACGGTTTGAGCTCTGACCACGTCCACCCCGACAGCTCGACTACCTGTGAAACAGAAACAAGCAGACGGTATAGTGTAATGTCTCTCATGGGTGTTGCTTGGAATTATCCGGCATCAGATAACTTTCTGTCAATCATCATCTTACATGTTTTGGGCTTACTGGTTGATTGATTATTTGCTTAAGATGGAAATCATGCCTGTCATTCAAATAAGATCATATCAGGAAATGCACAACTCAAAAGTCAAGAGTGGTTTAAGAATTTCTGGATGTCTTGAGAATCTGTACAGCTTACTGTGCACCTTGTATTCCTCAATTCTGATGAGGAAGAGAAAGAAAAATGGAAGAAAACTTGTGGAAGAGCAACAGAAGACGATCTCTCTTGCAGGAAGACATGCAATAGATGCATTGTGTTTAAACCAGACTGACATAAAGTCACAGAAACTGGATGATGAAATTATATATCGATTGTAAAGAAGATGTATCCAAGCAACTTCAGGTGTTGGCAAAAGATAGGACGCGAGCCAAACGTCCTCCTCGCAGCTACAGAGAACTGGACAGAAGACAGAACACACATACAGACAGGAGACATGGCTGCAGCGCATCATTTACACAGAGAGGAAGAAGGAAATGAGCACAAGGAGGGAGAGAAAGACAAGGACAACATGCACACGAGGGAGAGAGAGAGAGACCATACAGGAGGAAGAATCTCCGGAGGGATAAAGATCCAGATCCAAAACATCTGGAAGGAGGCACCAAGAGAGAGAGAGAGAGAGAGGACAAGGGGGAAACACGAGGGAGAAAGAGAGAGAGAGGGAGACAAAAAGCTTGGATGCTCATGTGTTTGTGTCACGACAAACAAACAGAGATTCAGCAGAGGGTCAACATTATTCTCATCAACAGGACAAACATGGACTGTAAGTACGAGGCTGAAGAGATTCATCGACACTGAGGCCGTCCAGCCGGTGAGATAAGACGTTACAGGAAAGTTCAGGCCGGTAATTTAATGCCATCTAATCAATTAATGCCACATAAGTGATTTATTGTTGTTTTTTTCACATAAAGAACATGAAAGCACAACGTCAAATTAGTCTTTTTTACACTTTATTTTCACTCCAAAACTTGAAAATACCAAGCGTAACTTTAGGTGACTGAACCTGACCCGATCCAAGTCATAATTCATTTGTTTATTAATTCATTTATTTATTAATTCATTTATTTATTTCTGAACCTGGCCCAGCAGGTCCTGGTGGGTTTGGTTCGGCTCATTTTACCTGTGAATCACATTTTTCAGAGCTGGAGACAAAACATCTGGATTGTCAGTAAGTAGTTATTTTCACAGTTCACATAACAGTGGTTATTTCTTTAAAATATGTGCATATGAATTCGGCCCTGAACACATTCTACAGGAACGTCAGATCCCTCTTCAGCTGGATTGAACTTTGCCACTCAGTGTATCTCAGCGGTGCAGAATAGTTGCATATAGAAGTAACGTGTAGGAGAGCGTGTGAACTGCTGTCATTGTGTTACCAGATGGTTTCAGTGGTCAGGAATTACACTTGGGAGGCCATTTTTCTGTTCTGCAATATAATTGCAATTGTATGTGCACCGTGTCTTTCCAAACCTATTATCGTTATATTAAATGTCAAAGGGACGTACTGAAATGTTGAATTGGGTGTTCTCCTCTATTCAAAGGTAATGCCACAAAGTTAAAGCACGGTGTCCGGCCCCTGTTGAACAAAACATGAACATAAAGCACATTATTTAATGACATTATGGCTCTTTGTTTCTTTTCCTACATGGACGTTGCCTTTGATTCCATGTAAACAGGATCTGAGTATGAATTTAGGAGTTTGCTCTGTCGTCACTGTTGCAGTCTTCAAAAGCCTCAGCTCATTTTTTGCATGTGTCAAGCTGTGCACTGAGACTTCCCACTGATGAGACATAATATTATTAATGAAGTCCAATGGAACTGGGGAGAGAAGAGGGGAAGACCATGTTAGCAATGGATTTGTTTGAGGGGAAAGAATTTTCCTGCTTACTGTGGCCAAAAAAATGACAAAATGAAATTCAGGACACACAGAAATGTCCCTTTCCCCTGCTTTAAATATTTATTGCCTCTTTGAAAAAAAAATCTTCTCATTTTGGTCTCTTCTTTTGTCTGATCAGAGGTTGCTCCCTGTCTTGAATTATGCAGCTGGCCATGTCTGAAAGGAGAGAAGGATGGTTGAGGAAAAAAAAAAGAAAAGAAAAGATGGTGAGGAAGAGAGAAACAAAGCAGATAGAGGTTAGAGACAGAAGTCTGCCAGGGAAACGTGAAAAGCATGACCTCAGCGGTCACATCCTTATCCTCTCTCTGAAACCTTGAAACACTGAAAGACTACAGGACTACAGGTTGCACCTGAGAGTGTCGTCCCCTCCTGTGGAGGAGGGAGGGTGACCGGCAATGCATGACAATTATCCTCCCAGGAACCTGCTGCCATTGCCTTCTGCAGCTTATCCTGACAAATAGAAAAGGGCTTACGAAGTGTGTTTACCTGGATCATTGGCTGTTTAAGAGTTCAATCTCATTCCACCGTTATGAGTCAATCTAGATAACCAAGAGCACCAGCTATGTGACTGAAATGCAATGACATTAACGCAGCAGAAAACACGGCTGTGAGCGACGGAATGCAAATGTCTTAGAAGGAGGATAGATGGTTTGAGACAGGTGGAAAGGTCTTTTAAGAATCACTGTGAAGGTAACTTTAGAAAGCAATGTGATGGTGTGATTGTGATGCAAAAAAATAAGACTTGCGCGAAAATAAGTCAATTTATGTGAATTTATGTGAATTCTCATCTGCAAGATTTTTGAATATATTCAACTTCAAATCTTAGAAAAACGTAAAGGTCACGGTTAATGAGAAAGTATTCCTCAATTATCAGTTATTATCATTCGTAACCACTAGAATTGTTGTGTTATCCATAAATGGTGGCATTATATAACCAGGTAAAAATGGCTGTATATACACATACAGTGTCTTTATTGTACCCTGTGTGTGATCTTATCATCAAAACAATGGGATTTACAATGAGCACTTAAAGGATGATATATATCCACACATGTTGCACATTAGAGTGTGTTTGCAGGTATAAGGGACACTTTTGCATTTGTGACAAAGTGAAATAGAGAAAGGAAGCTTAATGTGTCTAAGTTGCATGATGGGTAACACTTTTTTTCACATATGCAACAGTACTTCCAAAGACCTGTAAGCACACTTTAATGTGTAAAATGTGTGGAGCTACCCTTTAAATCTTTCTCTCTTGTGTTTGTGATGATGCCCTCTACTGGTCTGTGATTGAACTCACTGAACGGTTCCTGTTGTCCCCACAGAGGGGAAGATTCTTCATGCCCAGCCAAAGACCTCAACCCAACATGAACCTCACACACGGCCACACACACACACACACACACTCACGCAAATCCACAAAGTCAAACACACATACGCACACTGTTAAGCCTGTGTGTTTCCCTCAGTATTAAATGGGACTTAGTACACAGAATAATGGCGTCCTGGCTTCTTAAACAAGACTAATCCACTTTCATGCCACGGCACTCTGACGTGTCAAGCCTTGTTCGTCGTCCCTGCCTCATTAATGAATGGAAACATCAATTAATCTCCTTATTAATGATTCATGGCCTCTATATGCTAATTCCTTTCTCTTGTGTCTGAAAATGCTCGCAGCCAAAGTCAACACATTGAGATTACATACAGTGCGAGCGTATGTACTCTTAAGTGGTGCATTTTATCACAAGCACCTTTCCCGCACAGTAGAAGTGCACTCCTGCCCTTTGGTGTGTATGATTTGTCGCCACTCTCAGATGTGTACAGCATGTAATTTAGGCATTTCATATGTTTTATAGATTCACTTGTGTAGTTACTGTGGCTCTCACGGGTTCAATGTGTAGATTGTGTTCCCTGTGTGAGCAGCCTGTGATGTATTCATGTCCTCAGAAATGCGTTCCTAAAACAGGCTCCAAACCAAAGACGTGTAGCGGAAATACAGAAATGCACGTTGAATCTCAGCATTTACAAACGCAGCAAAACAGCAAGCTTACCTGCTGAGAGGTACACAGGAAGTAAAAACATGTGCAAATAAAGGCTGTAAAGAAAAATGTAAAACACTTACTTTTCTATACATTGTATTTTTAGCATTTATCTTCTTGCTCTGTGGTGCACTGTACTCAGAGCTCCGTCCCACTCCTTCACTACTTGCGTTTCAGATGATTATGATCTCTTGTATTTAAGTTACGCCATCTTCCTTTCATGTTTCCTGTTTTAGCTGCTCGTAGCACCGAGCTTTTATATGTTATTGCACATGTCCAGCTGTAAGACGGGTCCTCCATCAGCTGTAACAACCGCAGCACATTTGTACTCCTCATGAGAAAAAACCACAAACCAGAGAAATGAAGAGCTGCGGTGATTCTGTTTCTGGCAGTTTATGTTCTCGCCTTAACGTTCATCAACTTCATTTAACGTGAGCCGCTGATTCATTTCAGAAGGGTTGTTAATTGCGGTTAATTGTTTTCAGTCAGTTGGCCCACTTACTATTTGTGGAACTGACCTTTTTAACTGTAACCAGGACGTTGATTGGTTGACATTTGTCATGTTTACATGAAGACCAATAATTTCATTAGAACTGTTTTGTAAACAGACTGAACAAGTGATCGTAGATGAAGTTTGAAACGAGAGTAAACATAACCCGCTCAACAGACTTGGATCACTTGTCAGTGTTTTGAATTACATTGATTCATTAACAGTTTCTCTGATTTTTAGTGACCCAGTCGAGTGTTCTGTAAATGATCAACAGCATCACTGCAGAAAATGAAGGAGATTCATCAATGCACTTAAACTCAACATCAACAAAGTCCCTCCATTTCCTCTCTCTTAGTTTGTGATGCTAATCAGACTCCTGCAGGCTACCTCCCATCCCACTTCACACTAACCAGATTATCACACACATCATGTAAAATTTGGGAAATCAGGTTAGTGAGCCATGTAAACACTTTAATCAAACAATCACCAAATCGTGTTATTCACTGTGATCGCTGCTGTATACAGTGTGCGCAGTATGTAAATGTGCTTCTTATCCTCCTGAGAAAAGTATTCACACACGTGTGCATCACACATATATTGAAAGACGACACTGATTCTTTTGTCTCTTTGTCATATGCACACAGCCGAGAGGGCGAGGACGACACATCACACATCACATAACCGTGATTATCCTGCTGACTCCTGGTATGTTGGATTAGTGTGAGATCATAGGGCCTGACATCAGTGACTCCAGTCGATACGTATTCATTTGCACATTAATGAAAAGTCCGTCGATACGCACTGTAAAAGGTTAACTCTTATTATAAAAGAACATCTGAAAATCGTTACTCATTTATATTACTTCATAAAGTTAACTGCTGCGTGTCGATCTGTCAAGCTGGTATTGACTTTAACATCTGCGCGTTCATCAAGATCACTCGCTGCAACTGAAACTCACAGAGCGGTAACTAGTTTGGTAGTGTGAGCTAACCATGTAACATTTACTGAGGCTGTCCTCGCCAGAAAATAAATAAATAGATACAACTTTTGTATGACGGCTGATGTTAACTGCACCCTGCCTCTCCTCAGTATTCACCTCTGCGTGTTCCTTTTCTTCTTTCACGACCAAACGGCAGTGACATTTACAACTTTGTTATCATACATCTTCTTGATATGAAGCTGTTATATGCCGTAGTGGTTGGATGTGATGGGAACCACAGCTTTATCATAGCAACAGTTATTATATCCTCAGTCCTGAGTCTTGGTTTCCCTTTTTGAATTATGAATACAGGCTACAGCCTCCTGGAGGTTATTGAGGACAACATTCGGCCTTCATCACCCTCTTCTTTGATCTCAGTTTGGTGTATCTGGGCCCTAAGGGTTGTCAATGGAAGCCACAGACCCCCCAAAAAATATAAAAATGAAGGTAACTCCCTTTATCAAAAGGCTTCCAAACCACTTGATGAAAAAGGTTACAGCTGTTTACAGTTTTGGAATTGAACAGCATTATTTCGAAGAAACCCGTGCTTTAAAGTACAAAACAAAGAAAACAAACACACAATTTGTTTTTCCTCAGAGAAAACATGATTTTTTTGAATTTAGAAACGACTTGGCCAGCTTTGGAGGTCGCACCATTTAAACCATGGAAACTATACAAATTCAGCATGCGAGCATTATTTCCAGCAGACATATCACTGTTTATGCGCGGAAGAATTGAATTGGATTAGAGCACTGAGCAGGAGAAACAGAAAACCTTTAGTTTGCCAAGTGGGATACAGCAGATGCAGAAGGAATTTGACCTGGATAATTGGGGCTGGCACATTTTAGATTGTTACATAATACAGGATTGACACACTAACTGAGGGCAGAAAAAAATGGAGCTCATGTATATTATAGGACACACAGTATATTATGTGACAAGAGCCTGTACGTAAACACGAGATTTAGGTATGTATGCAGCAAAAACTCCCCCGGGGATGCAACCCTGCACATTTTTTGGGGGGATTATCAGGTAAGCACACATCCATGCATTCAAACAGATACATGTATTTTTAGCCTTGTGGTTGTGGCGCTTCATGAGTAGAGTAACTGAAGCGAAGAGGATGAAATTGGGGGGGCAATGCCGTGGCCCGTCTCTCTGCCATTTGCATGCACATACCCACCTGACGCTTGCACATAACCCCCCTGGTTGTTGAATGGTTCAATCCCCTTCTACTGAGAGGATTTTCAAAACACACATCATACACACACATGAACACAGACCCACGGAGGACGGATTTAACACGATCTGCATCTCTGTAACATGATCCCTTTGCCCGTGTCACGTGATGCTGCGTTGATCACCCCGTTGGCTGGTTGTCTGTAGCCTCCCGGGGCCCGATCAGTGAAGTCCTTTAATGTTTCTCATCTGCGTGTCAGGATAAGAGATGAAGCCACTGGCAGATATGCTCCTCTATGTCGATGATACAGGATTGAGCCAATGACATATGCACGTGTAGTATGAATGCATGTGTGAAGTGATAATGGGATAAAGCAGATGTTAAGGTGATGTGGGCATGGCTGCATCATATGATAAGGCCTATGATATTACATCAATGCTTACACCGTGTGTTGGGACGGCTTGTTTCTGTCAATGCTGGTCAGGCTCAGCGTTGTTTTCATTCATCCATGTACATGTGCATAAAATGCCAATCCTCTCTGGGGCCAAAGTGAAAAAGCACAACGTCGACATAGTTAAATAAACAGGTCACTGAGAGGCTTATGCCTGGTGTAGTTTATGTAGAAGGGGACAGTGCACATCATTTAAACACACGGTAATACATGAGTTAAACTGGTTTAATTTGTCTCCAAGGCTAGCTTAAATACAGCAAAGCAAAGAGGAAAGCAAAACCGGCAGAATAAAACAGAGCACACAAAACCGAATCAAGTGTTTTTCATCAAATTTGTGTAGTGATTCAAGTGGATTCGGTGTGCTACAGCATCTTCGACCTCTGACCAGCTCGTCAAACAATAATTCAGATGGGTAAAAATTCTATAACAGAACATTTTTAAAAGAAAATAAAAAAATCAGTAGCCTCTGTAGACGCGATTCCAATTGAAACCTAAACTGTACGAGATTGAACTCGATCCTTTCACAGTTTTTTTTTTTTTTCAGGATTTATTGGAGAGTTTAGGGTCACTTAATACCTCGAGATATATGAACTCACTCACAAGCTGTCATTTCTCACTAGGTGCAAGTATGTGAGGCTCATAAGTGGGTCGATTTAAGAGCACGCTGACTGTTTTATACACATTTATTTGGCAGCGGTACTAAAAACAAATGCATGTGTGACTGCATATGATCTCATAAATGCATGTATTATACAACACCAAAACACCAACTTAAACTAGAACAGGATGAGTAAAATGATCTTTGCAGTTTGTTACGAACCATATTGTTACTACGAGTGACACAGTCAGATTCGCATAGGTTCACGGAGAGCTAGGTCACACAAACACGGATCTTTCACCTTGGAGAGAGTAACATACATTATCAGGCTCAAGTTATGCATGTTGCATTCACTTGTAGTAAGTAAATTAAGTTACCTAAGTAGCATCATTTTAATCCAAGCCACCATTATATTTTTCAAAACCTATCCAAGTGGTTTTTGTGCCTGAACCTGAGCTAAGTGCAGCTGTAGGATGACGGTCTGATGCGCCTGTCGATGGAACGCTGCAACAGCCAAACAACAAACTTAGCAAACTTTAATTTATGACAGAAATCAGGAGAAGAACATCAACAAACAACCATGTCGGGAACTGGTGGATGGTAAATTACTCATGTTTTACACGTGTTTGGTTGCCCTTTCTTTTTTTCCTTCTTCTACTTCTCTGTAGCAACTCCCTGAGGGGAAAAGTTCGGGTGCACTAGTGGAACGGATCACTTACAATTTTAAACAAATAAAACATTGTTTAATTCATATTCCTCGCTTAGCTGCTTCTGGTGTGCCTCAGTCTGTATGATGCAAGCTAATGCAGCACTGCATGAAACACAATCTACATGTGCAAGAACTAGAGATTCATGCAAAAAAAAGAGGTTTAGAATTAAGCTCAAAGCACCACTGAGAGCCGCAGAACAAGAGCGAAAACAACGAGGTAATTTGCCTCGTAAATGGGTGTTTCATCTGCAAGTCAAAGGCCTTAAACTCTGTCTTTGATTTTCAGCCCTAAGCCGAATAGCTCAAGAGCACAATTTTAGCATTAACACCCAGAGAGACACTCCTTTAACATTTGTCCATATAAATAATAAAGCGCGTCTCCTTTCTGAGCCACGGTGCCCAAAAGCATTTTGCTTTGGGATCGGCACAGTTCATCAATGAAGATAGGAAGATTTAAGAAATATGGGGCTCGTGGGAAAACAAGCTGTGAACCCTCAGAACCTTTTCTTTGTGTAATATAATATAATATAATATATATAATATAATGTCGTGCCATATGCTTTCTGACTCCTAATGTATTTTGAACGCTTCAAAGAAATTCCTTCATGAGCAAAATACCCTTCATTGTTGATCTCGAGGCCGTGAACATTTTTTTTTTACTCAATCTTGTATTAATTGTTACGCTTAAACAATTCCTGGATTAATGGTGAGGGATAGTACAGCAGACATACATTCACAGCCTAAAGAAATGTAAAGTTTCAACATATCCATGATTTGCAGAAACGTACACTGCCGACAGTTATTCTGGACAATCGACGGTTTGATGAAAAGAACAGATGTATTTACCTGTTTATTTAGGGGATCTTTCCTTTAAGTGGCACTTATAAGCCAGTCGTTGCTGGCAGGGAAGAGTACATATTAAACATTTAAGCAGAAGCAGCTGATAAGCAGCAAGAGGAGGATGTTTTTCTTTGAATTTGTTCATCCCATGTTACAGAAGTCATACCGCTGAAATGACATGCATATCCTTGTTTCACAAACATTCTCTCTCTCTCTCTCTCTCTCTCTCTCTCTCTCTCTCTCTCTCTCTCTCTCTCTCTCTCTCTCTCTCTCTCTCTCTCTCTCTCTCTCTCTCTTGTGGATCTCCCCTTTCGGATGAGCCTTTTATACATTATAGATCTCTGATCACTCTTTAAGCTCCAACTGAATTAAATATGCATTTTATAGCTCCGGCTCTTTGTTATGGAAAACATCCACACATCTGAAATAATGTGTGACGGTCTCACAGTGCCAAGGTGATTATCTTTGAATGTAAACAGTGTACGTGTTTCCCTCGGCCTTTGCGCCATCCTTCCAATTTGAACACATTATTTCAGGTAACAACACAATACAAATGCAACTATTACAGCTCTTTATGTCCTATCTGTTGTTCAGTGATGGTACTGTGGCCAGCGGATTGCCTGACAGCGATAAGTAGCATAATAGGAGGTTGCAGCTTGTGGGAATCACTGGATGAATTATATGGTGACATTTAAAATGATACTGCAGACGCACCTCACTGTGCATGTGGTTTCTGATTCAACACATCGGCACTGAACACCTCACCTGCGCAGATTCACAGTGGAAGGTTTTCTCCTGTGTATACCTTATCTGCTTCTCCTGGAAAGATACTGACTGAAACTGAATTCATCATTTTGCCCTACAAGAAGCAAAAATATGCAGATACACTTTACAGTACAGCAAACATGTACAAGAGGCCTCACTTGATTACTATGTATATGACAAAAGTGTTTCCATGACTATTTGTCAGAGTAAAAATTCTTCAAAATGTTTTTCTTGTGCTTGTGTTGTAATGAAACTGTAATGACATTTACACATGTCAAACTGAGTCATTTAGGTGTCCTTAATGCTTGTTTGCAACAAAAAAAAAAATGTAATTTGACGTTTTGACAAAGGCTAAAATTGAAATGAGCTCAAAATTCACAATCAAATTCAGCCACCACAGTTACAGCACATGAGATATAAGTACATAGGAAGCTTCTCGAGTGTGAGTGTGTGCTTGTACGTGTGCTACTGTGTGCGTAAGCGTGTTGGTTGTGTATGTGCGTGTGTAGTTTTGTGTAACACAGACAGCTTCTGATAAGGGAAAAGCCTCAAGGTGGTAAGACAAGCAACCAGCGGACACTTTTCCAATATGTCACGTCCCTCAACTCGCACGCACTCTTACTCACGTGCGCATCCCGAGCGTACAGACACGATCACACGCTCACGTACGAAGTGAGGGTGGGTAGGTGGTAACCATGGCAACCGTGTGAAGGTGGCTGGGGAGTTTCGCTGCACTGTAGAGAGAAGCAGAGACAGAGAGGTAAAGAGTGTGAGAGAGTGTGGAAGAAAAGAAAAAATCCACCTCCCCAAAGACCTTGTATTTCTCAACGTAGAAACCAAGAAGCAAAAGCAAGAATGAAGCAAAAACGCTAATAAATCAGACCAAATCTAAATTGCTGATGTGGGAGAAAAGACACTGAATTATAAAGGGAAGTGATTTATTCCAAGGCCCACTGCCTGAATGGTGGAAACCTGTGAATTGAAAAGCCATTAGAAATGAAAACACCAAGGAGAGGTTGAATGGTCCAATTACTGTGGGAGTTTACTGCTAGCTGCCATTGAATCTAACCTTGATGGATGATTAGTTGGATGCAGTTCAATGAAAATATACAGTGTGTTTGACTTCTGGTGCTGCGTCAGGCGTTTGTGCTTACAGCACAGCCGGGGACTGATGTGGCATCTGCAGCCAGGACTGAAGCCTTAGAGATCATAGAGGAGCCACCTGCATTGAAATCACTGTTAAAGAACGACTGTGCAGTTTATTCCGTACATCCAAGCATCACTCACTGGTGAAATTGTACGACTGTAGTTTCACCACTTCCTTCAGAATGAATGTAACTTATAGACGGTTGGAACCTGGAGTGCAGGGATCGTTTTAATTCTATCACAGTTATAATCTTTAAGCTCAAGATTTGCTGGCTGTCTGCTGAAGCAAAAAGATTTCTAAATGTAGAATAAAGTCATCGTTCGCTCAGTAACATTGTGACACGTTCAGTCAGTGTTTAAGCGTGTTTTCTTAATTATAAGCTTCACGTAATAAACTACTTTTAAAAGTAGCTCAACTCATTTTAGGGGTTGTAGCTTGTAGCAGTGCAAAGCTTAGCTAGCTGCATTTTTCAGGGAAGCTTCTCCACACAGACACATACACACACACACACACACACACAATAAATGCCGGCCAGTTAGCACTCAAAGCGTAGTGAGTGAAGGAGCATGCCTAGTGTCTGGCAGTTCTGTGTTTGTGTGTCTCTCTGTGCGAATGTTTGTGTGTGTGTACTTGTTTGTAGGACTCGGTGTCGATGCCGTCACGCCCCGTGGTGAGCCTCGCTCTGTCATATCAATGCCAAACCTCCCAGCAGCTGGCGGCTCTCATTCTAACCATCCAAATCACACACACACACACACACTCACACACTCTCTTCCTCTTCTCGTCTCTCTCTATGTTTCATGATCAGACCTCTCCCTCTCATTCTGTTTGCCTGGCCTCCTGTGATATCTTTGCTTCCCAGTTGCTTAATTCAGTTATATGTTTACATACCCTGTGTGTGCTCGTGCATGCATGTGTGACCATCCATGTGTGGAGTTGCAGGAGGATGGCAAAGGGCCTAAAGCCCCAGTCTGCCCATTAAGTTGATCAGGGAGTGGAAGTATGGTTATGGGGCTGTAATGTGAGCTCTGAACAGCTCTGATAAAACAGCTTCCTCCCCACAAGCCCCTGCGTCCGAGCGCTGGTCTGGCCAGTGTCTCTCTCTCTCTCTCTCTCTCTCTCTCTCTCTCTCTCTCTCTCTCTCTCTCTCTCTCTCTCTCTCTCTCTCTCTCTCTCTCTCTCTCTCTCTCTTTCTGTCTCTCGCTCTCTCCTGCAAATCTCCACATTAAAAAAAACCTGCACACCACCTCCAGTGATGTTCTGACCTTGATGCTAAGTAAGATTGCTCTTTGTGGGGATTTCTTTGCTCCTCAGTTGCTTGAGTTAATAGCACAGCCTCCATCTTACTTAGGGAGAAATGTATGTAAATCAAGTTGCAGTGCAAACACGCCCACCGAGAACCGCCGTGCACCCAAACAGCTCCACTCAATCACCCTCTGTATTCGCACACTGCGTGAGACCGTTTCGCAACAGGGCGGCGAGCTTCTGTTTCACACATAAATCCCACCATTTAATAACAATTTCTCCTGCATCATGAAATGATTCAAATTGCTGGATTTTGTTTTGGAGTGAGTAATGTTTCCTTTCTTGCCTGACATCCAAAGAGGCCTGCTTTTGGCAGTCAATGATATTATCATCTCTTTGCCAGCTGGATCACACTTCACATTTCACTTATTACCACTTATTACCAAGGGTTTGTGATTTCAGAAAGTGTTTAAGTAAGCAGTATGCACAAACATGTGCTAACACTTGAGCCATGTTTAGGCACTTAAATATTAATGGGGGAGAAACACTTTAAATCTCCCTTAATTACGCTTTTTGACCAGCGTGATTGGCAGGAGAACTGTACAAATTGACAGACCCACCAGAGGTCTTCATGGGTCCATGTCAATACTGTATAAGTATCCAGGACCAAATTACACTCAGTGGAAGAGGGTCACGAGGGGTTTGTGTCAAAATGTCTCCTACCTCGGCGATCCAAGTAGACTGGCTATCAGCTCTGATCAGTAATGGGTCATAATTATCAAGACAGAGAGCTGCTGCTCATTAGTTTCTGATGCATCACCCTGCAGCCAGTTCTGGTGTCCTCTCAATAAATATATGAACTGTTAATAGATCTAATATATGCAGATATATCCAGATATATTATCACCTCATTAAGTTGTTATGTGTAGCATGTTAACACCAGCCTGTTTACACATCCAGTAGCAACATTAGCATTCCTTTGGAGTTGTGTCTGTGTCAGGCCTGATGCTTGTAGTTCCAATATTTGCTCTCCCTGTAGATCTGGATTCAGCTCTGTAGTTGCTAAGATACAAGAGTTAGTGTTCGGGTTTCAAAACCAGAGAAAATTCAAGGTTGGGGTTAGAGTAAGAGCTAGAAAGGTGGCGTACTGTGGCATTATTGGAGCCTGTTAATTGGAAACCGGGTGAATGCGCGCAGATGTTAAGGCCATTCTGCAAAAAATACAAAAACTAATAGTTAAAAGAGACTAAAAAGCTCACTGCAAAAGACCACTTGGACATTACTCAGAGGGGTTTGAATTTGCAAATATTGATTGTCGGAGCTACAGCTGGCATGTACTGTGTGGCACATAGTGATATGTAGATAGAAATGTTTTTTGGGAATCATGCACCAAGGCAGTATTTTGTTGGCAATGTATGACCTTGGAGTTTTCATTGTGTGAGTTGGTGTTTGTGCGGCTGTGTTTTCTTGTGTGTTCTTCAGTCTGCTGGAGATGAGCCCGGGATAAGATCTGCTCATTTATTATTCAATTAAAGATCGCCGGGGTCACGGCAGATCATTAGCTATGGAGGTTATTTCAAAGGAGGGAGACACACAGACACGAGCAAAGAGACGGACAGAGAGAGAAAGGTGTAAGCAACATTTAAATCAGCGAATAAAGACAAATTGTTTTCTCGTTTCATCATTTTGTCTTATTCTGAAACCACAAATCCTAATTACAGCACCATGCTGGGCCTCCAGCTCAAGCACTCCGATTGGCTTTTGTCAATGGCTTCTATTCATTAAACTGAAGACACTGGGAAAGATCTATTGGGAATGTATCAGAGGGATTGCAGTGCAATTTCTGAACAGGGCTTAAGTGATCCATGCTCTGTGAACAGATTGGGAAGCGCTCTCTAAGACAGAAATAACCACAGCTCAGCAACAGCAGCGCAATATTTCTTGTTGCACATCCAGCACGTAATAAAATCAAGAGAGTTTCCAGAGCTGCAGCCTTTTGACGGTGACAACAATAGAAACGTTAATATACTCGTGTGCTATTGATTTTCTCTGGCCATCAAACGTTGTATGAACGGAGAATGATAAATAATGGAATGACACACACACACACACACACACACACACAGATACACTCAGAAGCAGCTATTGACACCTGCACTGTAGGTGTGCCTTAATGAAGAGGAACAAGGTGACGGCTCACTTTAGTTTCCATGGAAACAATTATGATTTTTTTTTTCTATTAAAGGGACTAGAAACATATTTCTGTCATTTCTTGTTGGACCTTCAGAGGGCTTAAACTAATGTTTTTAATCCAAAATCTGTGTGGTAAAGTTGGCATGTAGGTCATAACGACAGAACTTGAACATGATGTTTGAAAGCTCTTTGGTGGCTGATTGGGGCAGTAAACAAAGACGGAGAAGAAAAAAAAGAAAGGATTTTAGATGACACACTGTGGATTTGTGAATAAGGATATCTGTGGCAATTCTGCCCAGGTGGGTAGAGCCAGCGTAGTGTTGGCAGTGGCCTTGATATGTGGCTGTAAAGACAGATGAATCAACAGCAACACCACGGCTTCAAGCGGAGGAGTTGTTTGTAATTGTGCGTCCGTTGAGGTTAAAAGTCAAGGAGAAGAAACAGAAGCAGAGAGATTTGTCTTTGAAAAGACAGGATGTGTGCGTAGCTGAGCTATCTGGTGACTGTATTTAATGCTGCTCTCACCGTCCAGAAGCGAGCGGCAGAGAAAGAGAAGGTCTTTAATGGGGGTCAACGTGACAAGACTCCCCTGCATGTCAACATTATTATCTTACATATTCGTACCCACATGTAGGATTCTATGTACCTATTGTAGTGTATATGTTGTGTGCTTACAGTGAATATAAAGGTTATAAAACCTTCCTCAGAACCTTTCATGAACCTTCAGCTTTGAACTCTACTAAACGTTTCAGTGCAGAGACATCAGTTCACATGCTGCAACATTCAAGACACGATTGCATTAATACCTAAAACCGAATGACTACTAACACATTCATCCACACTGGTTGCAATTAAAATGATTATTTTCACACACTAACTGAATGTTAGCATCCTCCTTGAGCTTGGAAGCACCTTGACATGACATCTGCGCTGATAAGCAGTCCAATTACCGGCAGACTGGGTCAGAAGTTGAGTCGAGCGTCAAGAATATTTGGAAGAGAAAATCCTCCCTAAGTCTGCGCTGCCATCCACAACAATAATGACTGCGCTGCTTCTGCCAAAGGCATAATTAAACCTGAAGACAATGTGGAACTAAAACTAGGTCCTCTCTCGATCTCCCACTCCCTCCCTGTCTTTCCTCTCGGTGCTGACTTGAAACTGTGACACTGAAGGACAAGATACTCGACCTGGGGATGGATTATCGACATGGAGTAAACTGTGTCGCGTGGGTCCTGAGGCCTGGATGGAGGCTGATGAAGACCAGTCTATTGGCCTCATTAGGGAATGCTACTTAGTGCCAATCACTCAGGAAAAGCTGGAACACGAATACCGGTCTTGTTCCATCATTCTTTCTCTCATTTCCGTCTCACATTCATCTGTCTTTGTCCAGCTTACACACACATGTAGACAAACCAATCCATCTAACTGTGGGATGATCCCTCTCTCCGCTCGACTGGGAGCACTGACTCGCACCGGAGCATTGTGGGTACGTGTGTTTCATAACAGCAGCAAACACTCACGCCAGGCCTTTTTCAAACACAACTCGCCTGGCTGCTATGTGACAGAGAAGCTAATTTGCTCCGCCAGAATACTTTACCCAGCCGCCATGCAACTCTGGCATCCTTCCACCAACCAGCCTATTATATTAGAATATCTCTCCATGCGTGCCACAATAACACATTTACAACCAATGAGTGCGGGGCGTTCTGCCCTAAATTAGCCGTGACTTGCCTTTCAAAGGGTCATAAATAGCTGTGAACGTTTCATAAACAGCCCACAGAAGCTGCATAACAATACAGGGATAGTGTTTTACTGGGTGTGTTGTCATGACAGTGTGCAGCGCAGCGTTTAGACTCATGTGCACTTTTTGCAGACTTGAACTGACTGAATTAACAAACTAACGCTGCACTGTGGCACATTTCAATAGATCCTCCCACTACACATCACGCTCGATAAGACATATTGTAGGCGAAGGTGTTCATATTGTTCTCTTCCCTATGTGAGTGTGTGTGATCGTGTGTGTGTTTCGTGCTCACGTGTGGGTGGAGTGCTCTGCGTAACGACTGAGTGTCACTGCCCTCCATTTCATACTCTCACTGTTGCGTCGCTGTCACTGAAATAACTTGAAATTACACGTCTTTGTAACGGTGTCACACTGAAAAAGACGCTGACAGCCTGCGTCCCCAGCAACTCGGAGAAAATTGTCATTGACTACCGAAGCTGAAGAGTATGTAGGAGCGTTCACGTGTCCCGGTTGTCATTTTAGTTCCCAATATAAGTCAGACGCACAGCGTTTAGAGAGCAGTTATTAGTTGCTACAGGGAAATTGTAACAATAGCAGTGGAGCAATAACTGAGGTGAGAGAACGTGATGCTGTGAGTGCTGCTTCAGGTGTAACTTACCATTCAGATTATTTGAGGGAGACACCTGAGTGACAACAGGCTCATCAGCTTCAAAGTTAGAGTATGTATTATAATATTTTCAGTTGTCAGTGTTGGCTTAGTCTCTCTGACCCAGATATCTGCTGTTAATCAAACTGGCTGTGTGATGTATCAGCCCCGATACATAGTCATAACCCATCAATATCCCATATCTCAGAAGTATCAACTTTTCATATTGTGAGGAGAAAAAAAAGCCCCTTTTCTATCTTTGTGACAGTGCATTCCTTCAACACTCCACCAGGGTTTTAAATAGTTTATTTAGCTTGAGAAGTGGAAGATTTTTTCTCAACCAATAAACGGATATTTCGTTCCAGTTCCCAGAAAAAAAAATCTTTGCAGTTAACATTTGTCAAACCATCGAGACATACAAAATACAAACATAGCGGGCTGACATTTCTACAACACCTGTCACATCATGTTCACAGTACATACGTATGAGCTGACTTTCATGCCGGGACACTGAGAGGATGGAGCTGGAGTTACCTCGAGGGGATCGCTTGCTTTAACGCTTGGTGAAATAAACAGCATGCACATCCTAAAGCGAAGGGACAATTTGAAGGTTTAAATGCATCTTTAAGAGGAGAGAAAAGGTACCAGGGACCCACATATTGTGCAGGAATAAAGATGATCGTTGTGTCATTCACTGTGTTTGAAAAGCCGATGTGTGCAATGTTTTCTTGGAGTGACGACTCCTGAATGTAGAGCAGGAGGCTCGTCATCATAGTCGTGATAAAACCGCTGCCTCCACTCTCAGACTGCACGTACAGTAGTTTGTTAAAAGACACCAATGAACAGGTTGCAGAAAAAAGAAAATATTGCACTACATCCAGCTGCATTTACAGTTATGTGTTGAATACCAACTGGGGCACTCTGATTGAGAAACCTGAAGTCAGAGGTACGGAGAATCAGCCTTTTTGTCGGGGCTTTTATCCAGGAGGTGATGCAGAGTTCGGTCCAACTCCTCCCGTGTCTGGACGTGCAGCCTACCTCCATCACTGCCAACCTATAGGTGACAGTCTGCAGCTGCAGTCCAGCCAATAACGTGGGCCGTTCCAGAAGTAAAGATGTAAGAAATGCAGAGGGAGGAATACCAAAGGGAAATCAAAGTTTGGACCTTTTTACACATTGGGACACCTGTCAGGAGGAGGTGGTGGTGGCTGTCAGTCTTCTTGATATTCAGAAATGTGTTTGAGAAACATATGCTATGTCGACCGTTTGAATTTTATTTGATTATTTTTTCACTTTCAAACTTTCCGAACAGCACTTTAGAAAATGTGTATTGGCTTTTACTCCACGTCCAGTTTCTACCACTGTTGTTCAAACTCACAACATTTCTCTCTCTGTCCGTATATCTGTCTGTCTTTATGTCTGTTGTTCCAGAGGTGGTGAAATATTTGTGTTGTGGACAGTAAAGCTTGAGCTTTAGCAGAAGGTCAGTTGTATTTGGCTTTAGACTTTGCCTTATCTTCCTGAGACAATAGGATGCAGCGAGCGGAGGACACGTCTGGTTATGGATTCCACTCACAGCCAGCGCTCGTCGTCCTCTGTGGGCAGAGGCTCACATCTGGCAGGTGCTTGTTTATGAGAGCAGTTAACACTGGATCAGGGAGGCTTTATAGCAACACACACACACACACGCACAAGCCCAGACACACAAACACACACACACCTGAATGTTTGGAGGTTTTTTCCCAATACTGCTCGGTCTGAAATCTGTTCGGAGGCTCTTCAGGATCTTGCAGAACTTTCTGTCCAAAATGACTGAGAGTGCACAACAAACATGCTCAAATATGAAACATTGCAAATGCTCATTTTAGTTTATATTATTTATCATAATGATTTATGTAATATGTTCCAGTGGGAGTAACAACTAGCTAGGACCTTAGGAATAACTTGGTGATGACATGTGATATACTACATTTGCAAACATAATGAACATATGTGTGGTTTGCAAAAAATATAAAAACTCAGCACTTTATTATTTTTTTTTTTGGCAACTGAGCTGTTGAAACCAAACACCAGCTGAGTGTTTGTCTGATAAGACTCGTTCTGGATAAAGGCTGGAGAGAATCAGCCCTTTGTAAAGATAAAAGCACTTCAGTCCACTCTTCACCAGCAAAGACGACAACAGGTTTGTTAGGAATGCCAAGAAAAAAGAAGTCAGGCAATAAACTATTCCAGCCCACACACACACACACACACACACACACACGTAGACACTGCACCAATCCACACAAAGAGCTACTCATGCTTGACTGTGAAACTAGGTTGATGGGGGGCAGCCTATCTCCTATGGCTCACACCGTGCTGACAGGCTCATTATAGTGGAGTTAGAGAGGAGACCTTGGTGTGACAGAGCCAAAGTCATCCCGGCCAGCTCCCTCCAGCTTTCTGTCCTCCTCCCTGCTCTGCCTGCCCGGCGCTGACACCACAGCACAGCCCGGTTCATCCAAATCTCAGATCCCTCTGGGACCAGAGCTTGTTCAGGCCCCAGCAACATATTTCTGAGGGACTGAAATGCATCTGAATGATTGCCAAACAGCTCGTTCTGTGTCCACCAACAGTTTTCCCAGTGGATTGCCCGCTGAGTCTCTGCTCTCTTTAAACGCTCTGACACTAAAAATGGAGTTCAAAACAAAATAAGAAGAGATAATACCCGACAACGTCTGTGTTCCACGAACACGTCCGGTGGGTCTTCAGGCATCTTCAGGGATTTTGTGAGTTGTGTACATCAGGGTGAACTATCATCACTTTTAATAGCAGTCACAACACATTTCCTTGAAATTCCTGCTTCTTGTGCCGTTGGCCAACATGTAGCCTCGCAAAACAATGTTTGGCTGAAAACAACAAAGAGTTTCATTCAACTTACATACAAAAAAGTACTGAGAAATGTTGAACAAACAACCCCGAACTACAAAACAGTGGATGGTGAAAGTCTGTGTCTGGATGGATCCGGCAATTTCCAGTAAAACAGAGAATTCAGCTGTCCAGAAGTTTTAAGTACAGACGTTTGCTGTCATTTCCTATAGTTCTTCCTCAGCCTAGGGGATGACTGTGAAGCAGCTTATCAAGATATGGACACACGCCGCTGTTAGGCAGCAACTTCTAGTGGCAAGAGTGATTATCATAGAAGGAAAGAAGGAAGGGAGTTGAATAGAGTCTGAATAGGGAGTGGGTCAAGATGAGTGTCTGTGTCCAGTGTGAGAAGGAAAGTCAACAAAAAAAAACAAACCAACCGCCATCGTACGTTAGAGGTCCATACAGCTGCCTCTGGTACGCTCCAACGGTGTTTTGGGAACAGTGATACGTGTCATTTTCAGGGGTCACGTTCAGTCTAAGAAGTCTTCTCTGTACGCCGATGTGTTCTTCTGTTTAGATAAGAGTGCATGCTGGATTAATATTTATCATGTAGTTTGTGTCAACCCTGGAAAAGTCTCTTGGCCTACTTTTTTTGGATTATTCGTCGTCGTCTTTCGTCTTTCTTGGAGCTGAAGTATAAAGGAATTCTCAATCTTATAAGTCTTTCATATAGAGTGTTTGTGTGTGTGTGTGTGTGTGTGTGTGTGTGTGTGTTTGTGCACAACGGAGAAGAAAAAAGAATGGCGACACACTGAGACGGGGTGTTGCATCCGAAGGCATCCGCTCATTTCTGTAGGAGTTTAAGTCATCCATCACCCGACTGTAAGACGACACCCATGCACTGCGAGAAAAGAAACATCCAGGAAGCGTGTCGTAACGACTGCACGCCATTAACATATCACATTGTTCTGTGATTGACTGGCATGGCGCTGGAGATCACGGAAGCTGACTATCACTCGAGGGATTAGCGATAAATCCTTTTTCCTGAATAGCGTCTACATAACATCCCCTCTCCCTTTATATCTCTTTCTCACCTGCTTTTCTCAATCTTCTTTCTTTATACCTCACCTCTCCCTCTCACTCAGTCTGCCAGCTACTTCTGCATCTCTCTCTCTCCCTCTCTCTGAGCCAGGGGCATGCTGGGCAAATAGACTACACTCTAATTGCCAATGTAATGATGCTGCAGTCCACTCATCTCACCTGCCTAATTAATACTACAGCTGCCACCCCTGCTCGCTCCTTCTCCCTCATACACTCAGACATATCCATAAATGCGCACACACACACATGCATACAATTCCAGGAAGATGATATGTGCTTATGAGTTCATATCACGTATTGTCTCCTTATATCTGAGACAATACGTGCTGTGATATGAGCCCCCTGTCAAACAACTGATGCAACACACCAAGCTGCACTTGCAGAGAGCAGTGAGGATGCTCATAATGTAAGCCAAGCATTGAATTTTAAACTTACCTAAAACCTACCTTGAAAAATGTAATATTCATATTTCAGTCAACTGAATTGTGCATCAGATAACAGATAGTGTACCTCGTACAAGTGTCATTCTAGTAAAGTGCAGAAGATTAAATGTCTGGATGAGGAGGATGACGTAGTCCTCACTAGTTTTCTCCTCTTTAGCAAGAACCAGAGGCGAGATTGAGTCTCTTGCTGTGTTTCAATTCAGGGTCTGCATCATTCGGAGGAGCATTTGAAGGTCAATTATGTCACAATGTTGTGCGAAGGCTTTCCCAATCCAAAGGCTCCTCCACATGCAGCTCACTACTTTTATTACTGCTACTAAAACACTGTTTTTTAATGTAAATGACTAAAATGTACACAAATTAAATAGAAATTATAGATTATTATTGATGAAAGAAGAAAAAAACATTAGCTTGCACATGTAGTTTTAAATCTCCCTTTCATTTATTGATGTAATTAATAATACCAATAATAATAATAATAATAATAATAATAATAATAATAATAATAATAATAGTAATTATAAAAAATATTGTGTGGCTGTAATGACATGATTTAGATTTGATTATTTTATTTAGAACATGTAAATTAAAAAAAATAGATCAGTTAAAAAAGAAAAGAAAAACATAGGGAAAGGAAATAGACAACATTTCCACTTCTATTACAATTTGATATCTTGATTTACATGTCCAGAAAATAATCCTTTTTAATCTTATTTAATGTGCATGTCAGCCAGATTCCCCCGTGGGATCAGTTGTTTTCTGACTCTGATGCATCAGCTATTAATCATCATTTATTTTTAATCACCCATATTCAGTTGTCCTAATACATTGTTATACATGTAGCAATAAAAGGTGAAAATGATACGTTATAAATGACTGAACAATCTCTAGCTTCAGTGTTCTTTCCTTGTTTCTCCGTTGGCTTTTGGACAGTACGTGGTCATTGCACGTTTTTTTTTACATTTCCAGTCAACTGACTGTTTGCAGAATTTGCAAAACAACAGTTCACCTGACACATACAAGTCGTTCGGTAACTGCTCGGCTCTGCACTGAGGGGTTAATGTCGAGTTTCTCAGTTTTTTCACCGACGAAGACGGAGCCGTGGGCAGCCGCTTCGCCATGCTTACATTGTTTTGAAAGGTGGAGGGGCTCAGTCTGTGGAGGGGGCTTGTTGTGCCACCCAGATTTGCTTCAATCCGTGCAGTTTTCCTCAGACATGCATTCCTCTTCCACACGAAAACAGAATTTCAGTTCATATTCCGCAATAAAAAAAAATCTTAATCGGCCAATTCCGCGATTCTGTGATCGCGGAAATCATAGGGCCCTAGACTCACCTTCGAAGACCGCAAAGGACGGGTCCTCCGAAGGATGCAGACCCTGAATTGAGACACAGCATCTGTCAGCAGTAGTTTGCTAGCTCACATTAGCCTCATGGGCCTGATTGTCCACCGTGTCCTGGCAGCACCGCCAGCTGCACCGGGATGTCATTGGTTGTTGATCATATATATCATCAACATGTTTATGATATTGGGACGGCCCTGAAGAGTTTGTGAGCAGCTCAGGAGGCTTATGATGGCATCTGTGAACAGTCTTAAGTTTTCAACAGGCACTAGTTTGTGTAAAATGCAAAACAATGCAAGAAGATGAATTTTCGATTGCCAGAATTCATTCACAATTACTCACATGCATTTAAAGTCACATGAAAGTCACATCTGTCCGTTGTTTGGAGCCGTGTTCCTCCACTTTATTACCCCATCGCTCTCTCGCCAAAGTTCATCATGAAAAATAAAAAAAAAAAAGACTAGACTCTTCGCTTGCTCGAGGGTGAGGTTGAACAAAACAGACTCAGCCTTGCTCTCATTTCTTCCCTCTTACCAAAAAATGATGAATCTGTAGTCAGACTGTGTTTCTCGGGTCTTTCTGGGTCACATAAGCCGCTACATGTTGCCGGTCCTGCGGCACGACGGAAGCCTTGTGTAAACGGCTTCTCCTGTAATGTAGTAATTATTTCCTCTCGCCTTTCTCTTGTCCTCATAACAAAGCTTTTTTTTTTTTTTTTTCCCTCCCCTCCTCTGAAGAATGCTGTTGACAACAGATTTTTGGGAGGTTCACTTTTGCTTCTGTTGTTGCAGCTATTTTCTTCCACTTACTGTCTTCTTTATTGTCTGCAATCTTTTGCAAGTGTAATGTATTGTTGTTCAAGATCAAAATTGATGAGGATAAAAGGCGTTCCACCAATTTAGCAAAGATGTCTTCTCTTCTTGCTCCAGTCATCGTTGCTTGTTTCATGAGAGTGGAGGTTGATTGCTTCACGTGGAATAGCTCGTACACGAGGCCAACCTCATTTAAGACCTGACATTTTTTTTCATCTGTTCATCGTTTTCTCGTCCTTTTTCCAATTAAGACTAGTTGACATCCGTCGCCATGATAAGATAATTGGAAATTTGTATCACAGATACTGTCTAAAGGGTAGAATTAGTCAAGATATGGATATTCAACTTTTCTTGTCATGTGCTCAAGAGTCTCACCAGCTTCTTAACATGAGAGCTTCTGTGAAAAGCCTTCCGATTGTGTCTTATTTTTCCAAAGCACTTTTGTGAGCTTTGTGTGCATTTTTATCACACTTTTCTAGTACAGTACTTACAGACCACAAAGCACTTCATAACACTGGTTGCAGAGATAACCATACACCAATAACCATTCCTACTCACACACTAAAAGCCACTGTGACTGCCAAATGACAGCAGAGGCCGTCGATTGAACCACCACTTGTCCGATAAGTGGACGACAACTTCACTTAGTTAATCTAAAGATGTGTACATTATGGCATAGTAAAAGTCGTCCATGGCATGCATGACTTTTTGCAGAAGAGTGCTCTGAAGGCAATGATCCTTTGCTAAACACACACATTATGACATTACAGTTACACAACACAAAGCCTGTGATTTTTGCTAGAGTGACGGTGACTCATTTGTCCCAAATCTCCTTTCACTAATCAGAATACACTGTTTTATAAAAACCTATAAGAATGAACAACTGACACCTGGACACATTTATACTGAATGGAAAATAAATCTGCTATTTTTTTTATTTTTTTTTTTATCAAAACTGTCATCAGTCGATGATTTGACTGAGTTTTCTCAAACAGATTAAGCAGCAACACATTTCTGTGAGAGGGAGATGAAACGCAGCAGTTCTTAATAGATTTCTGGCGTGATCAACACTTCTGAAGATGTTTCGATGATGGGAGGGAAATACTTGACACTTTTATCAAACATGTCTGTCCATGAAAGCAATTCTGCTTTGTTTGGTCAATTTAAGATCCCCATTTATGATCATCTGTTAGCTGACAGTCTGATGAAGGTTCCTCTCCCACTTCATACGCAGAACTTCTTGGTTTATGTGCTTTACTTTGTGATTAATAATTAGTGAGCGTAGCCACTGTTGAAAAAACAAAGGTCTTACATCTTAGAGAGATATTTTGCATTCCTTTAAATCAGTGTGAGCTGTGGAGTTTAACGAAAGCCATCAGTTGAAATGAGCACCTGTCAGGAGTGATTTCCGAGGAGCTGGGTGGACTTTTGCTTGGATAATCACTGTTTTTATCATGATTTGGACATCTATCTCTCTGGCTCAAGGGGATATGTGTATGTCAGAGTCCCTAATCATCACTGCGGGGTCATAATCCGCTAAAAATTGGCTATGTCCTGTCATAATCCCTTTCTCTAGCCTCAGGTTGTGTTTTGATTAAATTGAAATTCTTCCATAACACCTGGAGGTAACGAGGCTTCATATACGCATATGATATGAATTTAACACGCTAAACGGTGTTCATATATTTTTTTATGATTGCTTACATGCATCACAACAATCTAACGGGTACTTTCCTGCGGCTAGCTGATAAACAACCACAAACCGTCAGATAGATCAAAACATCAGAGCTTCAGAAGTTTCTAGAAGATAAATCACAGTTTCCAGAAGATGTGCCGATATCTTCCAGGAACTGGGCTTATTTTAATATTTTCAGGAACGTGTACTCCAGAAACATTTCCCAATTTAAATCTACACTCACACCTTTTTTTTATTTTTATTTTTTTAATTCTCTGACAGGAACTGTGTTTACTCTGTTAAACATTGCGGCATCTGTTTTGTCTTGCCAGCGTTTGCTTTGCCATTTCCTGTGTTCCATGTGGACCACTTCTTCCTCTCTAAAAAATAATTGGCTTGCAGTGTGTGTGATGCTGCTTACAAGTGCTCCATATAAGCAGCTTCGTCTAATGTTGAAGCTTTGAATTCAGCTGGTTGTGCACTCGAGTGCTTCAGGTCAGAAATGATGACAAAAATAGATCCTGTGGCTTGTTTCTGCTTTCTTTCTGGGGCTTTCTTGTTTTATCTGCAAACAGAAGGGCAGAGAGCTGCTTTGTGCTACAGGTCCACAGCAATGTCTGAATCATTAAGTCATTGTATTAATTGATTGATTGATTGAAACATGTGACAAGTGCTGATTATTAAATCATTTTTTTCAGCACAGCAAAGTCGGACTGAATCACAGCAAACACTGCAAATGTAAATTATTCAATATTTATAGATACAAAGTTTTCCCAACGTTCCCGAGAAGTCATGAGTTTATCTTATCAGTGCAGTTTTCCCACCTTCAAACATTTCTAATCTTGTATCAGCTCTCTTCACGAACAGTACTGATGTTTCCTCTTAGCGATAGTACATTGTTCCATTGGTGAAATCTCAGTTTTACATGTATAAGAATTTAAATCCCGCCATCGACATTTGGGAAATGGAGAGGCAGCTGTTTTTTTCCAGAAGGTTTTATGACTTAAAATTCCTTTGTGGAGTATTATCCTTACCAAATGCCTTCCGAGCCGTGCCCTCTAACAGGATCAGCAGCGTGCAAGTGACACTTTCACTGCGAGAAAATGTTTCCGAAGGGACCCAAAATAATCCAAACAGAAGCCAAAGGGGGGTAGTTTAATTATCTGATTACCCTGACGGACTTTCCTGCCGCTTAATTTTATCCAAAGGTCAAAGCTTTCATGAGGCCATTGTTTTTCAGCACAAACTGCACGCTCTCCTGCATAAATCCTCCTTTGGCATTTGGGTGTTTTTTTGGGTACACTTTCTGAAAGCAGGAAGTGATAAAGCTGCCACCCCAGTTGAACCTTATTCAGACACGTCCACTCTCTCCATTGTTTCCACTGCTAAAGGCCAAAAGTGAATATAAAGCAGGAAACAAGTAAAAACAGGTTGCACAACACTCAGCACTACATATTACAGCAGGGGACAGGCAGAGAATGTATAATTCAACAGTTGTAGTAAACATACTGTATCTGTGTGCTTTGTATGAGTTTTTGTCAGGTGGAAGACGAACGGTTCCGAACGCTCCTCACCAGTTTTTCAAACCTGCATGACTAACTACATGTGATTGCTGAACATGTCATTCCAAAACTGTGGCCATTAATCTGCTGCTATAACGACCCCCGCTCCTCCGGTTCCTGATTTCCAACAACATTTTAGAGCTTGGCTGCAGGATATTCTTCCCCAGTCCCCTTCTGCCACCAAGAAAACACGAGTGAGGTCAGTCATGTGATGTTTGGCAATAAAGTCTGTCTTGTAGAAGATATTCAGATTCATCCAAAATGTGTCGGATGAGGCTGGGGGAAGGATCTTTGCAGGTTAGTTGAGTTCTTTCACAGTATGCATTGTTAGCTGTGTAGTCATCCCTCTATTAACGTAGTTTCAAGATAGCTAGGTAGATGATGTCAATCCAAACCAATATGCAGCGTTTCTTTTTTTGTTTCTGTCATCCCACATGCACGTCTTCTCATCGCTCTCCTGCAACCTGCCAGCGCTTTTCTGCCAGAGAATGTCGATGCAAAAAAGTTGGTAATGTCACAAAATGTCAGTTTTTTAGCTGCTTCAAAGACAATCAACACAGTCAAAACAAATTAGTCCGGAAGAAGATGCCACAGTCACTTTTCTTTTGCACGAATAAGCTTTGGAACATGGAGACATGCATCTCATTATCCCATCCCACATTTGTTTTATGTGTATGGATGTCTGTGCATACTGTACATGATGCTAATGCTGAGTGGGGAGGGTCGGGGTAAAAAAAAAAAAAAAACTTGTTGCTTGTCGCCGGCAGAGATAACAGCTAATTTAATCGATCTAAGTACCTCAGCACCCCCTTTTAACATTCAGATGCAATGAAGAGATAGTTTGCGGGTGCCACCGTCGACAGAATGAACAAACCGTCTAATCAAAGTGACTTAGAGGGAGGGAATTATTGAGCACAGAGATAAGTGGTCTAAGTGATAAATTGTTAATATTCATAAGGAGAGAAAGTCAGAAAAAAAGGGGAAAGAAATGAGGAGAGGGGGCAGAATGAAGAAGAGATAAGGGTTTGGATTTTAGCGTTATCTCACCGTTAATTGTATTTCCAGCCGATATCAAGATCGGTGCATAAGACACGAGGAACGTATTTATAGAGTGTGACATGGTAGTCTTCTACAGTATGCAGTATGAGAGGTACTTAGGTGACTCCTACTGAACTAGAGAGAAGAGCTGAAGTGTGCAGGGAGGACTTTATTAAGCAGACGGAGAATCCACTTGATCGTGGCGCTCTTTGAGTCCATCCACAGTCTATTCTGGTCGTTTTATGTTGCTTGCCGTCGTCTCTGTTGTTCCTGCTGTGTCACACTGCTGTTATCATGGTAACATGGTTGGCTAGAAAAGAGGTTTGTGTTCATTGTGAAATAAATACTCCAGGTTCCTAATTCTGCTTCTTCGTGGAGGACGGCGTGTACAGTCAGCTTGGATAAATTCCACTGGTGACCCGAGCTTCTGTTCCCTCGTGTCATTCACAAAGAGGTGAGGAAATTGCAGTCGCCTGTGACAGCTAACATCGCTCGCGTCAAATAGAAGCTGTGTATTTGGCAAATTTTTGATGGAAACACTAAGCAAAGACTGTAGAATATGGATAATGCTACAGTAGTTACAATATTTGAGCGGTCAATGATGACGTTTTGATAATTTATTTCCATTTTATCCTCTTGAATCTATTGTAGATGTGGGACTATACTTTAGGCAAAGGGTTAACAGCATAAGTGGGTGTATCAAAGACTATTTGATTAATCTACCGCTATGAATTTCATTAATTTCTGATACAGGTACGTAGTAACCTACACATGTACACAGAGCTACTTCCATGTAACATGTATTCATCTGGTGAAGACTGTGGTGGAGTATGTCTTTAGCTTACATTATGTGGCGTTTAGTTTCAGAACTCTCCACCATCATGTGAGGCAAGAGAAAAATAAAAGTCAAAGAGCTTCCAACATTCTTTGGACATATTTGGGGAAAAGCAAGTCGGCTTCATAGCCAAGCTGTAACCCTGTAACACGCAACAATAAATCTAGCTTGAAAACTTTCATTCAGCTTTAATCTCACCTGAAATAGGTTTTAGATGAAATATCCTTTCGAGGTTAGGTAACCATCATCACTGTGGTTTAAAAAAGAAACAACTCTAACTGCTGATTGGAGGTGAGGTGAGAATTGCAGGCTGCCACATGTGTAACAACAAGTTGGGGTGAAGATGGTGCTGTCAGGGATATTCAACCAAATGTACGAAATGGAAATTTCCTTCAGTTTAACTAGAATGGGGAATATGTGAAGGAGAGGCAGATGGCCAGAAGATGGAACAGGGAACTGAGGTAAAATATGAGGGTTAAAGAATAGAATAAAATCTATAAGACACATCAGGGAGAGTGTTTTTGTATTAATTTTGGGATCAGCAGCTGGGTGGAGCTGTAAATTATTGAGTGACTTCACGTGGCTGTTGAAAGGGTTGCGAGGTGGAGGTGAGGACTCACAGGACTCATGGTGAGAGGGAGGAAAGGGCACACGTTTGGAAACACCGTGGCACGTATGCAACATTCAGGGATGTGTCATGTTTTATTCAAATACAAGAGCAGCTCAGCAGTCAGTTGCTCCTGACAGCTGGAAACAGCCAGAGAGAAAAGAGGAAGAAAATGTTGGCGATGACTGTGAACATGAAGAAACATTAACGTCATGAGGTTTTCTCTTACATTCATGCTAAAAAAGGGGTCCTGCCTACATTTTAACAGAACTCAGGGAACTTGGACCAAGTCTCAAATAGCTGCAAATGGAACATGTTCTTCCTCAGAAAGTTACTTAAGTTATTATAACTCCACAGAGGCCATTTACAGAAATTAAACTGGAATTATATCGGATCGCATTTAGACCACAACAAAAGAACCTGAGTCCTTGCAAAGTCCTGGAAAAACCGTCCCTGTTCATGTTCAATCTACATTTACTTTCTGAAAGTTTTTGTCTCTATCTGTGTTTCCATAATGTGTATTTGTTCATGTAGGCGCATGTAATGTGTAGCGGTTCTTTGAAGGATCAATAAAGAAGAATTCAATCCAAACTAAGAGAAAGAAAAGTCCATCTACACTTTGAGAATACTAGTTTGAAGACACCCTCATCCGCTGAATCCAAATGAAAAAAAAAAGGATTGGATTGTTCAAACAGAGAGATTTCACATGGTGGTTCAGAGTGGTCCGTACAGTATGCGCTGCCAAACATCTTCCTCTGGTCTCCACACAGTTATTTTCTGTCCTTATTCTCCCTTTTGGTTTGCAAGCAGTTGTGAAGTAGTGTGCCAACGGAAGGGAAGGAGTGAGTACTGAAAAAACAAGATGGGTGTTCTGTAGAGCATGTCCAGAGGCAGGATGTCCAAAAAAAAATACTCACTTCCAACAAGACGTCTTAATTCCGAAAATTGATTGCATACTGGAAGTCGGAATAATCTGTTATGCTTTCCGGCCACAAAACACGTCCGGCAGAGCCATCGCGTTGAGCTGTCCACTCTGCCAATTAACTTGTCTTGTTGGGGCACGCTGGCTTAAGGGTCGAGGCGCTGACCAGAAACTGCAATGTCCACGCTTCGTGTCCGAGCAGGGACCTTTTGAAAGTCGCTTGCCTTCGCCCTGTCTTCTTGTTTCATCTCATCTTTCTGCTGCAGGCTATATGATAAAGGAATACTGTTCTCCAGAGATAGAAACTATTGTAATATTTATTAATTTATTTTTCTTTTTTTTTAATTTCATTGAAATGTATCAAGAATTATCACTCATGAGTAAATAGCAGGCAGAATATTTCACAGTTGGACTGTGTTGCTTACCACACATACACACACACACACACACACACACACACACACACACACACACACGCACACACACACACACACACACACGCACACACACACACACACGTGCACACACTTGGTAATGTATATAGGACTTCCAAGAAAGCCCACTCTTTTTTTTCTGGTTTACATGTGAAAAACAGACATACAAACACATATGCACATACTGACACCTGCATAACAACACAAACAATGTGCGCACAGGTTCACACCCTGCTTTTCTCTTATAAACTGTCAGGCTGCAACACGGCGCCCCAGATGCATTTCAATCACCCTGTCTGGGAACGACTTCCCTTGATACCCAGCAAGGCTAGATTTTCATTTCAATTTTCTGTCCCATCAAAAAAAGGGAGGCATGATTGGAAACACATACGGGTGAGAGATATGTAATGTCATTAAAGTAGAAAAGTAATCATCTCAGGCGTCCTTTGAAGTCTGGGCTGTCAATTGTATTTGGTCGTCTGCAGGTCTGATTAAACAAACCTCCGAGCAGCAAGTTGCTGTTTAAGCCTAACAGACATATTGGATTACATTAGGATTTGATACATCAAACGATATGATTTCATTGAGTATCGAGAGTAACAAACAGTTTTCTTCTTCATCATCCTGTCTGAAAACCTAATTACAGCAAACACAATGAAACAGTATCTGTTACACCTGCTCCTGCCGGTGGCACATGAGGCCTCTTGTTTTGGTTTTTCATTCATTTCGTTTTAACCCGCGCAAAACTTAGTGAAGAATTCTCTGAGCGTGTGAATTAATTTACCAATGACAGGGCCTTTGTAAATTAAAAATTCTGTCTGCGCTTAGTAAGATTTAAAGAAGCACCCCTCCGAGCACGATTTGTGACATCACCAACGGTATGGGAGCCAATGGTGGTCCAATAATCAGCATACACAAGTGTTTTCATATATTCTGGATTTCTCGATGAGAGGGGACAAACCAGTCACCAGAATACATGCTGGCAGTGATTGTGCTTCTGCAAAAGGACAATATGTTGACACTTTACGTTACCTTTACGTTTCCATTTCAATTTCTATTTTGTCACAATGTGCAAATGGTCTCATTAGGTTTAGGGACTAAAACTCTTGCTGTGGCTTTAAAAAACCTGTTTTTGTCGCTACATTCGCGGCTTGAATTGATCTCAAGGTCTCATTAAAGTTTTCAGGTGGCTTTGTACTTAAAACGTGTTTAAAGTGCAGTCTTGAACTAAAGATGTGTGACGAATAAAATAACGAGGTGATTTGCAGCGTCTAACATCCAAAGAAATATTGAAGATGCAGAAGAACTGCTTCTCTCTCTTTGGCAGTTAAACCAATTCAGTACAGTGCAGCCACACAGCAGTGCCTGGCTCGATGCTTTCTGAAAAGAAAATATGCCTCAGTGCATCGTTCAGGCTGGTTATGAATGTGATGGGGTTGACATGACATGTTCTGCTGAAATGTCAATACGGTACGTAACCAACAACGTGTACAAATGTGAACGTATCAGGAAGGAATTGGTTTCATTTTAACGTGGTAGTTAAGACGTCGGGCACATATTAGATCATTCTTATGTCTGCTTTAATGCATGTGAGCAGAGGATTGTGGAAATAGTTCCACTCTTGAAACGTTTAGTTACTCTTTAGGGTAATCTAAAAATCATAGATAAGAATAAACAAACATTATGCAAAAATGTCGAAGCTTCCAAATTAAGATTGGGGTGCATGAACCATTTTAATTTAAAAGATACGTGGCTGCCTTTGTGGTTTTAACTTTGTGGATTCCTCACTCAGCAGACTGTTGTGAGGTCAGGCTCCTGCCGTGACAGAAACAACACTTTTCCGCAAATATTTCCTGTTATTTGTTGGCCAGTTTACCGGGAGTGTATCGGCCTCGAAAATGAATTTCATGCTGAGAAAATGGCCCACAATGCGAAGATCATTGAAGGAACCTGTCACAGTCTGACCAATACACTATGGCATATTTTCTTTTAATAGAGCATTGAGCCAGGCGCTGCTGTGTGGCTGCACTGTACTGAATTGGTCTAAATGGCCACCCTGCCAAGGAGAGAAGCGGTTGTTTGTATCTCCAATATTTTTGTCTGACACTGCAAATCACCTCATTATTTTATTTGTCACACATCTTTAGTATCTGAGAGGGGAATCAGTGGACACAATGCATTCTTCTTGTCTTGTATCAACAGAGGAAGAGTAATAAAAAAGAAACCAAAAAAAAACACATTCCAGACAAGAACATTTCACAAATCTATCTTCATTTGCCAGTTTTCGGGTTCTCGGTTGTGGAAAAACTTTATGAACAACAGGGCCGTACATGACATGTGACGGGGGCACAGTGTCCAATCGATGACTTCTGTCAGTTCTTCTTGTTCCAAGATATCCAACAAATATGTAATATAAATAGTAGTGTGAAAAGTTTTAACCAGTGGAGAAGTTGTATCAGACATTTCATCAAACTTTAAACAATGCTTTGCAAGTTCGAGATTGTAGCATGCATAATTTGCAGCCTAAAGAAAGTTCAAATCCGGCATGTGCAGGAGAAATCCCTGAGGCGCCCTTTAGCAAAGCACTTGTAACCTCAACTGGAGCTGCTGCAGTGCCGCTGTGCAGTTTCAAAGTGTGAATGTTACTGCGTAATGTCCCGAGAAAGAGAGCAAGGCTAAAACAAAGAAGGAAAAGAAAAATCCACATGTGGGCTGTTGTTTCTGTTGCCTGTGTCTGAAAAAAATATTTTTTCTGCTTCAGTTTGAAAATGATATTTTTTAGAGAAACGATCTGGACATGATGTATTAGTCATGGATGCAACTACAGCTAGAATATCACCTTAACATTTCTGGAAAATGAGTGACGGATACTACCTCTGCCAAGTAGGTTATGTTTTCATCCACGTCTTTGTTGGTTGATTTGTCTTTGGGATAATACTGAACAGCAGTCTACGACAGTGTGACAGAGGACCGAGTTCAGCCAAGAAGGAAAAACACATAGAAAAATGTGGCATGTTTAGGTGACTGAGATCTGAATGAGCACAGTCGCGGGTAAAGGGGACTGCAGGGCCTTGGTGGAGGTATGCACTCTATGCCATTGTAGTTTACGAGATATATGATTGGTGATGGTTGATGATATTTCATGATTGTGATCTGAACCGGTAGTAACATTCTGAAACATTGTGTGCACGTAAACACTAAAAGTGGGTCGAAATATCACTAAATTAAAATGTTATAAAGTTTACATGACAGGATACAAAACCTCATGTTCTCCCACAGTCATGGATAACTTCCGAGCCGCTCCAATAGGATCTGCTCTTTCCCTCCACATATTGTGATGCATATGTATGTGTGTCTGTGTGCCTTTTCACACTTCCATTTGCAGGAATTCATCATCCTCCAGGCAGCATGTTTATATTTATCCCATGCCCCGCGCTGCTTTGTGCAACGGTGAGAGATTCACACGTACGCGTGCTCACTCACATGCATGCGTGCCGTCTCTTCCTATTTTCTTTTAATTAATGACTATGGTGCTAATTAGAATGCATGCAACTCTTCAATACCCTCCGACTGTCTCTCATCCATTCTTGGATTCTCTCCTCGGAGCTTTCTCCAGCACATTCTGAAGTGTTTTGATCTCAGCTGGAAACACGCAGGCAAAAGAAAAGGAGCATTTTTTGGGGAGGATACGGCTGTATATACTGCACAGTGCTAGACATGATAAAGGAGGATATTACAGCAGTTTTCGTGTCACCCACGGCCACACAATAAGAGCAGTGTGTCCTCGCATTTGTGCATAATTGAATTGTGATCCCCTTTGCCTTGAAGTATTCTGTGTTGCCACAGTTCAGTTTAGCCGTGTGCTCCTCACCGCCACAGTCCCCCGTAATGAGCACGACACACAGACAATGTCACCACGTTAAGCCTTCATTCTTTTAATTATCTTCTTCTCCTCCACTTGGTGTTACAAAGGTCTCCCCCTGTCGAAGTTTAGTCAGCTTAGGTCACAGTGTCACGGGGAGCTGTTAAATGACTACACATTTAGCGCAGAGAAGGGTCCGTGTGTGACCCGTCGGACTTTGATGCCGAATTAAAGCATCTGAAAAGGAACCTGAAGACTGACGACATTTAAACTGCTTTCACAGGAGTTTTGACTCCAGTCGTGTCTTTAGAACAAGGCGGCTGTTTGTTTGCATGTGTTTTGTTCTCCTGCTCCCACACAACACATATTCGGCACCAGACATGGAAACAGTAAAAGCTGAGAACAACAAACTTGAAGGACAGCCAGCAGCACGGATGCTGTTAGAAATGATGACACTGTGGAGGCTCCTGTACAGCAGCGAGGTGATACGGTGTGATGAAGAAGCTGAGGTACATTCAGTAAGTGCGCCGTGCAGTTGTTTTTCCAAACCACACACTTGACAAAATGAAAATGGGCTCTCGGGTTACTCAACTGAAAACAATGTTGAAAGTTGGCTTTGAGATCCAATTTGCGTTCACATTGCATTTGAGTGACTAAGTCGTGTCAGGTTATCAATGAACGCTCATTATTATTCACTTGTAGTGCCGCTCCAGCTGCAGAACGGTTGTAAACGTACGAAAAGCTTGAGCTGAGTGCAGAGGCGTTACTGTTAACTTTAGTGATAACGAATGGCTGTTGTGTTCAATTCAAGTTCCCTCATTTGCCCTGACAGAGACACAGCCAACCTTCTTCACGGAGGAAGAGAAGACAATTTGACATTTCATATAAAAAACAAAGATGGAAATGTGTTCACAGATTCTCATTTTCAGTCGTAGCGCAGCGGTGAAACGCGTGATGTGCGCAGATCATTGGAGGAGCAGTTGATGCATCGCTGCCCTTCCACTGTAATCAATGAAGCTGGCTACACCGTGTGTGAGAGCAATGCATAAGTGGTGTGTATGTGTCCAAGAGATCCACTCTTTAAGCGTGAAAAATAGAGCAGTCCTCCACTTGTATTCTTTATTTTTTGGTATACGCAGCCTTTCATAGAGAAAACGGGTGATACAGTGTCAATATTCTCTTAAATGCAATCACCTGTATACAGTTAACTCGAGCTGGCTTGTGGTATACTCATTGTGTGTAGAAATACTCATTGTCATAGTGTACTGTTCTTGTTACTTTACAGGAAAAGAAGCAATACAGTGTGTGTGTGTGTGTGTGTGTGTGTGTGTGTGCGTGTGCGTGTGTGTGTGTGTGTGTGTCGATGTCTGTCAGTTTGCAAATTGCAAATGTCACTGCCGATAAAACCTAACAGAACATGTGTTTGCAAAGATGCACTTACTTTGTTTGTTTTACTATATTTCTGGATGTGTCTCAGCACCGCAATTTATTTTAATGTGCTGCAGCTGTGAGCACATCTCCTCTGTGCATTGCATTGTGGGACAATACTTTGTACCAAAACACACTCAAAAATCCAGCGTTTTGCATTGTGCACACAGCAAGCTCTTCAGTTCAACGCTTCAGTTTAAGTTGATAACAAAATCTTCACTGTCACTTTTTGTTTATGTCACAGACTCTCACACACATCTCACCATATGCGTCTCTCTCAACGGCAAAATCACTGGCTCGCACAGTCATATGCATCCCCCCCGCCCACTGCAGCTCATTTAATAATTAAAAATCACTCACCGGAGATAAAAGACACAAAGAAGGCAGCGTTTGTCATGCTGCATGGAGTTAAATCTATGATGTGTCGCACTACATTCGTCGGGAAGCTCGATGGATATGCAAAGCTTTTGGTGTTTGGTCTGTGTGGACGTAGATGTTATCTCAGCTGGGTGCTTCCAAAAGCAGGGCCTGCTAGAATATGTATACTTGCTCTGCTGTCAACATGTCAGAGCAGATAGAGATTAATTCCAGGAGTGTCAATGAAACAAAGCCACAGGGGTAAACAGGGGAGGAATTTGGATGTGGGCTGGGTAGAAGAGAAAAAAAAAACAAAAAAAAACTGAGACTTAGTGAAACAGAATAGTTGAGAAAGTGACCGAATGATAGATTGAATAGATATGGTCTGATCTGGAGAGGCAGCACAAACTACCTCTGCTGCTGAAGTTTCTCTTCTATTTGCATGTATGAGACTCGCATTTTCCTCAAGAGGAACTCAGCAGCGAGCAAGGTACAAATGGCCGGAGGCAAAGATTGATATCGACACCGAGCGAGGCATCCAATTAGGCCTCACACCGCATACTGGCATTAAAGCCTCCATGCTGTATCTGCGCTCCGCAAGACACGCTTACACTTAAATATGTTGATAAGGATATATTTATTGAGCTGAAATTAATTAAAAACACATCCTCGTAATGCAAAGCCTTTTTCCTAGGGCATTAGCTGAAGAACAGCCTGAGCACATTTCAGAATTCATTAGCTGCTTAATGATCATTGCCTCTCGAATGGCGCTCTCACAAATGTGCCAATCAAATTCTAGAGTTTCTATAAAGTTTGAGGACTATCCAAAAAACCATTGAATGTGTCTTAGATTAATTGAGCACTCTTCATCAGGACTTCTTCCTCTCGCCGGCTCGTAGGGGTTAAGAGCACCGAGGAAGGAACGAAAAATAAAACCACAGTAGATTTATGTCGCTGGCAAGTTCCGCTCACACAGCTCTCACTGCTCTCACTGCTTACTTTTCATGGGGGAAAGTTGTACATTTTGATTCATTCTCGGATTTGTTCTGTGAAGATTTCATTTTAACCTGAAGCTCATTTAGCTTCACACAGAGAAAGGTCACGGGGGTCTCACTTAATGGGGATTGGAGTTCCTTTTCTGCTGCAGCCCCAATTTGGTATTTTTGCTGAAAGGACAGATGTCCTCTGTAAGAAAATGATTTTGTAAAGATCACCTCACGATTCATATTTTCCTGTCAGCTTGCCTTACTTTGCACTTTCTTGCAGGAGGACTGAGCCTCACCTATATTTGTCTCTAAACATGTGGAGGAAGTTTACTTCAGTTGTCGTCGTATTCATTCCCTCGCTTAACTGATGTTTTTTTGTTTCTTTCTCCGTCTCGTTTCTCCACCAGGTGTCGAGAAGGCTACCAGGGAATCCGCTGTGACCAGTTTCTGCCCAAGACAGACTCCATCCTTTCTGACCCAAGTAAGATTCCACATTAGTTTAGTCTTTTGCTGTTTATTTTAACAGCTATCAGTAGACCATCGATCAAATCTGAACCTATGAAGAGAAACATGAGGGGAAACAAAGACGGTCATATTTCTGAGTTCATTCTGATGAGGTTCAACTGGAACTGAACTTTTGCTCTGCTGATGCACATTAATAAGGCACCGGGGAAAAATAAAGTTTCCATACATCAGTGTTTGCTGTACTGTACATTTCCAAGTCCTCAGCTCTGCTGCGCAAACATCCTACAAGAGTAATTTATAATATTAGCTTGGCAGCAATTCCAGGAGAATTCCAGGAGAACTCAAATATTCCCTATATATAATATATAAATAAATATAACCCTTTCACACCTGACATTGTACTTGCTGCAGATCCCCCTTTAAATATCTGTTTTATTTCTTCAGAAATGCAGCAAAAGTTTGTTTCTTCTCTCACTGCAAGTCAGAGAGGACATTACATTTTATTAGTGCTCCAAATGTCTCCTTTCTCTGTGCATGTTGCTTGTCCAGTATGCATATCTCATATCAATGGGTTTCAATGCAGATCCTCAGAGACTAGAGTTCTGCTCTTTTATTTAAATCATCTACATAAATGCAGTTAAACTAATTGCATTCACCAGGTGAGAATCAGTTCCTGATTAAAACAGCAGGGATGTGGGTCTATTTCTGAAGACCAATACATGTTACATGCGCTGATACACACAGTGAAACAGAACTGCTGCAGATTATTATAAGGTGACGCCATTTTAATTAATTATTTATTTTTTACAACTGAAAACAGTGAACATGAAGCAAGGAAGCTGAAATTATTGCATAATACAAAAACAGTCTTCAGGTTCTCTTTAATGTTAAAGTTATGATTATGTTTTCACCGTAGCTTTTTTTCTGCCGTCTTTTATATTCTCCCCCTCCATTTTTATTTTATAATTTCTCCTCGTATTACCTTTTTATTTCCTCTTTTATCCCCTGCTACCTCAAATACCCTACTCATTCTAATGTCACCTATCTCATTTCTTTATCTCCCGACCACACAGTGGACTCATTGCCATTTAGCTGAGGGAGGAACGCAAATTCTCCGTAATGCTCGCTATCTGTGCTGTATTAATTTCTCATTTCCTCTCAGCTCATTGCAAAAAATATGCAACCTTGTCACCGGGGCACTAACAAGGAGCATGCTGCATTAGCACTACTTCCTGTAAAAGGAGTTTTTGGTTTTTACCTCATAATTGTCCAATGTCAAAAATCCCCCTATGTGGTAACATTATGAAATCCAACTCACTGATTATTAATGAAATAAATGAAATGCTAAGCTTGATTGCAGGGAATAAATGTGCCATAAATGAGACACGTAAATTAAAAGTGGCAAATGCAACAACACCGTTATCATTTGCTCTTCGTTAATATCCTTTACTTTCCAGATCATTAATTAAGTCTCGGTAATGAGGTTTTTAATTCCAAGCAAGTATTAGGGTAATTGTCCTTGTTAGAACAACATTTGTGTTCACTGAAGTGACACCCATCGCTTTGTTTGTACACCAAACCTGCTGACCCGAACGTATTGGTGGCTAAGAACTGTTACCATTATCATCACTCTAACAATTTGTCAAATGTCATATGGAAATAGTTGTTAATTGCGTTGCTCTTATGTCTGTTGAACATGTTTAAGAGCTCCTCTATCTTCTCTGTGGAATTTTAATTCCTTCAGAGCTTTGACCTGCTGAGTCAACATTAGCCAGAAGTGTTATCAGCTCAACATTTAATCAACCCAACTGCCAGCATTAATGTTGGCAAGGTACGATTCTGCAAACCACTGATACGGAGACACTTTGGCAACTTTTTTTTATATCTTTAGGTTGAATTTTCCATGCCAAAAATAACTGTTTTCTGTCACCGAACACGGATTGGAATTGTCCCAAAGTCTCATCAAAAATCCAGTGTTCAGCTCAGTTACAAATGTTGAAACGAGTCTTGGGCTGCGGACACGGGTGGGCGGGCTTCTAGCCTGTAACTCCACCGCTGTCCTCTCCAGCTCTTCATGTGAAAGTCTGGCCATTAACATGTAATTTCAACATGATATGACAGGTATTGTTGAAATGTCAATATGACACTTAGGCCGTGACTAGTGTCAGCGCCTCAGTGGTGTGCAGAATCGTTACCTGCCAACATTTCATTCTGCTGACGGGGCTGCATTCTTTGCACCTGATCCCAATCAGAGTTTTAGCAAGCATTAAGATGAGTAAAAACAATCAAATCTGCCTTTAGGAATTAATTTGTGGCAAAGCTTTCTTTTGATAGTTTCCCAGTGTATGATATTTTATGGATACCATCAATTCCAAAGAAAGAATACTGAATGTAACTGTAAAGGTTCCTTTAACAGATGGGTACCAAACCAGTGAATAAACACAACATGACAAAGTAAACCCAGCTCTTTCTAGGAAACTTCCATGAAATGATAGGCTGTGAATTGATTATTGTGTCCAGTATGCGTTTCAGCAATATTGTAGAGTTACGATTGCAAAAAGATGCGTGTGCGAATAAACATCTCTGTGATTTTGGGGCATTCATTTTCTGTTGACAGGCAACGGAATGAGTATGAAATTTGAACGCAGCTCATAATATGTCTAACAGCAGTCAAAGTTTTCTCTAAAACTGGCTATAATAATGTTTTTACACCGATGACAGAGCAGCTCGGGAGCAACAAAAGGTTGTGATGTAACTGTACAGCTACAAAGGATCTGCCTTTTGATTTAAATGAGCTGCTTATGTCTATTTATGCTTGTAACACATGCAGAAAGTAGACTTCGCTTCTGAAACGTCTGTGTTAGGCGGAGCCTTGACATCAAATCTGGGGGGGATGTCAGTGAATTAGATTTAAATACAGACTTTGTTTATCTCTTGCCCCGCACGAAACATGGAGGTGGGGAGGTAATTTCTAAATCACTCCAGGTCCCGTCCTAGTCCCATGCAAATCCTCCTTGTGTTTTATAAATTGAGGCTCAAGGATCTGCACGGAACACCTTAAAGGGGCGAAGAGAATTGAGGTTTGTCAACAAGAAACAAAGTTGTTCTCTCGCAAACCAATCTCAAGCATAACTTCAAATTGGTTTTCTCGCCTAAATGACATACTTATTATTAATCTAATAATCCTTGACTCTTTCAGGTGAATTTCCATATAAATTGTCTTGAAGTTACCAAGGCATCACTGAGGAATGAGGGGGGAGGGGGAGTGAAGGGGTAAAATAAACAGCAAAGTCACTTTTTGGCTTTCGGCTGAACCCCTGAAACCTTTCTGTTTGTATCAGCTTTAGCTCACACCACTTTCCCCCATTCAGTTCTGATCTCATTCATCTATTCTCTGCCACTTTCTCCAACTCTCTGCCAAATCTCTATCCTCAATTCATTTCCTGATGGTCGGGATTGATCAGCCTCCTCATAGGTCATTCTTCTCACTGGCTTCGATTCCCTCTCTCCGCTACTCTCTTTATTTCTGACAGGTCCTTGTTTCTGTTCTCTACTACACATACAATGACATATAGCCTATGGATTTTTTTTTTCTTTAGTAACACCACCTTTGTCTTTCTTCCTTTTCCTCCCATTTTACTTCTTGCTGCTTCAAAAAGTTGGTAAGTGCAAAATTGGAAAAGAAGAGTGGCAGATTGTGGCCACCCTCTTCTTTCCTCACCCCTCAGATAATCTTGTCACAGCATCACTCTTTGACTCCTTTGCTCGCAGCTCATCAAATCCTAATTTCCCGGGTTACCTTTGTGTCTCGTGTTCGAGCTTGCCTCAGTGTTGACATCCTTGTTCCCTCTTCCAAATTTCCCTACTGACGGCCCCCTCTCGCCCCCATCTGTCTCTTGCTAACCTCCTCCGTGCCATCCTTTCCTCGACACGCATCTTGTCCAAGCGTCAGACCTCATCCCTTCTCCCAAGCCTACAGTTCTCTGTCCAACTCATCTCCTAGCACTAAGTGGCACAGGCCTCAGATGGACCGAGGCTTGAATTGTGCCAGCTAAAAAGGTTCACCAGCAGGGCAGACAAATGATGCCAAGGACCTCTGGCACACTGCAGTCTCGAAGGAAGGGAAGGACGCGAAGGGTGCAAGCGAGGAGGAGAGATGCTGGATGAAAGTGGAGGCATCTTCTGGGTTAGCCTATCACACTGTCTCAGGGTCTCAGAGGACAAAGGGAGAGTCATGACTCCAGCGGCTTTACAAACTCAGTGAGTTACAAGGCAAGACAAACAGACAGAGAGAGAGAGACGCTTGTCTTCTAAACATAACAAGCAGCACTGCAGTTTGAATTATTTAGAACATGGTTTAAAAAAAAATAGGTAAGGTATTTGAAACCACGCTATGGTACTAAATAAAAAGCTCCAAGATCAATAATGAAACGTGAGACATGAATGACTGCCAGACAGGGTTACTGCATTTAAAACATTTAACAGACAAATTCAAGAGGGAGGAAGGATAAAAAAAAAAAACCCAAAAAATAAGGCAGCAACTAGTGGAAACTGTCTATCACAAGTTCTGAGAGGAAAAGCTTTCAGATGTCTCCACAACCCGAAGATGTACAGCTCACAATGATCGACAAGTTCTCAATCCCACCACGTCAAATGAGGCAGCCTGGTCAGTGGTCTAAAGCCTGAAACTGTGATGCTCTGCCTGCCCCTCTAGTGTCTGCTTTATAAGATGAAGGAAAAGATGGTAGGGGTTAAAATACCTAAATTCATCCAACCACCACCGTCTTTTCTCACTCTTTATACTACTGCGCTAGACAGGTGCTCCAATAGCCGATGCTAGGGGGGTAATTAAAACTTCAGACGTGACAAAAAAGATACGAATATCTTACCTATGAGCTGCTATCAGACCCAGTATTGGCAAGAAGTTTGTTGGTAGTCTTGATGGTATTTTAGAGTTTATAGTTCCCCTGAAAACAATACAAAAAACATCGGGGACAACAACTTTATAACCTGTGCACAAGCACAACTATATAGTTTGTACAATGAATAACTTTATACCTTGTATAAAAATCCATCCAACATCATAACCTAATTATCTGATTTGGTTGAATCTAGATCATCCTGTATTTATCATGGAGAATGTCTTTTCTGACATCTTCATGCTGATGTGCCTCATCAATAGACGGACAGCTTTACTTTTTGCAGAAAAGAAACTGCTAACTTTTGCTTACCGGCAGCCTCTAAACGAAAACCTTCAGACCGGGACTGTACTGGATGTAATGACAAGAGGCCAGTTACAGTACCAAGGTGATTTATGGAGACTCCTGATGGACAATTACTGGTAGCTTCCTTGCTTAAGTAACCAGTAAATGTTGTTAATGAAGCTTCCGTTAGGTAGTTAGCTCGCAGCCACGCAGCTTGAGGTCCTTTTTGCTGACACGGCCCCAGGGGGCCAGGAGCCAAACCCAAGCTAGAAAACCACCGTGGTACAGTATTCCTTAACAACAAACCAGCCTCTGTCTTTTGGGAGGCTGTGTTGTTCCATCCTGTTCCAATTGGAATCCCTCCCTAACTGCATTTACCTACAGAAAACAAATATACTAAAGCAAATAACACTCTACCATCCTTTTAAGTAATCTAGTGTGAAAAGCAAGTCACTTAGAAACGTGTTCTTTGTATTGTTCATCCAAAAGTTTTATTTTAGATTCTAGTGCCAGAAACATAACATATGTCAGGCTAAATTTGGGGGAAAAACCGTATAAAAGGACACATACAAGGTCATGAATGTTTCTATTTGATGGACCGCTGCAGCCATTAAATAGAATAAGTCATACGTTTGAATATTTCATTCAGTGAAGCGTAAGAAAAGATGATTTGAACAACCTTAAAGTCAAATTCAGTGGACAAAGAAGGAAAACTGATATAAAGTATTTCCGACTATTGTAGACGAAACATTTATTGATTTATAGCCACATCACACAATGGTTTTATTGATTTAACAGACCCAGGCTGCTCTTACAAGGTGCAACAGAAATGAAATCCTGAAGGAGCAACGACCTTTTCAACCTTTTGTTTTGAATACGTTATGAGAAGGATCTCACAGGTTGAATAATTCAAGGCAAAGAAGCTGGACAGGTGTAAGGTAGTGTTCTCATCCAGCGGCATCCTGAGGACAAAGGAGAGGATGCCAGTTTATGGCTTTTGGAAGCTCCAAAGATGCAAAGAACTTTTAACTTTAAGGTTTTAATCAGATAAACGACAAAGCTGACGGTCAAAACATTTTAATCAATAAAGGTTTTAGGTGTTAACTGTGTGAACAGACACTGAAACAGGTTGTGTTGTAGCTCAGAGCTAACCAGGTCGAAAACAAAAGCTTTAAAACTCTCACATGTAAAAGCTAACTTCAGACCAGAACACAATATCTCAGGGCTTGTGCATGACTCATACATTTAGTTGTCAAAATGCTTACAGAGCTCCACACACACAGTTCGTCACCCAACTCACTTGATGGGGTGTGTTTGAGATCAAAGATTTGTTTAGGTTTCCTCTTAGTCTGTCAGAGAGTAACAAAGGCTTTTTGTTGTCATCCTTACATACAGTATGTCAGAGGAAGAAAGGCAGTTCAAGCTGCTTTTTGTTGTCGAGACGTCTTTTGTTGTTCAAACTGGGAGGTTGCTGATTGGCACTACCCATTCTCAGGAACCTTCACAGGGTAGTACAGTATTCAGGAGCTAAATGTATTCTCTTTGAATAGCGTTCCCTCTCCTTCATGCTCTACCTCAATCTCTTTCTTTACTACTTTTATCATCGACACAGTCCTTCCGCAATCATTGTCTTGAACACATTGGAAAAAAACATGCTCAAGCCCCCAGAATCAAAGGCCACAGTCTAGTTTCACAATGCTGCGAGGCAGAGTCTAGAATCAGCATATCCTCATCTACAGTACAGTACATGCATCGTATCACACCCCGTAGACACACAGAGCAAGATTTGGAGATTTAAATCTGAAGACAAATTTAATTCACACTATCTTTATGAGATCTGATTTCATGCTTGGCAGGTTTGTGTGCAGCACAGATGATAACATTGCAGTAATCATGCAAGTCCAATTTCCCAGAGAATACAGCCCTCGACTTCAGGTTGTATGCTCGTTTGGCTCCCTGTGATATAAAGGTAGCATAAAATGTGTGATTGCTTTAAGCTTTATGTTTTTATCTCCCACTAACTGTTGTGGCAAAGGCAATGCAAGTCACCTTGGGTTGTTACAACAATGCTCTACTAAGCATGTGATACACAACTGTAAAAATGCTAACATTTTTAGCTTGAGCAGTGGAGCAATGCTCACAACAAAATATCAATTATATTACCACAGGTATGGGAAATCCTTGGTGTGAGTGTCCATGGTATGAATTAAGTGTCCTTGTGCGGACCAGTGAACATATATGAGCTCTATAAATGAACCTGAACCTTTAGACTACTTGAATTCAATCAGACACATAACTGTTGATGTATTAGTATATTGCTTTATCATTTAGCAAAGTCATGTATACATACAGGCTCAAATAGATTATGTGGTTGTTTGTTGGCAGCAGTCAGACCTGAAAGACTTGAAATACATTTGTGTGCAATCTCCGAACCCTTTCGAATCCATCGAGAGAGTCGGGCTTTACTTTCTTTCAAAGTTTGCCATATAAGTACTATAACAAAACGTACCTATAACATTTTGAAATCTTGAATAAAAGGATAAGAACTGATGATTTGAAATACCTTTTGTCATGATTTTTTTAAACAGTTGGTAGACATCAGTTCAGTTTCCACAAGTCATACTGGCACATTTCCATAAGTGCACGTTTGTGGTTGTGTGTGTGCAAAGATGTGTGCTGGTTCTGTGCTCTACATTTTTTGCATTTGTATTTCTGCACGGTTCTGTCTCCATGCTGACATTCCCACACAGTGTTGGGAAGTGAGAAGCAGCGTCTCAGGAGGCATCTTGTTGAATTCTCACCATCTGAAAGACGAGGAGGAAAAAGGCTGGCTTAACGCTCAGAAGTACTCGATGTCTCTAGCATCAGCTCTGGTATCAGCCCTCCTTCTTTTACTGACTTATTTTGGCAAGGCAAATCCAACCTACCAGGACATGGATAAAGAACTGTCAAGTCTTCGGCTTGACATCCTTAGGATACCAAAGCCAGAGGGGTTCTGAACTAGTCTGGCTCTTCAGATGTGAAAGATGTGAGTTTCTTTAATGCCTAACAATCACCAGGGGCAGAGTGAAACCAGATCAAGATTTTGTTAGAAAATGTTAGAAATAATATCGCTTGCTTTGTGTGAAGCTCCAGCTGAAGAGGCACAGGCTACTTTGAGTTTAATTGGTGTGTGTCGAGGGTGAAGTAATTGCAAGACTACCCATTTAAAAATAACAAAAGAAGCCTCTATTTGACAGCAGGTCTCTTTGAAACCAGATGAAAAGAATCAGCCTTACACATTAATATTGTTATTCATCTCGTCCCTCAGTGGATGTTGTTGTCCAAGCTTTCATGTACAAAAAAACAGTAAACAAAGGAGCGACCGAATGTTTCGCTAACTTACAGGACATTTAAGGTATTTTTCTGCTTTTAATATTCCAACTAAATAGGTTGTACTTCATGATTTGTGTTTCAAGAATGAAACCTGATGTGTAAAATAATGAAACAGAAATTTCAGATATTCTAATCTGATCATGTGGTAAATCTAAAGTCCACCTAACTTCACATTAGCATGGCATTGAGAAATGAAGGCTTAAATGATTGCTATATTGCGTTATCTTATCAAGTGGACCTGTTAATATTGCTAGCAACAGCTTAAGTTGCAGGTGAAACATAAGCAGCAACTTAACTTAAATGTTTTGGGCGTGTCGATGCAATCAAAAGCAGCTGTGTACTTCATAACAATTATTGCCAAAAAAGTGTTAGCTCAGAAGAATGGCTTAACGAGACGGCATTCTGTTACCTGCAGTGATGGTTCTGTGCCATGGTTTTCCATGCCAAGTCAAAATGTCGGCTGTAAAAAAAAGCCTCAATTTTTCAATGTCATGACTGAAACATAAAGCAGGAACAGGAGGGGCTGGTGTAGCCCCTCGCCAGCGGGTTAGAGCAGCTCAGCAGACATGCACCACAGAGAGGGGTTGATGGATCCACACTGTGATGCATAGAGCAGTACTGAAATTGAGAGAATCAGGAGCAGTGGAGACGGGAAACGCCTCTGAAAAATGTCTTATCCTGGTGTCTACATGTATTTGTGGGGCTCTCAGAATTTAGTTTGTTGGCGTGAGTGAAGATGTGAACAACCAACCCAAACGCAAGAATGAATGTTGGCAACTTGTCTTCATGTTGCAGCTTTTCATATGTTTCATGTCTTTGTGTTCAATTTTCAATTTTGTGTTGTGACAAAAGGCAGTTGAACCTGAACGTGTTTTGGCTTCCTGGGTCCTGCTGCCACAAACATGGCCAGAAATGGTCCCGACATGTTGTTAACTATACCCAGTTTGGGCTGCATATTTTCAGGATGTCTCATCAAAAATATTCAGGTTTTATTTGCCACTAACACAGCGGGAAAATATCTGCTGGTTCCCTGCTTAAAATACATTCAAACGTATCGACCAGTGGTCTCTGGGCAGCCATTTTGTCAAAATGACACACAACTGCCATCCCATTCAACGATTGTAACATATCCGCAGTTTGCAAAAAAAATATAATACCAACATATTTTGTTAGCAACTGGGCTTTTGTTAGCACTAGTGACTTTGCCAGGATCTTCAGTGACCAAAGCATGATCACATTGTCACAGTTTATAATACAAGTGCACCCTTAAAGTGCTGCACATGTCCAGTCATGCTAAGACCAACAGGTACAAGATCACATTCTCCATGTTTTGGTTGCACTTCCTCCTGGTAGCGACAGCCACAGGGAGGATGGGTAGACAGTAAAATATTGCTACTGCAGATGGTGGCAGCAGATTCTCATGAAAGTTCAGCTCTCAGCCTGAGCTTGCCAAGTTTCACACACTGTCTGATGCCTGCTGCATGACAAACTGACTTCTCTGCAGGCAGACGATGTGATGCAGGGCTGTTGCCAATGGAAATTTCATGTTCCCAACATGTGTTTTTATATCCATTTTACTTTCACTGTGGTTCAGACTGTAACCCATGAAGAAAGGTGTGTTCACTGTGTGCATATATTTTTTGGAGCTCCGCGTGACTGCTGAGAGACTGCTAGAATCAGCATCAGCCCTTTTTTGGAGCCATTCACCTGTCCACAGGCTAATTGCAGTCTCTCAGAGCTAAAGTGGCAGTGTCATCTACACCCAGCATTTCGAAGGCTCTTGGTGCACAACAGGGCTTTGGCAGTTTGATACTGATACCCCTCCCCTGTCAGCTTCTCCTGAAACACACGTATAGGCAGAGGTTAATTAGCTGCAGGTGTGTCTCAATGACCAGCTGGGCACTTCCTGGCTCGCTCGCATTCCAAGCTACGCTCAGTCTCCCTCCAGCTCACCACAGCGACAGGAAAACATTAGAGCAAGCAGCCAGTTTAACTGCCTTCAAGAATCACAGACGTATAACTGAACGGCATTATCGCGGCTGCTGCTCCTGTGGGCTGCAGCTGAAGGTGAAGACGAGATTACGCACTGACACACAAAGTGCTGCTGGCTGCGCATACGTGGCCACATGTGGATCATATTTCTGTCATCTCTGTGAGCTTAGCATCAAACAAAACGAAATGAATCGAATTGAGAATGCTAAAAGATTTACGCCGCTGAAAATATTTGAATTTTGCTGGAGGCTAAATCTGGCTGCTTCCTGTGTAGCATTAGCGGTGTCAATAATAGCTCATTTGTCTACTTCATATTTTGTCTCTGCCTATGACAGAATCTGTTCTGCTTCCTTCTTTCTCTCTTTTTTTTTTTTTTAAAGCATGAAGCTTTATCGTCCTTTTTGAAAATGATACCCCTCCCTCTGCAGGTGAACTCAGTGGCAAACACAAAATTGACTATTTCAATAGAGCCTAATGGATACTGATTGCTGAGGCCAATTTACCTTCCTCCTGCCTATTGCTACAGACAGGAATAGCAAGCAATCAGAGCAGAGAGCGGGAGAGAGAAGAACACGTATTGATTGCAGCAATTCATCTGGCACGCACTCCTGTGTGACTTAGCTTTGTTAAAAACTGTATGGTACATATTTGAATTGAATATTAAAAACACTAACTCCGTCACATAGTTCTTCATGTATTGTTCCGATTTCCATCAAGCATCCGATCGAGACTTTTGGTCGTGGCCACATACGGACGCTAATGGATCTGGAAAGCCCAATTTATAGTGAAGTATGGGTCTTGTCAGCTGGTGCTTAGTGAGGAATATGGCAGTGGGATGCAGATTATCTCAGAGCAGTGCAGGCTGGTGTGCCCGCTGCTTGCACCCACCCTGCAGTCACAGGTCATTAATAACTGGGCAAAGTGTGGGAGACAAGGGAAGGAAATTCTCCTGCCTCGTCTCACTGTAGCACAGTCCTCGATTCCCTTCTCTCTCTCTGCTCTGTCCACTCTCCATCTGATCCTCAAAGCTTTTGTCGACATATTTATCACTAAGCAAAGAAACACTGCTTGTAGTCTGTTGCTGCATCAGCTGAAATGATGTTTCCCCCCAATTTCCCTCAGGATTCTTCCTATTGCAACTTTTTAGAAGGTTCAAACGTTGATTTAATTGTCCTCCTCTAAGTGTTCTTTGTGTTACAAAAGGAAAAATAACCCGGTGCGGTGTTGAGGAGTCTCAGAAGCAGCCTGGTAGTCTGGTGGCGTGGGTTGGAGTTAATATTTGCTCATAAATTTACCATTGCTCTACACAAATATATATATATTAATTCAAGCATAATTCAGAATTAAATGAAATAATTAACGATATAGCCGTCTTAAGACATTGTGAGTTTGCAGAAATGACAGAGGGTTTCATTAACTGTAATGTCATTTTCGATTTTGGGGCAATATGAATAAAACTGACCTGACTTGACAAGTGTTGCTGCAAAGAGAGGCAACTAAATGTGGGAAGTACGGGTTGTTCCTGAGGTTCATGTGCTATGAACATCTAGCTCAGTCACAAGAAACAAAGCAAATTATGCAGTGTTTATTTCAGCAGATGATATGTGATACTTCAGTCTTTCTCTCTCTCAGAAATTATTTTGTGGTTCAGCTCTTCAGGGAGATTTTAGCAAGCAAAATCCCCCCAATGGAGTTCAGACGGTGGTAGCGGTGGTGGCGGCTGAGGACTCTGCTGAGACCGATAGGCTGATGAAATGATGAGCTGGTGAAATTAAGATGGTGAATCTGCAAAAGAGCGGGTGGTGATGGGGAGGTGGAGAACAGGGCTGTGCAGAACAGCAGCATGAAGGAACTAAAGGCAGAGAGAGAGTTCTATTTAAAGAGACAGCAGCAGCAAAATAGACTTAACAGAGTAGGTGTGTCACTGTGCTGTTGGATAGCTGATGTGTCAATTGACAACCTTGGATAATGGCAGCAGCATATATGAGTGAGCATGCATGAGAAGATTAAATATTAGGATCTAAATGGCTGAACTTTAACTAGAGCTTGATTTCTTTGCTCCCTTGTGACATTTTTTTGGCATTCCTCAGATGGACCTGTCTATATTTGACTTTTGATTTTGGGGGGACAACGAAGGATGTCAACCACCCCCTTAGCAAAATGACCAAAAGTGCATCCCTCTTGTTGACTGATAGACAGACTGCTGTCGAGGTCCGGACCCAGACGTCATCTGATCCGATCTTGAACCTATAACTGAATTACTACATTGTGACAGAGCGACTTTTTATTTCAGCTTTTCTAGCCATTATGGCACTAGTATCCCAGGAACCTAGCAGACCAACTGCACACATAGAGTTGTGTGTGTGTGTGTGTGTGCACAATTTAACCGATTTGAACAACTGTCTCATCCAATGACAGCCCTCCTAATACCAGCCCCCAAGTGAGTTAACCGATTATGACAATTCGCCGTGAATTCAGGTGGAAAACGTGCTAATGGCCAGCCGACCTCTGTGATGGGCCACTCGGAGCGATGGTGGAGCAAAGTGGCTTAAAATTGCCCGGTCCAAATGGCCTTTTAATGCTCCTTTTCTCAAGCCATGCCAGTTGACAACTGAGAGTCCTGCCGCTGTCCATCAATGAGAAGACGGGGAAGTGAGTACGATCTCTGTTGAAAGCTGTCCAACGATATCCTCTCCGTCTCTCTGTCCGTCCATCACGTCTACACTCTTATCCTCTCATCCTCTCACTGCTTTTTGATTCATATTCTCTCTAGATTTAATCTTTCATCGATAGCATGAAATATAACTAACTGCAGTTCACATTGTGTAACACAGAAGTCTCTTTGTTGGCCAGAGACGGCTTGAATTATTTATTAATGACAATAAAAGCTCAACTAAGCCCAATTAAACTTCTCTGCTTGTGATATGAAAGAGAGAATAAAGGAATTTTAAACCCTGAGAATAATAATAAAAGAGCTATAGTCAAACATACCACCTTTTGATTATTAATTATAAGCGAATTTAAGCTTTCATAGTTCATTCATCAATTATATGAACACATGAGTGCATAATTTACAGAACATTCTTATAAGAAAGCCCCAATAAGACGAGGTAAGAACAGTGAATTACTCATCTAACTGACCTGTTTTACTTCACAGCCCGTTACTTTCCAAACCCAGTTACCATCCTGCCCTTGTTTCTTCTGTCCCCTCTCTTTCCTTTGCTTTATAAGACTGAACTCATCACGCCATGCATCTTTCCACCCCTTTAGCTCAGCCTGAATGAAGACTGGTGTCCAGGGTACATTCAGATACGCTGCTTTGCCTTTGCTCCACCTCGACGTGGCCGCACTCCAGGGCCCGTAGTCATTAAACGTCCAAGAACAAGAGAACTGATCAAGGATCACTGCTCGGGTTGTGTGGCCATATTAAACTGCGCTGGACTAAGAGGAACACTGGTCCTTTATAGCTACTGAGATAAAAATAACTCCCGCTATCCTCAGATTACCTTTCACCGCCCCTGCTTTCTTGGACTGGCTTAAAACCGGATTTGTTGACCCGTGAAAGGAGAGATTGTACCGTCAGCATAAATGGCTCAAAGTTCAAGGTTGAGATCAAGAGTTAACACACAATGTAAATGTGTGTAAATGGAGCAGAGAGGCTGGAGGAGTCGGTTCAGGCTCACGGGGTTTGAATAGTAAGAGTATTAGAAATATTAGGACATATTACGACTGTTGAACCATTACCAATGTTGTCAAACGGCTGCAGGTTGGTTAGTTTTAAGCACAAATAAGACTTTTGGAAGAGATCAAACTTTGGATGATCTCCTCCTCCGTTGTCAATGTTCAACAACTATTCTTGCAAATAAAAATCTATCTGACGAGGTCACGTTTTCAAGTTTTACTCACGTTACGTTTAGTCACATTTTCCAGTGTCTGCCTCCCTCTTCTGACGTATCATCTGATGTTTTCCAAGAAGCTTTAGCGAAGTTATTACTTTTATTAAACTGGCAGATTTCTCTCAGGTTAAACATTGTTGAAAACATTGTGGATAACGAAGTCACTTAACTCAACAAAATGTTTGACAGAGGTCTAGTTGTTTTCAGACATTTCAGTGCAGAAATGTTCCGTGTTATATATTTAATCTTCCCCGTGTCAATCAAAGAAATGCGTTTAAGAGTTGTAATTACACTTTTATTTCCACCTACACGTCTGACGTTGTCTTAGTTGTTCTCTCAGACAGCAGTAGTCCGCGAGTCACAACCTCAGACTCATGAATATCAAACAACATACAGTGCGGCAGTGTAACAGTTCGGAACCTGGTTACATTAAAATCACATTTTCAAGTGTGAACTTCCACAACTAAAGGTGTCAACTCTAATCCAAGCCTCCTCTGCCCCGTATGATTTGGCTCTCATGCCGGATGGATCAGCTCACCTTAAAACGGCCAAGTCGAGAGCAGCGGGATTGGTTATTTATCTGGCATTCTTGAGTTTAGCCAGGGTAATGAAATTGAGAGTGAAAGGAAGGATGGGCAGAATGAGGGAAGAGGAATGACAGTCTCGAACTCTCTGCGACTTAAGTACATGACATGTGCCCTGCCCTGCTGAATCATGGGTTGCCCTCTGTCTGTCTCCATCCAGCTCTCTTTCCACTCTCTCCGTCAGGTCTCCGTGCCCTTCAGGCGCTGCTTACTAAAACTCTCTTATCACTTACCAGAACTACCCAAACTCTCTTTTGACATGTGCCGCCTCTCTCCCTCGCTCTCTCTCTCTTTCTTCCACCCTCACCCCTGCCTCCTTCTTCATTTCATTGCTTTTGGGAACAGTTTATTCTCCCCTACCTCCTCCTCTCTTACTCATTCATCCTTGCAAAGCCTGTCAGCGAGCCACCCTCCTCTCTGTCTCTCTCCATCCTCCTGGTTTCCAAAAGCCCCAGAGGCATCAGTGATTCACTAGCTGACCTTCCTCTGCTACTTCTAAAGGCTGGCTGGCTCAATTTCTCCTTTACATTTCTGTTATTGTCATCTGATCCGTCCTGTAGAGCCGGATAAGATAGCTTTTAAAATATAGACTTTGATCTCATGACTTGATAATGCTGATTAAGTTCTTACATGCACTAATCATTATTAGGTATGTTATTTTATTGTAATAGTCATCATCAAATGGATTGATTTCTTTAAGGATGGTTTATTTAAGCCATCATCATTAGCCTATAAATTCAGTTTTCACTATTTCCAAGGAATAAGAGTTCATCTGAGTCCTCCATGATACGAAATCGTAACATTTTGCGATGTATAATAATGATGTATTACAGAGTAATTAGGGAGCTGGAATCTACATGGTGACTAATGGGCATAAAATATCATATCAAAATGAAATTAATCTCTCTGACAGATCATTTTCATTACCCTGGAAGCCGATGAAACGAGAGCAAAATTTGAATTTGCCCACAAACGCTTTGATAAAGGAACACATGCAGCTAAGAGGTACCCCACGACTTCTGTGCCTGTGTCTGAAAACCTGCTCGGTGAGGTCAGTTGCAGACGCTTCTGTTCGTCTGAACTCGATGCCACAGAGAATTTGATCCCTAATCGCAGCCCTGCAGCTTCTTTGTTTACATCACTCGTTGTACGGCCGACCCACTGAGCCAGACAGACAGACAGACAGACACTCCAGCATGAATAAAAGTTTGGCAGCAGAATAGCGTTCAACCACGTTAGACATTGAATGGTAGTCGTAGGTGTCTGAGTCAGAGTTGAGCTAATAGAGATCAAACTCTATTATGCCGTGACTTTCAATATTCACACAGAAAGAAATCCATTAAGACGCAGACGGAGCCAACAGGGGCTGCAATGCACCATAATGGAATGTGTTCATTTGTTTGAATAAGAGACTCGGGTCAGGATCCTTCTGAAGCTCAAATACTCCTCCCCCACTGCCAGGAAGACGAGTCTCCCTGCCTGTGTTTGTGTTTCATGTTTGTCATCACAAATGCGAAAGACAGAGCAGAACAAGGTCGTCAGTGAAAGTGAACCTAGAGAAGGAAAAGTTTCAACATAACTGGTTTGTAGAAGAGTACATGGCTAACATTTACTCTGGTGATTGGGGTGAAAGCAACGCAAGACAAAGCAATCCAGTTTACCAGTCCAACACCAAGAAGGACATCTCAGTCTCTGTCCTCTGCAGAAATGTTGCTATAACTTTCATTACTGGGGTTGTTTGTCAATTTCTGGGAGGATATTGTGGAAAAGCACACGGTTAATTGGAAGTAGACGAGGCATGTAAGGAAAAGTGGGAACGTCAAGTAGATAAAGCACGAGACTTCACAAAATGACTCCCAGAAGACACCGAACATCACAGACAAATAATGTGTAACAGAAAATATAGAAACACAAAAAGGCTAGAAGGTGTTAAGGAATGAAAAAGAGGTGAATAGAAAGCCTCCTAAAATGTAAAGTGTGTGTTAGTGTGTGTGGGGGGTGTGTGCGGGTGTAGGTTTTCGCCACAGGGCCACAGAGGAAGGCTTGTTTTCAAAGATGCGACCTTGATGATGATTGACAGCTCCCTGTAGGCATTCCCACGGTGACTCAGAAGTTGTCACCGACTATTATTTCTGTATTTTTTTCCTCGCTGTTTAAACAGGATGGATTATAAACAGCAAAATCCTACAGAAATGGAGCTTGATACCGAATCCCCATTTCAGTTCAAACGTGGGCTGAACCATTAACATTCGACATTGAAATTCCACATAACTTTTCTTTTCTGTTTTCATAAACAAACCATACTTATTAATACTCCTCCTCCTTCAATTTAGCTTGAAGGCTCCTAAAAACATCGCTAATGTAAAATGTGTCCTTGTGCAGCACCGAAAGGTTCAGTCAGTTTTATTTGAGAGTGAAAATGATTTCAACCCTGTCACACCAAACAAAAGCAAAAAAATCAGTGAAAAGTAGTCTGGTTCGGTTAGACCTCTCCGTTTTATTTTGTGTCACTTTGCCTTAATGCTGTGCAGTCGGCAGGAAATAATGTGAGGGAGGTTTCTGTCGACTGGAGGTGAAGACTGCATTTTCTTCAGCAAACACACTGAGAGCAGTGAGTTATCTTGTGTGTGTGTGCGTGTGTGTGTGTGTGCATTCGCTGACGTCTAATGGCCTGAACACCCACCTGGCTCCCAGAGAATGAATGGTCATGATGCGAGGTGTGGGTAGTTAAGGTTGTAATGACGTGATCGGGGTTAAACTAATTTTTTTTTTTTAAAGTCATTATTACATCAAACTTCCTCCTGTAAGGCTTCGTGAATCTTTCTCTGTGAACAAAAGTTTGTAGAAAAGTGACATTTTAAACATGATTTAAGTAAATTGTACTTAATTTAGTTGACCTGAGACTCGGTGGATGTTTTATGTTGGTTTTATTTGTTGTTTCCGAGACGCATTTGCATCCATAGATGGTAATTTGAGCAAGTGTGATGGTTGAAAGGGCGTGAAGAATTGAATAAAACTCGATATGCCGCCATTTCCTTGAACTGTAGTTAATTTCCAGGTTTCCACATTAAGAATATGAGCAGAATGAAGCGGCTGAGAGAGAGAGAGAACGAGAACAACACAGAGAACTTGAAAATTAGGCGGTTTATAGCAAAAGAGGCATGTAAAGAAAGCAATTAGGACAAAAGCTGAATGGAAATAGAGTCAGTCTACAGGGCAATAAGCAAAAGCAACAAACAAAAAACTATTTTAATTTATGATTATGTTGTGTATTTTCAACCAAACTCCTTTCACATTATTGTCAAATTAAGTCGCAAGTGTTTTGCTGCACTCACTTCACTTTTTCGGTCCGTATAGTGTTTCTTCTTTTGGTACTGAAGGTTAAATTGACTTGTTAAAGCTTCTGCATCATGCACTTCACTTTGCTATCTGATATTTTATTGATCTTTTATGTATCTTCTTTAAATGTTAAGAGTTTATATCAGACTCTAACTTACTTGCAATAAAAGTAGCTTCCAGTAACTCCCATTTCTGTTGGCCAGACTGAGGTGAAAACAACTAAATCAATGGAATACAGCCAGAACAACAACAATCAAACATCTGATTCAATTTCAGAATAAAACACTCTGTGTTGCTGCCAGCACAAAAATCTCAAGAAAGAGACCAATCCAAGCAAGTTTACCTTTCTTCTAATCCTTCGGTTGGGAACCTTTTGTCTGTTTGGTGGTGTGTTTATAACACATATGTGTATAATCTGTAATTACCGCGGCAGTGCTACGCCGTGCTGCACTCAAAACGGAACCGGCGGGTGTTGACAGACGAGGGAGCACGGAGCAACACTGGAGCGGAGCTGCTCTGCAACGCACATGCAATCAGTGGAGTCCCATGGTCAGGATATAGTGCATTAGTTCAGAAAGCTGAAGTACAGTTTCAATGGAACTGCTTCAGCAGCATCCAGTCATCAGGAAGCCAAAAAGATTCAAACATTCATACATTCACAGAGACCATAATGTATTTTATTACAATGTCAGGGGAGGTTTGATTGTTGGCGTCACGGACCTGTCAGATCTAGGGACGTGTCCACTTAATACTAATCCTAATCTGGAGTGTGTGGGTAAGGAAAGGAACTGAGGGAAGTAATATAAGTAGCTCGAACTGGTTTCCAACACTTGATAAAGTAATTAGGTGGCTAGCTCACCTGTCAGCTAGCTCACTGTGCGGCAGCCATTAGGCCCCTCAGCGCATTTGCAGTCAGTCAGGAAGCCTCCACAGCGCTGGTCTTAAACAAACTAGTCTTCCACAAAGTTCATGAGCAGTAGCAGTGATGTTCCGCAACATGTGTCAGCACGAAACTGGTGTCTCGGTGCAGTGACTCTACTTCACTCTCTGATCTCTCACAGCTTCTGTGTTTATCACCTGCTAAATGTTCAACTTTCTTTACTTGGTAGTCACTAACTTTTTATGTCTGCCGTTTGGTGCTGAACGGGCAGCTTACAGTGTGTTTATCAGTATTTGTTTGCTGAACGCAGCTGTCTGCTGCCGCTGGAAACAAGGCTGATGAGAGCGCAGAGACTAAACTGTACAGTAAATGTGTCACAAACCAATCAACTAAAGGAGGCTCAAAAGCTTTGTGGAACTGCCGAGTTGGTGATAATTCTCCCTTTCACTTCACACGTAGTCAGTCGAGTCATTGTTAATATGGAAAAGTTGGTTCGTGAAGCTTAAAAGCTTTTTCTCCCCTCTCTCTCTCTCTCTCTCTCTCTCTCTCTCTCTCTCTCTCTCTCTCTCTCTCTCTCTCTCTGCAAGTTCCTCCATCCTGCATAATGAAAATGACTCCAGAGTCTGTTTTTCTTGCTCATTCCTGTAGTGTTACTTGGAGCGGGTTCAGGTAGTAAAGTAAGCCGTTCGCAGATCATCCTACCCGGCCTGCTGTTTGGACCGCTCTGATTTATGGATGCAGAGCAGACAGCTCAGATGAAAGAGTTTCTGTCAGGTCAGAAGATACAGATACCTTGTTGCCATAGCAACTGCTGCGGGCAAAAACAAGAAAAAAAAGGGGATACGAGCGAGAGAGAACAAATGATGAAACAGGTTAGCGAAGGATGACATTCAAATTCAACACTGACTGGGACTGGCATTCAGCAAATAGATTGTTTGGGGATTTTTAAACACATATTTCTGCTCTGCACATGCAGCTATTAATCTGTCAGACTACAGCGTGACACAGGACGCTCCTCTCAGCTTACAGACGTGTGACCTGAAAAAATGCAGGAGAGCAATTTGAAAAACAACTAAACCACTTTTCGGCTGAATGCTATAATTTTCTCAGCTGCTGACAATGCTATGTTTCACAAGCAGTTTGCATGTCATTCTTTTTTTTTCGTGTTGTGAAGGTTAGGGAATAATATTTGTAAAAGCATGAGGGTTGATTTAAATATATTATCCACGGGGTGCGAACCTCGAGGCAGCAGTGACTGCTGCTTTTTCAGTGGGATGAGATAAATGTTCAAATATGTTGTTTTGCTTTCTTTTAGCATACACACAGCAGCGTTTGGGGGATGTTTTGGGAATATTACAAATGATCTGACAATAGTAAAGACATTACTACTTATTACGATAAGAAATACTTCCATCCTTTTTTTATTTACTGCAAAAAAACAACCTGTTATTCCGGTACATGCACCTGCAAAATCCCATCAATAACAAAATATTGTGTAACACAGAGCAAGACAAAGACAAAGTGAGAAACCCGGACTCTCTGTTGCATCACATGGTTGTGTGACTTATCCATCCTGAGTTTCATCAAGGCCGAACAGTGGACAATGCGATGTGATCATTTAGTTTCCCCTCTGCTCCTCCAGAGCCGCCATGCCAAAATATCAATTTATTTCCCATTCTCTAAAGAGTGCCGGGCTCTAATTGGAAATAGCATGTAGCCTAGTCTGTGTGCTGCACACATGGAGAGCGAAGCTATCTGTCAGACTGAGATGTGAACATGATGCAATCCCTCCCTCATGCCCATCCATCGCTAGAATAATTCATTTTCTATCTGACAGAGGGAGGAAAAGGAGCTGAAGATTATGTATGTGTATGTGTGTTGCAGTTTATTTAGAAAAAAACACAAATGTCACATGCATAACGCTGGGGAATATCTGTATTAGAAACATCTTATTGAGAACAAATTGAAGTGGAAAAGGTTAGCTACAGAGTCTATTACGTAAAAAACATAGTGAAGCAGGACAAACAATAAATCTACGATCACAAGATAATTTTAGTATCAGTTTTGTTATAGTCAAGTGAAAACATAATTATATTAACTGACAGAACAGGACAGCAGTGAATCATCACAACCTTAGAAATACCAGACAGCATCAACTGCAAAGCAAACACTGAAGTAAAACCACCTACGTGCTGTGTCTAAATACTTTCATAATGCTTTGCACGTTTTTAAAAGGTACCTATATAAAATGTTGTATCAGCGTTTGAAATTAACAGCTCTGATACAGATTTATTTCCATCATTGCAGGACAACTCTTTTTGTGGTGTATTTTAGTAATTGGGGACAGCTGTTGCACATCTAAGCCACATTTGAATGTGGTTTGATGCCGGATGCTGTAGCCATTGATCAGATTTCAAAGAGTGATTTTTTTTTTGTTCATTTGCAGCGAGGCAGACAACGACAACATCCAGTCCAGAGTCACAATGGTGCATCAGAGTGTCTGAGCAGAATCCATGCTGCTGCTAGCAGAGCGGTCTGAAACACAACACAGAGAACAGTCTGTGGACGGTCACACTGAAATATACTGTCTGCTCTGCGACTTGACAGCGTAATTGTTTGGAAAGTGAGATGATGGATCTCCATTTCTGACGATTCCATGTTGGAAAGTCATGTTGCTAGCATTCAGAGCTACTGATGCCCACATTGTTACAACAGCGACCCATGCAGATAGCTTGGTGATGTCTGGTCATTTCCAAATAATATTCTAAAATTATTCTTCTAGTTTCTGTCAGCTGCACTTTTTCAGACAGTTCAAGAAACTGAGGACAAGGTTCAAGTTTAGATTTTGCTGTTTCATCACTGCAGCAGTTTATTTGCAGTAGAATAAGCCTGTATCAGCTGGAAACAATGAAAAGACAAACTTATTTAGCTCAAATATCATGAGGCAGAGAACTAAGTCCTGTGGCACACCACATGTAATTAATTACACTAATGAAACATAATCAGCAGCATAGGTTGACTCTGTTTGATGGATTAGATGTGAATTAGCTCAGGGTTGTCCTACATATAGCAGCCTCAATCTGTCAACTAACATTATATAATCAATTGTGTTGATGACTGTGGTTCAGTCAGAGAGCATTAGTGCTTTCAGTCTGCATCCATCAGATGATGATCCGTAACCCTGAAAGGGTTCGTATATAATATTCAGATTCATTTTTCTCTTTTAACTCAAAAGCTGCCATGTTTCATGTTTCCAGATTCACTGCTTTGATTAAATATGGGTATATTTTGAATATTATTATATGATATCCGGCTGGCTAAGCTTACTGCATTCATGCGTCAGTCAGGAATTTAATGTAGTTTCTTCATGCACTTCTTTTTTGTCTAGATTAGAAAAAAACTCAATTCAAAATTCAAAAAACAGAATTTTTGCAAGATTAACCAGGCAATTTAGATAAGCCCCAAAATGAGTTCCATAACAGAATAAAGCGCAGGAGGGCTGCTGTTTTTTTTTTTTTATTTATCACTCATTATGTTATGTCACTGTCGCTAATTTCATGATAATATATTCATAGCTAAATAAGACACACAGTAATGTTTTTGAATGAGAGTAGTCTGTAGCTCAGCGGGGTGTTCGTCCCGCTGGAGGTCAGCTAATCGGTCTTGCACTATGAGGCTCACTCTAGACATGAAAGTATGCACACACACACACACACACACACACAAAGATATCCAGCATATCGCCTTCACCACGTGTGGGTCCACAGGGAACGGAAGTAGGGCGACACGCTACAGACGCCCTGCCACCCACACCTGCCTCTATTTCAAGCTGTACAACACACACACACACACACACACACACAGTGGGGAGTATCTAGTTTCATATAAAATGCCATGTTGGTTTGCTTAATTTCTTTCATTCTGAATGATGTTTGGTTTATTCTCAAAGGAGATTGCAAATAAGTGAAAGATCAGAGACATTTCAAGGACAGTTGAATTGTATTACATAATAATAATAATTAAAAAAAAGATTTACACAACTTTAGGTTGAGAACATTGTGTTATTCCAAATGTACTCATTATGTTCTTGCTCTTTATCAGAGATATTTTATCATGATGTTAAAAAAAAAGTGCAAGACTGCATGCTTTTGTCAGTACACCATTCTGCATGTGTTGTGCATCATATTATAATAATATCCACAAAATATTGAACTTGAATTTGAGTTTGAAGTGAAACCTTCACCCTGAGCCTAGTCACAGTTATCAGAGGCAAATGCTAATGCCTGTCTTTCACTCTAACATAATTCCTGTACTTTTCTTTCTGTCATTTCTATTTGGGGTTTGACTCCGACCCTTAGGACCCTTGGTCCTTTGCTGCAAGTTATCGCCTCTCTGTAGCTAATCAGCCCAAAACAACAATCTTAAAAACAATCTGTCGTCTCCATTTTGAGTTGCCCTTTGGGAAACCTTTGATAGGAAAACTGTCCTCATCTTATTCTTCTTTTATTTCTGTAAAACATCGTAAAATTGTGTCCAGCCAGTTATGAGTTCAGATGTGGCTCCAGTGGTGTCTCTTGGCCGATCTAATAATTCAAGGGCCATCAGCTCCCACAGAGCATATTTAACATGTGACACTTTGTGGGTCCTTCATCATAAGTGGTTTACAGGAGCAGGAGTGCATACATCTTTAGTATGGGTGGCCCCAATGGGAACTAAAGCTCATATCCTGACAGTGCTGGCGCTGATATATGCTCTACCCACCAAGCTACACAGAAAATGAAATCCCTAACCTTGGCAGCTTTAGTGCAAGGCTCTTCTCATTGAGCTCCATGGGAAATTGAGTTTCCAACCCTAGCAGCAGCAGCGCTTATAGCTCGACATAAAGGGCTGCAAAACTGCAGACTTTCAAAGGACAGATCACACTCCTGCATTTTCTCTTGACTCTGCAGAGGTCAATGAGGTCAAAAACATCAAATGCATCGATGTTGTTGTTAAGAATTCGAAATAAAGAAGATAAAAAATGGTCATAACATTTACGGTATTTATGTAGCTTCATATCAAATGACTATACATTGTAAATTGATCTTGTCGATGTTCGACTCGGTTTTGTTGGTTTGCTTTACAAAATGTTGAATCACTCCGTTCCTGCTCTGTCCTCAATTGCTGCTTATCTTCTACTGTATTAGAAATACACATCGATATGTACTTTCTTTGAGAACTGTAAAGAAACCGTATGGTTGAAAAATACTTTTCAAACCTGTATATAGATTTCTCTGAAACCCTTCTGTGGCAGTTATCTTGATCACCTCCGACCGTCCACCATCACAGGGATTTTTGCAAGGAGGAATCAAGAAGGCAGTAGAGAGGTCTCTGGGTCATTGGTAAAGTGAAAAATGATCCGCTTACATCCGTGCTAACAGTGCCCCAAAAGATTGGGGGCAGATTGGACAGAGCTTTTCGCATTAGAAATACCAGCTCGCCCACTCTAAGATATAGGGCAGGGCCACTCCGGAGATAAAGTCACCGTCAGTGTGGTAAATGCCTGCGGTAACACGCAGACAGCACTTCCTTTAGATTATTTTCTAACAGTCAGGGCAAAGGACGTTTCCAGTCCTGTAGAGTTGTGGGACTGCCGGTAACCGTTGAGCCTAGTCGGCAGGAGAAACGTTTGCAGCTGCTGTTTCTGCATATGCATATATTCTGATATTTCCAGCCATGTTCATGGTACCCAAAAACATGCGTTTTACTGTAAGTCAAAACATTACATTCTCCTAACCTCAACCAAGTCAGAAAGTTGCAACATTAAAAAAAAAAAGTTTTCATAAAAACAGGAGAGGGAAAAACAAAACAAAGACCTTAAGCCTCACCATCCAGCCCGAAAATAATGCCAGAACATTCAGCATGAGGTTCATCGGACCAGTGTGAGGAAATTATACATCCTTACCAAAGTCAGCTCAGTCCTCACTGCCACTGACACTGAATGTCAAGCAGAATTGTTAGGAACCAGCAGAAACCACGCACAGTGGCCGACGGGTACCCACGCCTACAGTCTGTCTGTTGTAGATAGTGGGAGTAAGTGTGTGGTGGACAATGTTTCTCAAGACACAGACAAGAATAGACACATTATTTAGACACACTGCCTCTGATTTAATTCCCAGGGGTCCCAGAATCTCTGCATACTTTTCTCTTCCAAAGTTATGCAGGAAAATCATATGAGCCAACTGTTTTCTATAACACAGAGGAGATGAGGATTCCCGTTCTCTTAAAATAACCACCTACAACCATTGCAAACAAGACAACGAGTTGAGATATATATATATATATATATATATATATATATATATATATATATATATATATATATATATATATATATATATATATATATATATTGTATGTGGTTTGGGGAATGATCAGATGTAGGTACCAGGTTTTGACAAGGAAGAAGATGGTGTGGAAGGAAAAGGAAGCTTTCAAGTGTCACGACTGTTTATCATGAGAACCGCAGTACTCTTTTATGTACTGTTTTTCTTTAGAACATTAAAAGTGAAAAAAGTAACAAATTAAAGATCTTCGGTATGTATCAAGATTCATCACTCAGTGAATGTGATTCAACAGGACCAACAGGACTGTGTGGGTGTGGTTAGATCAGATTTGACTGACAGTGGCCTCACAGCATGAGAAAACAACCCCGCAACTGTCATCCGATTTTCATGCAAATGTTGCCAATTCTTCAGTATGTGACATCAACCTTTTGAAAAATCTCTCATGGGAATAAACTCCATTGCTTGTTGTGGGAAGCTGATCGAAAACGTGAGCGTTCAGGGCTTTCGAGTTTAGGATTTAGGTCAATGCAGAGGTTATCATCAATGTGGGTCCTCGCAAATCTAGAAGCGCAAGCACGTCTCCATGTGTCATTTGTTGTAACTTTACCAGCATGTGCATTCTAACTCCATGTGACAACGGATGAAATACCGATACAGCAACTTACATGAAAGAACAACAAGTCAGCGATGATCTGTATATACACTGTGACATTATGCTAACATGCACTATTCTTATTAATAACTTTATGTTCTCTCCGTTTCTCTCTCCTCCCCTCCCCCTCCCCCTCTCCTCCCTGCTGCCTGAAACAACAGATCACTTGGGCATCGAGTTTATGGGTAAGGAATCTGTTCTTGTCCTCAACCTGCATGAGTCACGACTGTTGACATCACAGGGCTTCATATTGGATCAACCTTCCACTGTGTGACTGCTTATATACGGTCCATGCATTGTTCATAGCGCCGTCTAATCACATCATGGCATCATTGCATTATTTGCAATGGCGACAGCAAAGCTGTGGTGACGGCAAATGTATGAATGTACATTCACATATTCACGACCTCATTCTGAGCACATCCTGCGCACCATTTCTCTGAAATATTAGCCACGGTCTTTAAATCTCTGTCCTCTCTACACATGTGTATTTACTTTCTGCACAATCTCTAGCTTTATGCCTTCTTTCTTTCTCTCTCCTGCTCTGCCTCTCCTTCTTTCTCTCACAATTGCTTATGAAGTGTCCCTTCAGAATACCAATGTGCTGCAGTCTCCTTGGAAACAGTGAGAACAGAGAGGCAGGCAGGGTACAGTGAGGGAGTTTTTTATGATGTTGGCACTGTTAGCAAATGTGCTGCTCATTAGCACTTGTGTGTATGTGTGTTCATGCATGGCACATGTTCAGAAGTGTGTTTCTGAAGTCCTTAATTATTACTGATGTGAGTTAGATGAGATTCATCCAATGATTGTGTGTTTCCCATGTACATGCCTGCGAGGCTGCGCCGGGCGGATGCCAGCGGCTCCTCCTCAGCCTTGCCAAGCTCCCCTCTCCTGTTCTTGGCTCTCCTCGCAGGCCCTGTGTTGCGTATCACAGCTGAGGAACGCTAGTTAACGACGTGGAAGCTTGTTGTTAACTAGAATCCCTCACTCTCTCAGTTGTTATAATTTGGCACTTGCCACTGCAGCGGGTTTGAACAGCAGTGGATTGAGTGGCCTCCCCCAGGCTTGACAGTCCTGCTTCTTCTTCTTAAAGTAAAGTTTCAAAAGAACAAGCAGAACCATGCTTCTCTTTCTGCAGCATGACCACTGCATTCGCAGTGTAACAAGCAAAAGCTTTTTTTTCAGGAAACTTGCTGAGACTATGCAAACTTGGCAGTGACAGATGATCTGTTCCAGGGAGCTATCTTGCAGGTTTTCCCATTTATATGCGGTGAGAGGTTTTATGCCTCGGCAACATTGTTCAGGCTGCCACATTTTCTTTGCCTTGCTAACATCCTGCCAATGTCTTCCCAAGCATTGTGTTAAGCAGCGCTCACATAGATAAGCACCGCCCACACTCAACCCTGGTTTGTCAATGTCTGTGGCTTTGGAAGCTGTTTCTCCTGAGGAAGAAAAGCTTACAAACCAATCCACTAAAACCTGTCTAGTACAGATTTTGTTGGGATATTGGCACAATGAAGTCAACACATACTGAACAAAATGGGTTATTTAGAAAAAAAAAGCCTTATTTTGGAGGCTGGATGAAGATTTTGTCTTAGAAATTTTCCTTCCCATTACACCATCATTTCTGTTTATTGCAACTGAAAACATGTTTTTTATTTTTTGGGGAACCCGTTTCATCCACAGATTGATTTTATTTCAGTCAAGTACAGAACAGACTATTTATGGTTGGTAATTTGGTAATATCAGTTTCAAAGTTTCTGCTCTTTAAGGGAGCTCTCAAAGAATCGAAGCCACAGTGAGAATAAAAAAAAGTGAACAAAGAAAAACAAAGACAAATAAAACCTCTACAGACCAGCTACCAGGTTTAACTCTCGTCCATTGTATTAGCTGTAGTTGCGCACTCATGGCATACTTATGCAATTGGACCAAGTGCAGACATTACATGGATCGGATTTTCTCTCCAAAGTCATTCATCCATTCATTCATTTCAACCTTTATTTAAACCTCCAAAATCATTGTGGTTTTCTTCATTCGCCCTGATGTCAAGGTACACAAAAATAAACCATTGCGCTCTGAGTTGTGTTTAGAGAGTATCGTCTTGAATTGTCAATGTGTAGTGAGAATGGTCATCTGGAGAATGTGCTGTAGATTATTCCATGTGCTCAGTGCTCCAAAACAAATGGCAGATTTCCCAAGTTCAGAACAACCTTCAGGACTTGAAGTTTAAGACACTTTGATTGGGTAGGATGTTAGCGTTCCCAGATCTAAGAAGTTACTTCTGCAAAATATAATGTTACAATCACTGATAAAACATCACAACCGCTACATTAATCTGGATCCATCAGTTTGCTCAGGTTGTATTTATAGTTACCACAAAAATAACTTTGACCAAAGCTTGTCAGTGAAGCTAGTTATAAAACGTTTGCTGATCCAGTCTGCACAGGCGTTCCAACTACCAACGTAGATACTGAGATTTGCTGCATCTGCACAGGATGTTGGATTCAAACAAAATACTCAGTCTAATTTCATGGTCATTATTTTCCACAGACAACCCATATGCCTATGCATATTTTATAGAGATTGAGCTCCCTCCCCTCCAACAGAGTCAGTTCCTGAGGTTAAAATTAGACAAGCAGTGTCTGAAGGTTGAGCTCTCTCCACCCTGGACACCACCTACCCGATGTTTAATGAAACAGAGAATATATTCAAGGATCCTCTCTGCCTCTTTCTACATTTTTTATGTTGTTTGACAAAAAGGGGAGAGTTTTTTCACTGTATCTAGTCAGTCAGTCGCTCATGTGAGCATCAATATTTCCTTTCCATCAGAGATCAGTGGGCTCTGACTGGAAAATGTTCCTCCTGGTTGTAAATCAATGTTGGAGTTAAGTGTTACAGGCAGCTATTTGAGGGGTGGGTGGGGCGGATTTTAAGTCATGTTGATTTTCAATTTCCATCCAGAGGGTTTAAGGTGTGTTTTGTGCTGGAAGAAAAGAGTTGAAGAAGAACTAGCCGGACTTGTTCAGATGTGTCTTGACAGGAGTTAGTTACAATTATGTCATTGAGTTGTCTCTTACACGTGGAGAGCAGGTAGAAAAAAAGTTTTCCTTTCACACTGCTCGACTTTGGCAACTTAGAGACAAAAATGCATCGTGACTGCATAATATTAGTCCTGCGTTGCTCAATGTCAGAGTAGAGAAAGGAGATGAGTAACAGGAGAGAAGACAGACACGTAGACAGACGTAATGCAGAGTGGGAAGCAGCGATCACTCTGGTGTCATGCGAGAGATTGCTTCTCAATCAAACAGCATTTTGTTTTTTTTCAGAGATTTTAAATTCCTGGAGATGCAGCGTTGTTCTAAAGAAAAGAAGCACAAGGATGTAGAATACATGGTTCACTGGTCCAGTTTTTAAGGATTAACTTTCATATTAGTCATATTGTTTTGATGAAAATCAGGGTGATGTACATCACATTTTGAATTATTTGCAGTGTATAAAATGATTTTTGATGAAAAATTGCATGTAAGACAAGTCATGCATTAAAAGAAAACAAACTGGTAAGTAAAAGGGTACAAAAATCAAATATGTCCTTTAAAACTTTCATTGCAAGCATAATCCTCATTTGTTTTGTCACGATAATAACATTTCTAACTTCTTCACAATATCTTGAAAAGTATTGATATTCAATATAATTTTCAATACCACAGGGACCATTTGACAAAACATTGAGGGTATAAAATTGCTGATAAAATAAAAGATCAATATAACAAGGCAAGAGTACTAAACTGTGCTGTCTAAACGTACCTTTGGGAATAACAAATTGCTGTTGAGCCGACAAAAGGACAACACACCTATCAACACTTTACAGGACCATCTTGTTTAATACTTCAATGATGTTAAAATGGAAGCTGTCTCCAACCAATCAAAATCATGTAATGAGTGGAGTGGAGCGTGTCAGCTTGCTTTGCTGAACTTAGTGTATTATTATCTTTTGCTGGCATCGATCTGTGGCATTGCTCGGAGTAGCGAGGATTTACAGCACTCCTGCTTTTTCTTTTGTCAGACAAAACCAACAGTGAAAATGGATAATGAAATCGTTCTAAATATTCAGAATCAATATGTATTGAAAATGTGATATTTTTGACAACACCAGACCTAATAGTAGGAAGGGAGTGGTCGCACAGTCCAATAAAGTCTCGATACCCTCTGTGTTTGAGCCTAGACCTCAGAAAAAGCAAAAGCTTTAGTTCAGATTATATAAAATGTACAAAAGCCTGCAGGAGATTCGAGGGGTTAAATCCTCCCATGAGTCAGCACAAGGGCAATATTCCTAGCAGCAGCACTGTGTCAGTCTGAAACCAACACATTGATAATGGTCTCAAAAGGAAATGTGTGGATAACCTCTTCCAGACCACAGGCAAGAGACAGTCTGTAAGAGAATAAAAGAAAGGAAGATAAAAAAAGGAATGTAATTACGAGCTGAAACAGTAGCCCCAGTCACCTAAATATATTCAGTATGTAAATGGGGGAATAAAGCCATCCAAGTAATAGAGGAGAAGGACCGTGACCAGCAAAGAGCGCATGCTTACTCTAGCACGGCAGGCCTGAATAAATAAAGGTTTTATCCTCCATCAGCAGTCTGTGCGGCACATGAAAAGTGTAATGCTGAGGGCGTTGAGGTTGGAGAATCCCATTCCCCTCCGTCTGCATCCTCTGATCTCACCTCGCACTTGTTATGTCATTCCTCTCATTCATTTATCCATGTCAGTCTCAGCTGTTCTTGGTACAGACAGGACGATATGATGTACAGAGCAAAACTGCTGTTGGAGCCCCACATTCACACCGGTTCACTCTTAGAAGAGTCCAGGCATTGAACACATACATTAATATATGTTTAAGTTCATGAAAATTAACATTACAAAGTATTTGTTGCTTATTTGTCCTATTCTCGGGGTTTCATTTTCGAGTTGCAATGAGCTGATGGAATCTGATCCGTCTGGAGGCTGCAGATCTTAACAGAACTTGAGACCTTATTGATCTGAAAAAAACATTATGCGTCCTTGTGATTAAGGATCTTACCATAAGTGGCTTGTATGCCACTGTGACTGTTTGTGTAGCAGTCAGCCGGCTCTGACCTTACGAGTCCTTTACCATCATTCATTCGAATTCTGCCACTGTGTCAACCTTGAACCGATTCCAGTGTTCTGCCACTAAACATTAAATTTTACTGCCCTCAACTCGAGGCAACTGTTTAATTCATAATTGTACAAATCCAACACAATTTAATAAACCTTAACCTAATATATGTAACAGACCTTGACGATGTCAGTGTCTGCCAGCAGTCCGACTCGTCCATATGTCCAAAACATCCCATAAAAGTCCTTGAATTACTCACAAACCAGTCACTGCCTGCAATTAAAATAACGGCAAGATATCACAAATCCTAATATTTCCTTTTGGAATATGATATTTGACATTCTGATGAGCACAGACACATTGAAGTCTGATAATGATGGAAACTGTCATGCTGGAGTTCTGCCAAGCACATGTTGTGTCCTCTGTCTCTGTTTATATGTCATGAGCTCCCACCATGTAGACTTAAGCCCTCTCAGCAGGGCTCAGAGTCAGCGTGCCTCAGAGACTCGCTGTCAAAATGCCACCTCAGCCTGTCGCCAGACTTTAGTCACCTCTGTTTATGACTGTGTGTTGGTGTCTGTGTCTGTGCTGTCACCAACTATTTGACTGTATTATAAGTAACTAAGTAAATTGCTATACAACCTCCTTCCAAAACAGTAGACATTGGGAAAAGTTTTTTTTTTTTGGAAGACTTTGAGATATCTGTCTCAGAGACGTGACCTTGTTGGGCAGCTGGATTTGCAAGATCATGACATCCTGTGATCTCACATATCCATCTTACCAGGCGTCAAGCTTCGAAGCTTTGAGCGTCCCAGATTATTGTGTGTAACTAACCAATATGTGAGTATGGTTATCAGAGCTTCACTGTCATTCCAACACAGTCACTGTCAATCTTCAGTAAAATGTAGAGGAAACGGCCATGACTCAGGTTCAAATGTTATCCCGCGTAACTGAATAAAACTCAACATATCTGCAAGGTTTTTTTTTGAGCTGACACATTAACATGGTTGGGTATGTGGACAGATGCAGCTCTCCTTTCAGAAATAGAGATTATTTGCTCTCTTCTTATCAGTGATATATGGATTAGAGGCATTAGAGGAAAGGCTTGTGCTCTGTATGTATAAGCACTTCAGCAGGTAAGGGCTTAGGAATCATATCAAGCGTAACAAGTCATAAATAGCATACTAAAAGCAATATAGGCTAAAGGCTTTAATCTTTGTTGTATATAAGGCAATGGTATTTCACCACTTACTCCATCACTTATTGATTTCTACCTCTCCAGCCAGTTCACCTGTATGGAAACACGGCTGGTGCAAACACATTCTGAATGCGTATGATTTTTCATACATGCCTAAAGGTTACACTAGCACCTCCGCGGCATTGCTGCTGCCAGCTTTAGTGTAAAATATTAATCATATTTTCAATAATGTTGCTGTAAATAAACGACCAGCCGGGATACAGGGCTGAACACTGAGGGTTGAAGCGGAAATAAATAGAAGATGTGACCTCGCGACCCCACAGATGGAACACGAACATGCTTTCCCTCTCTCGAGCCGTATGATTTATTCACATCATGAGTGTGTCTGTGCATACAGTAGGTGTGTCCAAACAAGGACGTGGGAGGGTTGCAGGGAAGTTGAAGTATTTATCGACCTTGGCCACATATTTATGACTGGCCTCACTTCAAGCATGCAGCATACATAACATGTTAGCCTAAGTATTCTTCAACTTTTTACCCAAAACTTCTGTTTGCGTTTGTGCGCAGGTAAGGTCACACATATATTTGTGTGTTTTCATACAATCTGACTTAGATTATTACTGGCAGCAGAGCAAGATGGAGTCATCCGAAGTTCAAACTTCAGTTTTTGCAGCAGTCTTCCATCTAAATCCCCGGCGTTATCTTATCTTCCATCTCCTTTTCTTCATAATGTCAAAGCAGCAACGTTCAAACCTGAGCCAACTGTAAAAACTATTTATTGGATGTATTTTTTGTTTGTTTGCCTGTTTTTTGTGGTTTTTTTTTTGCCCCTTTTCAAGCACAATTGAAAGCTGGACTTAAAAACGTGGATGAAAACCACATCCACTCTACTCCTCCAACCTTTTCCTCCATCACTGCCCCCCTTACACTCGAGCACCACTCTGATACAAGTGTGCCCAGTGCATCAATACTTCACAATAAGTCATTGTTTGTAAAGTGCCATCTAGAACCAAACATTTAAGCATCCCTACTGGCAGGATGCACCATTTATCAGTGTCTTCCAAAAGCGCTACAAATCACTGAAGCCATTTCTGATGTGACACACTATTAAGGTTTGTGGTTTGGCTTTACCTAAGAGGGAAAAATGTAGGTGGTTAAAAAGAAATGAACCTTGAGTGTAGCTTGCAAATGGAAAGCGACCAACAATGCCGCGTGTCAAAAGGTCTGGAGGATACGGCATAAATCCGTTTGCTGAAACTAACCTGGGTACTGTTGAACTTCAGACACATAACAACACAGTGATAGAATACTCTGACGAAAACTGATGGATGTTAAGATTGAAGATTATTCTACTTCCCAGTTCTATGCGCCAAATAGGAACATGATGCTAAGCAGATGTATATTGCGGCCTGTGGAGAGAGCTCACTAAGTCTGAGAAATGAACCCTGGTGGGTTATCTCTGCTTGAGCTTGGAGTCTTAGACAAAACTGGGAGGCAGAGAGTTTGAAACATGCAGGCATTTGTCAGCTAGGACGGGTCAATGGAAAATACTCATTGTTAGATTACGAGAAAAGTTTTGGGGGCTTGACACATTCCAGACTATTTTTAAATTGAAGTATTTCTTAAGAAGTGATCAGTTTTTTCAGTGAGGTATCTAGTTATTGAGCTGATAAAGGGAAGCGCAAAATATGTTATACTGTAAGAACAGTTATATGTAATCACCCCTTCGGCAAATACCCACAAATGAAAATAAATGAATATGCATCAGGAGAGAAAAAGAGGGATCACTGCATCTCCCCGTAATCCTGCATCCCTCCACACTCCATCACATTCATCCTCATTCCTCTTTTATATTTCCCCAACCCTCTCTCTCTGTCTTCCTCACCCTCCCTGACTCTCTGCTTTCCCTGCAACCGACCTCCTTGTGGTCCCGTAGGACATCCCCCAGCTCCCTCTAATGATATAATTATAGCCAATGAGCCAATGTGATGAGTCAGGCTGATTAACGGCATCAAAACAACGCTGACCCAAAACATAACTCAGACATAGAAGGCGGGAGAGACAAACAGCCACATGAGAAAGAGAAAAGATGCCCTTACGGTGTGCTAATGATGTACGTGGCATCAGTTATTTCAGGGATTATGTATGACATACTGCTTGTATGATTAGGTTATGCAATATCTGTTTGGGCATCAGTAGCTTAAAGGCTACAGCTGTAAACTTGTGCCGAGAGATACCTGGTCTGAATTCCCAGACAGGGGTGAAAATCTTGATGTGCTCGTGAATTAGTAACACTCATCTTCATTACCTGCTGTAAGGATGCCCTTGAGCAAGACGCAGTGGCTGCAGTTGTGTTGCTCTGTACCTGAGGAGGCTGCGGTTGTATTCTGCAGTTTCCAGCAGTGATTTTCTAAGCTTGTGCACTGAGGATGCAGCTGTAAAGAACTTTATCTTTTTTGTACTAAAGTGGCCATTCAAACCCATCCGCAGTAAAAATTTGTCTCAATCACCTCAATGTAAAACCCCAACACCTGGTGTCATCTCTGTGCTTTTCCAAGGTCTGAGCCTTGCTAAATAAAACCTGATTGATCGCCTATTAATGTATCTGAAGGCAACTATGATTTACTTGTTCGTAGCAAACAAGACAGCTTCCATTTTTCTCCACTAATGGCGTCCGTCCGTGCCATAACTCTTCTTGTCTCCATATATTCAAGCTCCATTACATGTGGCATCCATTTCAAAAGCAGTCTGCGTCTATTGGACCATTACTCGATGTGGTAGAGCTGATAAAATGAGCTGAAGGGCTGTGTGGTAACTAAGAATAGCAAGCAGGTGTTACTGGAGAATTGTAAACGGTTGTCGGTGTATTGCAAATGAGTTTCGAGTTGTTATTTTATTTCAGTTTTATTCAGAACAAAAGTAATTACACTTATACAGGAATGAATCTGCAAGGCAGATACAAGAAAGCCCCAGAGAGCTGTTGCACTGCAACTGGTTGTTTGATGATTTGAAATGGCTGTTTGGGTGCTGTAAACAATGATATTAGAAATTAAAAGTGGATAACTACAAACCTCAAAACCATGTTTAATTCTGTGTTATGGGAAGATTACTGCATCATATTAATTTAGTATTAATTCCGGCTCTGTGAATATTGACTGTGGGATCTCGGCAGATTCACACACACTCACAGATACACAGAATCCCGCTTCGTCTTTCTTCTTCCATGTCTCTAATACACTGACAGCGATATGAATGTGATCTATGTCTTTATACCAAAAAAGTGTGTTGTGTAGATATTAATGTGGCTCCTTTCTCTGTTTTTGTTTCCCTACAGAGAGCAAAGAAGTGTACAAGAGACAGGTGCTGTCAATCACTTCTATCGCCATGGCAATCAGCCTCCTGGGAACCCTGTGTATGGCCCTCTACTGCCGCAACAAGTGAGAAGTTAAACACACAAATCACACTTTTTGATGTACATCAGTAACCCCGGTACATATGTCAGTTTATGTAAAGTCACAGTCTACTTTGTACGGACATAGTTGAATAATCCATTTTCATACAATTAACAGTAGTTGGCTACTTTCCTGACATTATGCTCAACAAGCTTATTGTAAAGACAATTATTATTTATTATAATGTGATGACATCTAGTGGTCATAGGAATTATGACAGGAGCAAAAGAGAACACACCCAGACCATCATCCAGGAGACTGCCTTGTTTTAAAATGATGTAACATACTTTACTTACATAATGTAAGTAACACAACCTGAGTTAGCATACTTATTTTTACAGAACCATGATCTTTTCCTAAACCGAACCAAACTGCAATCATTTCATATATTAAACTATGCTATGACAAAAGTCTGGAACACCTGTCGCTGGTTCTCTCCACTGATCTCATGTATGTGGTTTTGTATCTTTGGTCAGTTAGATATTGAGATGTGTTGGCTTTAAACAAACCCCCAACAAATGTGGTTTTTCATCGAGGGGTCTTACTTTAGCTATGTGCACACACTGTTCATGTCAGATGTGCAGATTTAATAATATGGCTACACTATTGCTTTTTAATAAATTCTCTTATTTTTTGTCTATGCCACTGTTTCCAGATCCCATTCACTTTAGTACACTATAATCATATTTGTAGTAAACCAGTTATACCATTTACCATTTATAAAAGCCACACAAATGCACCTTTAAGTTATCAAATAAAACAATATTCTATTTACAATGACATTTATATCGCCACACAAATAAACATAGTGAATATGAATCTTAGAATATTCCCCCACAGCACTGCCCTTCCCCCTTAGGGGCTGAGATCAGGTCATGGTCACCTGTCACAGACTAGTTTGGGTTAGGCCTCAGGTTGTATCTATTATGCAAATACACTTTGACTGCAAGCGAGTTCAAGGACTGTAATTAGGCATTTTCACCCAACTCTTAGATTGATTCAATTTTTCCAGTCATGTGGAATTTCTCATGAATATATCGACAGGTAAATTAGTCACAGTGACATATAATTTCATCCCAACCATCATTTTCTTGCTTTCACTTGAACTGAAAGTTGCTCCGATGACTTTCAAACTTCCAAACTTACTTTGGTGATCACATTTTTGGCAAAATCTGAGTCCTTAAGTAAGCAAAATGTTATGGTATTTGGTGATAAGCCCAGTTGGGTGTGGGCAGATAAATTGCCCAAGGAGACATTTTGTTCATTTAGAGAAGGCCGGTTGAACATGTTGAGGCATCAAACATCTTGAACGAAATCCCAGACTGGGCATTTGCAACAATTTGTAAATCTCATTATGTGCACACACATATTCATAGCCCATTATAACTCAAAGGTCATCTAGCTCCTGCACTGTCTCGCTGCTTATATGCATATAACTGCAGTGCATGCTGTCTGTGCGCATATTAATTGGCATTTGAATGGCCAACCTTCCATTTCTTAGTGTGAGAATTACTTTGCCTGGAGATATTCGATATTCTCAGTAGGATGGGTCAAACATCCGGTATGTAACGTCAGTCTGTCATTCAGGGTACGTGGACCGTGGAGGTGGCTGTGATTGATGGCACTGTAATTCCATAGGCTTCCCTCTGTAATATAATGATGTGAGTGAGTGAACAGCCTGACAACATGATAATCGGATCAAGCTATGATGGACAAGTGCTTTCAGTGAATCCCTAATCGAGTCAGGGAACTAACTTGTTCAATGGCAAGGATGCATACAGATCAGGAGGAAGTCTTCATCCAAATCTGCGTCATCTAAATAAAGATAAAGTCAAAGGTCTTTTCACCCTGAGAAAAAAAGGGCCTGATTAAAATACAGCTAAATGAAAGACGATTGATTCTTCAAGTCATGCTGTCGTCATTGCTCTTTAAAGGGCAACCTTAAGCGCTGTGTGTTTAGAGAGCAAAGGTTTTTCTCATTTTTGTCTCTCTGCCAAGCACTGACAGTAAGGTCAAAGTGCTGAATTTAAGTGTGTTTACGGGTGTTTACATCCATGTTTGGTGGCTCATCAAGTCCCCACAGCAGACAATGATCCAGATCAAGGAAACCAAAGAGGTCACCAAATTACATCAAAGTAATTTAATCTCAATCCAACTGAAGACCTAACTGAAGGAACATCACCGTCATTCCCAGCATGTCAAATACAGCAGCCTGACCAGTGGTACTATCCTTCAAAATGTTACACCATAGGTACTCCTTTATTGTCACTTCTTGCTGGACAAATGGATTGACGGATCACACACTGGACTTTCCTTCCAAAGACCGGGGGATAACATAAATGTGAGAACATATTAGTTACGAGAGTGAATTTAAATGTTTTACCCCAACAAAATCTTTTCCTAATCCCAAGCAACTAATTTTGGAAAAACCCAACCAAACCGCTACAAGTTGGGAGTGAGAACGTGTAGGTTCAATTAGATGTTACATCTTTACTGTCTAATTAGACCCTGTCATCTAAAGTGGTCACAGTTCACCTGATATGTGTGTAATCACTCTACAATTTAACCTGACGGTCGATTGTTCAACCTCATGGTCGCGGTTTAACATGGAGTCCAATATCATGCAGAGTACAGGGACAACAAATGGCAAATGAGCCATTTTTACAAATAAAGACTACAATCTACAATATTCCATGTAATTATTACTCTCTACATCACTTTATGTAATTATTAGCACGTTTGTCTACTAATTAGTAGTATTATAGCCAATTCAGCTTTAATTTCACACATTAAAAAGGTTGTGTCAGTGCATTAACACAGAGGTCAGTTATGTGAAAACTATCACCCCCTAAAATTGATAAATAATTGCTGCAGCTTTCTCATAATTAGTTGTTTGGATTTTCAGCTCAGGCAAGTCAAACCAGTCTGGGTGTGGGTGGAAGTTTCCTCACCACAATGATCTTCATTTCAGCCTGGTCACTAAACCACACTGTCAGTATTTAATGATTAAGGAAAACCTTTAAGTGCTTCCATCACCAACTTTTTAAACCGTAAATTATGGATAAAGTGTCGCAGGCCGTCCACCACAACACTTGGAGAAGATCAGGGAACAATCACGGTAACATTATTAAACACACACTGTGTCATTGCAGCTGCGAGGAGTCTCTGAATGAAAACAAACATGGAAATCTCTGATGTGACTCAGGCAGTAATGTTCACAGACAAGGTAATGTTTGAGAGTTAATGCTTTGTCCTCCCTCTCCGTCTGACTCTCAGAAACTGAAGGCAACACTCGACATAATGAATCGTACCGTAACCTTGAACAGAGCGACAGATTTATCTGTGTGTGAACTTTGTTTGGGATGTTGTAAACACAAAACTCAACAACATAACAAGTTGTTGTCTAGTATTACGTATTGTATATAAATCTTCAATTGAAATAACAATTACAAATTGGTATACCCACTTTTAATTAATAACAGGTTTAACTAATCAAATGGAGTCACTGGTTGACAACATACACCCGGTGATGTTTGAGGCTACCTGACATTATTCAAACATGTCAGATTTCATGTTTGTGCATCAAGAGCAAGCAAACCCTTTTGCATTCAGAAGCATCAAATAAATAAGCAGGTTTTGTCAAGGCTTGAGAAGAGATAAGGGACATTTTCATACTAAGCAAAGACTTCTTTCCAAAAGCTGTGTACCAAACGACGCAGCCTTCGTCTAAGAAAATATAATTAAAGTGCCATAGAAGTGGAGCGTACCATGAGGCTGTTGGTAAACACTTCATTACATCGCTGTCATTCAGCAGATAGCCGAGACAGAAGCTGTAATGGCCTCATCAGCTGTATCTGATAATGAGCATACCTCTGCTATACAACAGAATGAAGTTGGGATAAAAGGGTTTATTGCATTTCCATCCGGTCAGTGTAATTGCACAAACTTTGGGAACTAGAGTCGTGATAATAAGAGCATGTAATGTACACCGCTCTGAAAAACAAACCAGGAGAGCTTCTTTGAGATGAATGGGGGAAAAAAATCCGATTATGACCCCCTGCTCCACAAGGTCTAATTATTCCACTTCCTCTAACATGATTATCTACAAACCCCTTTGCCATGAGTCAAGTCTGCATCTATGCAAGATTAGGGTCAAGCTCATTAGTTTCCCAGTCAGTGACTTCAGTCTTTCAGTGTCTTTGCAATGCATATAACAAAACACTGATTCAGACAGTTGATAAAAAACAGATCTGAGAAAAGAAAGTCTAGACTCAGAACATCTTGAAATGATAGTATATAGAGAGTCAAGGTGTGTCATCTCCACAGGAATATTAGTTTGTCTGAAGTATTTCTTATTACACCCAAAAGAAGAGAGACAGAGAAGTACAGATAGAAAGCTTCTGTTTGGTCAACAGCCCACTTTCTTCTTTTCCTCCCTCCTCAAGGGCATGAAACTGGTAGAATGCAAAATTCTCCTTGGGCACGGACTCATATTTATTAAACATTTCTGTGGATGAGTCTAAAACTGGGAAAGAAAACCCTGTAAATATGCCACAGTGTCCTCCAATAGAATGTCACAGGATAAAATGGATATTTGTAAATCTTTTATACTACTTTACTTTTCTAAATTTAGTCTGTAGACTTGGTTGTTTATATTTTGTGTGAAAAACAAACCTTATTTAGTGTGTTTCTGAAGGTTGCTTTGTGAGTTTTAAATGCATTACTGTAAGGTGTGAGTTTTTATTGAGACGAAGAGCATTACTATTGGAACTATAGAACGAGCCAGGGAACCGATGACCCTAACATGCACTGTGATGAAGAAACTGTAATGTTCAGTTGGTCGTATAAAAGGAGACTTTGAGAGTGACATGCCGTGATGACCTTTTGTAGATTTAATAAATGGGCATGACATGACATCACAACTAAACGCTGGAACAGGTCGATTGTCAGCACCTCCAGAAAAAAACAATATAGCTAAACATTCCCAAAACAACAGTATCACACATACCTGACCTCCGCTATGGTCACGGTTTGGTTATGGTACTTCTCCCGTCATGCGCATTCATTTGCAGCTGGACTAATTACTACAGCTAAAAAGGCGTAACAAATATAAATATTGGTCATGATAAACTGCTTTCCCTTTTGACCTATATGGTAATTTTTCAGATGAGGACTGGCTGGTTCTGTGGGGATGACATGAAACTGGTGTCATCTTCATTTCTGTGTAAATCCAAGGCACTGCAACTGTCACTAGGCTCCTGTTCTGAATTAATTAGACCAAACTAAGAGATGTGTTTCAGGGGGACTTGGTGGGAATGTTGATTGCAGAACATAATTATGACACTGAGGAACTCGAAACATATTCATTAGAAGTCATTTGGAGTTGCTAGGGGTGGATGGATGGATGTGGCCTCTTAGGTGGAAGCAACAGAGGATGGTTAAAAGGCCTTTGTTGAAGTTTGACGAGCAGATGCTTCATACTTATGTAAAGCGTAGCAGCTCAAATCCCAGCTGAAATGAATTGCACCCGTGGGTAATAACGTTATTTTTCTCCTTCTCTTTAGGAGGCGCAGAGAGAAGCTGCAGGCCCACCTGAAGGAGAGTCGCAGTTTGAAAAACTACACTGCGAATTCCCATAATGCCCTGGTCCCTGATGCCAAGATGAGAGCCTCTAACAACAACCTGCAAATGCATGAGGTGACTGCTGCATTCTCATCATCCACCCTGACTTTCTTTCAAGACTTACAAATATGTTCAGCAGATAACATGACTTGAGCAACATTAACTTGAAGAGTAACTCAATAATGATCATTTTAAAGACCATCTCCAGTTTATTGCTTATACCAGCATAACGATAAAGAACCACAACACCTTTTCTTTATCAGTATTTTTTTTTCAGCATTCAATATATGTTCCAATAGTTGCCATCAGCAGAAATTAAAATGAGTCTGTTGCTTACATTCAAAATGTATTCAAAAATATGTGGCCCCTGAAGAGATTATCACAAATCGGACATATGCAGTGCAAATAGAACACCTCAGAGTATTAGCATCGGCCATAAAATTCATCACCTCCTGCAGTTTTTAGCTGCATATGCATCAGTATGTATTCCCGTCTCCACTTGGCCACTTGCATCGGACTCACAGGTCTTTGAGTGAGCAATCGTTCAGTGGTTTGGGAGCGCGGTGCTTGGCCAGCGACATCATTCATCATCTTCTCAGCGCTCTTTGTCATCACATCTCTTCCCACATGTGCGTTTAGGAGTAGCTGCTATGGAGAACATTACCTTAATTTGTACGTCAATCATATCCACATCTACCAGAGCCTTGGGGGAGTGTGTGCTTGTATGTATTTGTGCACCATTGGGCATAAATTAGCTCCAATCGTTTTTGCATATTTATCCTGTAAGTCAGCGATCTCATCTGCACAGTTTTGACACACAGCTCTATTGGATAAATTATATGTCTCCTCCAAAGGCACAATTTAGATTTAAAATAAAGCAAGGTGCATGTACTGTATACGCCGTTGACTCTATATGCATCATAAACACATTAATATACACAAGATGGATAAATCACTGCGTGGGAGAAGCACAGAATTTTACATCCTGTATGTGAGATCCAGCTTGCATGAAGGCAAGCATTACAAATGTATTATAATACACTGATGCCCCCATAATGCACTACAAATGATGTTATGATATGCATGTGAAATGCAGGCAGTGGGGTGACAACATACTGTATATAACTATTCAATACCTAAAAAGTGTTTGAACGGTGCAGGACCGCACGGGCCCCGTCGACTTCAATCTTGAGCTAATAGACTTTAAAACATGAGGGTGTTGTTGCCTGCAGATCTTGAGATTCGGTTCACAAAGGGTTCAGATGTCTAAGCTACAGCTAGAAGGCAGGGCTAACCAATGATTTAAAGTAATCTGTAAAATCTGGAGTTGGCGAAGACGACGTGTCAGGTGTGTCTCCTCACATTACCCTCAAGCTGAGCGCTCTGCCGAGGACAAACAAACACAAAGTAAAAAACTTACATGGAGATCCAGCGAATGGCATCACTCTGCCTTCCACATGGATTTAGATCATATATACCACTCGCTTAATAAAGATTCAGGGTAATTAAACTACACTGGTGCTGTTGCAAATGGATTCATGTATAATCATATATTTCCCAACAATCGACACAAGACTGGAAAAAAGATCAGTTATTTATCAGGATGTCTGTTTTATGTACAAGATCAATGGCAGCTGCATTCTCCTTGGTTTTTATTATTCATTCAACATTCATTCGTCTTTGGCACTGAACTCAAACATGTGCAGCCTGAATCTCTATTTAAATCTTCAAATGTTTTGCCTTTTTAGCACATTATTACTGTTACTTTTCACTGTTCTTTTACACATTTTTCATAATCTTTTTTCCTTACGTAAATCAATAGGAATGTTCAAACCTCCAGCTTTTTAAACTCCCTTTTCGTCTTTCAGAGGGGAACTTCATTCAAAGTTAAAATGGGTCACTGCACTTTATCAGCTCATTTCAGCTTTGTGATACCTTTTCATACTTTCTGAGAAATTGGAGAAGTTTGAGTTTCAGGCAGCTTTTAGATTTTTTGAGACCTCATAATGGACGTGAATTTTGGAAGCTAGAGCTGGTCGAGTTAAACATTTTAAACACATTATACAAAAAATGTCCATTCAGGCTTCCTTAAACTGAAAACTTCCAACAGACGGGGTTCTGCTTTTTGGTTTGACCTGTAATGGATTCAGGTTCACTGTCAGTCTTCTCTACATTTCTAACTCATTGCAGAAACGAATACCAACTTTGCTGCATGCGTACTTTCTTCTTGCTTTAGTTCCTTTAAACTCATATAACATAAGTTAGTTAAATGATGTATCTCACTTGACTTATGTTAAGTAAGAGACATCACGTACGTTACCACACTTACATAACATACAAGCTTGAAAAGAAGTTGTTATAACTCAAAGTATGATCTTTCCCTAAACGTGACCAAACTGCGACAGTTCAAAAGTTGTAATATGTCACACAATATTAACTGTTTGTCAACTACCTTTATTTTGAAAGGTTAATTAGACATTGTGTTTCACGTTTTATTGCAAACTTGACGGCAGAGGGGAAGGTAAAGCTTCGTAGTTTGAGCTAAAGGCTGCTGGTGTAGCTGCTGAGTTTGAGGAGCAGGAATGAGAATAACAATGATCACTGTTATTTTGTTATTTTGTATATTAATGATTATCACTTCTGCAGATAATATAACAAGTAGACTACAATAAAATGCAATGATATACATTAAATAAAATGTTGTAAAATCGCATTACATCAAAACTAATTGCTGTATCAGCACCAGTTCATGAATTACTGATTATTGTTTACTGACTATACAAATGTGTGTTGTTGCGAAAAATGCCTAAACCTTACTGTATAAATATTGCTTTTAAATCTCACTTTAATAAATTCATTTAGTCTGGAAGGGCCGTAGGTAAACTCACATGCAAATGAATTGTATTTGTTTATTTTGTGCCTACACACCCAAAACTGCATTGATTTCTGTCTGCAGGCGATTTGCAGTTACCCAAATTTCAGATCACAGAGCAACAAACACGAGGTCAGTTGTGTTTAAGGAGCGCGCGCTTACACAAACACAGCCGGATGTTATTCTACATTCTTTTGTATGTCCTCACCACCGATTAATCCCTGTTCTTTTTCTAATCTGATTTCACTGGGGGATTTACTTCTTTTTTTGTTTAAACACTTGCACATGTAAACAAACGCCCCACAAAGTTGGGTAGGTCATGAGGAAGGCAGCAGAACTATCCAACAGCGGCCCGTTATAGGGAATGAGCGCTTCTGATTAGCACCGCAGGGCCATTTGTTGGAAGTATTTGATTAAGCAGTGAACTAAAGAGCTGCTCTGACTGAGCCGGTCTTTCTCTATCAATCAGTTTTACCACCCTATCATGTATTCTACAGGTTTTCCACAGAGTCTCTCTGTCATTGCTGCATAATTGAAACTGTCTCTATCATGAACAGGACTACCCCGAGCGTGCTCTGCTAAGCTTGGGTCTGAGAGTACACAGTTGTGTATGTGTGTGTGCGCGTGTTTAATGCTGTTAAGCTGTTATTGACGCCAGCATCTCTGCACAAATCATAAAAATCATCTGCTGGCTCCCTCCGGATAGTCTGTCAGTGTTAAAAAACCTCAGTGCCAGCGGCATACGGTCCCTATCTCAGAGATTAAAACATCCATTACAGTGTCCACACATACACACACATATATCCATTAATATATGCCATTACATGCTCCCTTTGCTCCACAGATGTCCAGAATCGGCATGAAGTCACTGTCAAAGCAATGATTACTTTTGCCAGTTGTATCTGTGTGTCATTTGCTGAGCTGGAGAGCAGAGTTTCTTTTGCCTCCAGCTGTGCAAGAAAACATTACATTTAAATTGATGACCTCTATAAACAGTCGGTATTGCTGTATGACACTTTTTTTTTTTTCCTCGAGCAGTCTCCCTAAAGCCTTAATCTATTTTCAAACCGAAACAAAATGGACGCTGAACCGCACAGTGTCAGCGTGAACTGATTGGAGGCACTTATCTCTTTGAGCCGTTCGGCAGAGCTCTTTATTAGCCTGTAACAGATAAATAAGTTAAACATGAGACTTTTTCTGCCTTAACTGTAAAAGCAAAGCATTGTTAAGTCAGTGAACCTGGACATTCCTTTAGTTACGACTAGCAAGGGCGATTATACTGCCATCCATTTCTTCTTAATCATGAATTATTTAACAGCACATGTAAGCCTTAACCTTCCCTCTCCGTTTGAATAATTGGAGCCCACTTTCTAGGGTAATTTCCCTTTCTTGAAACTTCTTATTTGCTGTTTTATCCCAGGCGGAGAAAGGATCGACTGCTCAGCGGAAGCGTCAATTGTTGTGGATGTTGCAACATGATTACCTGAATTGATCAGTGAAAGAAATCTTACATCATTTAAAACATTTGGCCAGCATTACATTTGTAAAGATGCAAACTCAGTGAAGCCGTATTTGACAGCACAACATGGACTGTGTCAAACAGGATGAGCAGCACCTGAACACATGCGATACACAGCAAAGACTGAAATGTAACATGTCAAAGTTCAGGCTTGACGTGTTTCACAGGAGTTTCTAATTAACCTGCAGCCAGTTCTTTCTTTGGTAAAGATGGTAGTTTAGTATCAAATCAAGTTCAGAAAGAAAGTATTTTATGGTTTCATAAGTACAAATCAGTCTTCAAATGTCTGAATGGTCACATAACGATGGCAGCATGTGTGACGCTAATGAGGCTGGTGTCCTGCAGAGGGACCGCAGAGGGGATTGCCTTAGTGACAACCTTGTTAGTCAGACATCAAACTCAGAACTTTGTATTAAAAAAAAAAGACATAAATGTACTTTTGAGCAAAAAATTGTCTCTCCTTAGCTCATTTTACAAAAGTCTAGACGATGCTGTCTAAGATAATGCTGAGGAGAGGAAACTGTCACTGCGAGATAGATGCGAACCACAGATAGGTTTGTGGCGCAGATAAGAAATCAAACCGGCACCACTCCCCTTACATCTCTGAGGCCTTTAGAGTTTAAAGCCTAAAACACTTTCTTGTGTTGTCCTGTGTTCTTTTGAATAGTTCACAGCAGATCTCTGCTGCTGTGCAGCTGAGTCTGCCTTGTCAACCGTATTGTGAAGTGCTGAACAAAGAACTATTTTGTTTTGCTGCATATTTGTCGCTCCAGAGAAGGGGAGTAACATGCAGAAAGTTGAAAGGGAGAACGTGGGACTTACAATAGTGCTGATTTAGATCTCCTGTCATGGCGGCTACCGGAGGGAAAGGGGGAAGGGGTGGCAAGCAAAAGGATAAGTGTCAGTGAGAAGACTTTCGATGGAAAGCAATAAAGAGATTATTACAAGATGAATGCATTTCCAAGTAAAATGATGGACAGAAGACAAACATGTGATGTTACGAGCCAAAAGGAGAGTTTTATTTTCTTGCAGGAAAGAGAAACCCATGAAGCATGAAGAGTATCTATGTAGATAACATATAATGTCTGTTTTTGTGACACTTAGTTCTCCATCTCTCTACATATTTAATCCATTCTGATGTAATATTTCTTGATTTTCCACTGAACAGAAGCACTGAGGGGCTTAATTGCATAGATTTAATAATCAACTTCCCCACTGTGGTAAATCCAGGCTTTAGAAGGGGCTTATTAATTATTAAGATCTTGGTATTTCTGCCTTATTGGATGAGAACAGAGAGCGGGGTGGATATACAAAGGGTGTGCATTTTGTACATTGCAGTGAGGCCTTCTACCAGAGCGTCTATTGAAATAATTTAGGGCTCTGACATGTGTAATATATCCCACACTCTTGAGAAAAGTGTGAGCAGCTGATTGTGCTTCTATAGAAATAAGAAGATGAGTTTCAAATATTGTACTAGTGTCTCAGTAGCTAACTAGCTGTCTGGCTTACATTAGATTGCTATTGCTCATTTGTGCATGAGAGTCCCACATTTTGACGTATTTGATGGCACATGACACCAGAAATGTAACTAATTTAGTCCTGCAAATAATTGGTTGTTCTTGGTACCGCTTCTCTAATATCAGTTCAGACTGACAGAGTAGGAACACGGGTTGCAAATGTTAGCCTATCAAGCACAATTAGTGGCCAGGTAATGATGCAGTGGTCCTTTTTATTTGATGACATGTTTGATAGCATGAAAAAATTGCTAGCATCTATGCTGCTTTCCTATCTCCATCAGACAAGTGGCGGTGTGATGATGCCAGGATTGCCACAGCAAAGCAAGAGTAATCCCCACAGCTGAGGACGGCATGTTGTAAATGTCCGTATTTACGTAAATCCCATCGACGACAACTGACGTCGATGGGATGGGTCTAGAAGGATTGTCCTATTTCACTGGGGGAGATTTCAAACACTTTCCTTTGAAACTCCGTTCTTAAGGACGAGGAGGCACTTTGAAATGAGGGGAAGGGGTTACAATTGGAAATAGGAAATGGGATTGAGCTAAACTTTCCCCCATTTTCATAAAAATAGGATTTGGGTTGGATGTGGGATTTGGGTTGAAAAATAGGATTTGGGTTGGAAACCATTAAACTAACCTGTAAGTTTGAATAAATAGTGGATGCATAGATACATCCACAGTGCAGACATATTTTAAAAATAGGCTGTCACCTTTTTCCTGCCCAGCAGCCAAATTTTCAGACATTTTTGACACGTTTGGACTTGAGTAAACTTCTCACCTTTTGTAGCTGCTAGAAGGTTTGTGATACAACAGAAGCCTCAATGCTTCTGATTCCACCAAGCTGTCAGAGGCCTCCTTCAGATCATCGCATGGCTCAATTTACTTCAATCCCTGAACAGCCGAGAATGATGTCGGGGAAGGTGGAAGAAGTCAGAAATAGATGTAACTTGACTCCATTTGACTCTGACAGTCAGCTCCTTGAATCAAGGCAGTAGGAACTCCACATCCCGAGGCTTTCAGAGTGTGGGAAAGAGCTGGGGGAGTTAATGGAAGAGATCTAAAAACGTCAATATAACTGGCTTTAGAAGAAGGAGAACTTTTACTCTGAGTGGGAACACTTTGGATCGCATGATATTAAATAAACAAAATGTCTTCAACATCATTAGTATGAATTTATCTGATGGATTCCTCATAACTCACTCCCAAAAAAAACACTGAAGTTTCTGTCATTGTTCTTGTTTGTATCTGCAGTACTGCAAACGGTCCTCGCAGCCCCGCCAAGGAAACGTTTGTGAGTCCAGCTTTGCACACTGCAACATCAACACTGCGCCATCCAACAACTCCAGGGGAACAGCAAAGCATCACAGGTATAATATTTAATTGCACACACGCGGACACATACAGGTGTAACGCTACACTAGAGAGGCAGCCGTCCCCTCTGTTCGCTGCAGGACACGACAATAATGCAAATTATACCAACAATAGACAACTTCAGTGTCCCTCGTATAATCAGCTCAGTGAAGAGAGAAATTGAATTATCCACATTACAGTGCAGCCAAAGCTAATTGCTGATTTACCGAAGAATGATAGTAATTATAATTAAAGCTATAAACATGTTAATAAGCATATCTATAACAGTCATGAACACAGAAGAGATGCGACAGAGATAAGATGGGAAAAGCACGGGGATGCAGGGGGATTCATGAGCCAGCGTAAATGTGTAATTCCAGTAAGCTTTTTGTTTTCCGTCGCGCTGCTCAGTGGTGTGTTAGAGCTGTCTGGGCTTTGGCATGTTCATCAGCAGCATCAACACACTCCAACACACACTTCAGTGCCTACTCCTGACAGTGCTAGGATTTAGATATTTGCCAAGGCTGGATTTTCTGTTACCAAACACACGCTGACAAACACACTGACAGAGCTGAGCCAAAGAGACGGGAACTCCTGCAGATCCAGTTTGTACGTCAGACCACTCGTTCACTTTCTGTTTAGTTTGAGGAAAGTTTTCAGTAATATAATCAGTGACTAATAAATTAACTTCTGCCCCAGGATTTGTGTTTCTATGTTGGGGAGAAAGAGTGAACTGACAGCATTTTGATCGAACATGAAATGGAAGCTTTCGTTGGCTCATTTTTGCTAACTTTTTTCTTAAAATTAACACTCAGTGATTGCTGTTCAGTTACAGCCACTCACACCTGAGAGCCTCTCAGTGCACCCATGGTTTTCTACCGCTAACTGTTAAGACACTCCACTGTAACAGCTGGGGGCTAATCGCCTTTTTTCAAGGGGATCCAGGCGGTAGTTGAGAGGAGATTTTTCCCAGACAAGCTCTAAATGCGATCAGACAACCTTCAAACCACAAAGTCCACTTCTCTTCTGGATAAACTCCTCCAAGACCTTTTTTTTTTAACTCCTTTTCTCTCTATTTCATGCTCTCTCAATGAAGGACCGAGTTGATCGCTTTGTCAGTTTCTCTCACCACAAATGGCATTCCGAGTGGCCGATCAGGGTTTATTTGCTTGCAGTTGCATCAGCTTAGACAGAGACTCGCACGCCATTGTCAGAAAAGCGGAGTATGTTTGGATACCACACTCTAAAATAGCCAGAAAGAAACTGGCCAAGGCTAAATCTGTGACTCCGAAATATCTCATTTGAATGTCTTTGTACAAAACTTACCCAACACTGTTGAGAGCCTGGCAGTGAGCAGAGCTTCCACTTGTTCTGTCTAAGAAGCACATTTTTAGAGGCAAATCTATCCCTCAAAACTGCAGAGTTAAATATGAATGAGGGCCTAGAGTGAACATTTGCTACTTCTGTAAATTAAGTCAAAATGTACTTAAGATTTTTCTTCCTTCAGAGTCTCTTTTGAGAGATTGGATGTGAGCAAAGAGGACATGTGAAAGAAGAACCGTGCTTTCCAATTACTGTAGTACGACTGATTTACTAAAGAGATGCAAATCAACTGTTCTTCCTGTTTAATTACCAGAAGTCCACTTTGGACTTGTAGCTCCCTCCGACTGCAGGACATTTCCATTAACCTTTCGGTGAACTTTGGAATTAGGCTACACTTAAGAGGGTATTTCTATTCTAATTTCATTCTCCTCTCCGTCTTATTTCATGCAAATAATTGTTTCTCGGCTCGAAATGCCCCAAAGGGTTATGGGGTACAGACGTTCTTCCTGATGTTATTGTTTTGGCTGCTTGGTTTCCAGATCTATTAGCTTAAAAAGGGCAATCATTTAATCTGCTGGTTATTTTGCAATACATTCAGTTTCATAAAGCCTTTAAACTGTCGTCATATGCTCATAAAGACGTCAGTTGTTAGGAGATAATTATTTTAACAACTGACAACTTTACTCAAACACCATGTGTACAACCTGCAAGACCTGATCCAGAGAAACCAGTGGAGATTTAGGCCCAATCCAAATTGCAGTGGACAGTCAGACCTGAGAGAGTCTGCAGAGGAGTTGCAGTGGCATAATGCACCGCAAATTGACAAGCACACAAATAGCAGCGATCACAATCAGTTTACTCTGTCAGCTTCACCTCAGCAAATAGATCTTCTTCCTGAGGTGATGATGAAGCAACGTGTGAGCAGAGCTGCTAGTGAGTCCACTCGAATCTACTCAAGTATTGAGACTCTATCTGACACAGTCAAAGTGTGTTTTGGTTGAGGAGACGATTACCGCTTACACCAGCCATAAATCCGATGGTTGCAAATATAACAGTGTATTCCATCAGCCACTGTGACTAACAATAATAACTTTATTTTTTTGCGGGCAGAAGTGGTTCCTTGTCTCACATCCCGGATCAGAGAACCCGGACAGCCCATTGGTCAGCCCCACGCAGGACCCCGCCAATACCCAGGGGAAGGCTAAATCCGATTGGAGGGTCCAAGTATTCGGGCCCCGCCTACCAACATCTTCAAGAAGTAGACTCCTCTGAGAGGGAGGCTGACGCACAAAGGGGGTAAGGAGAATGTAGAGAAGGGCATGTATAGAATCGCTTGAGACTGTTCTGAATCTCAACATGATGGCTGATATGTCTCTCGGTTTGAATGTTATAAATGAGGGTTGGTGTTTGTGGGGAAAGGTTGTGTAATCACCATCTCTGATGTTACAGACTGTTCTGTTCAAAAGTGGTTATTCCCCCGCTCTTATAATGTCTCTGGTGTTACCATGTAATGCAGACCACAGAAATATTCGGTGTTTATAGGCTCTTATTGTGCCGACTGATAAAGGCTGGTGTAATGAGAGCTTAGAGATGTAGAGTATTTAAAGGTTTTATCCTCACTGTCTTCCCTCTTTCTGTCTCCGCTGTACTTCTTTGCTGTATCCTCCATGTGCTGAGTCATTTCAACGAAAGACACTAACTGAAACATAGAGCCTGCCACGGACAAAGCTTTGGATTTTATTTCAAGAGTGGATATTTCAAAGCCAGTTCTGTGATTTCTTTTTCTTCTTTTTTTTTTTTTAAAAGACTGCATTTCTTTTGTTTAATCCCCCCCATCCCTTTGTTTTCCAATCTGCTGAGCAAAGATAAAAATAACAAGGTCACGTTATGTTGTGGTCTGCAGTCCAGTGGCGTGAGTTGAAAGGAAACGCTTCGCCGGGTGTTTGTGCTTTTAAGTGCATGATGCATGCTGCACATCCAGATTCTTCACCCTCTCTTTCCCTTGCTGCCATCTTTTCATGCCTGCACTAAATCCTGATTCTCAGCTTTTTTTTTCTGCAATAGATTAGCAGGTGCACCAACAATTAAATCCTAATTCAAATGTAATAGAGTAGGGTTACGCTGCTCAGGCAAAACTGCATGTGCATAGCAGCCAGGGGGTATGCAAATGATCAGCGCCAATGATTAGCAAGAAATGTATTCAGGCTGAAAGGCACTTCGACCCATTTTTGGTGGGTCATGAGTCAGTGCTTTACCCACCTGGCGAGGCTCACTTCAGGCGTTCGGGTCCCAGCGGTCCAGGCTCAGGATAAATCTCCACATGACCTACATGCATACTAATAGAAAACGAGATAGACACGCGCACACATACAGTGAGAACACGTTCACAAAAATAGCAAGCATACAGTAAATTCAGTGGTGTGCACGGGGGGTACAGAGTAGTGACCGCATGTCACCTTTATACCCAGAGCGCTTATGTTCCTTTTTGTTTTAATCCTTATTTAAAGGTCCCATATTATGAAATACACGTTTCCTGTGGTCTCTACATACATAAGCTGGTCCTCCCTGAGCCTGCCAGCTCCCAGAATGAGGAAAACAAGCCATTGCTGCATGGTCTCTGCAGCCCACCCACTGGTAACACGGCGCTCCTACAGGCTGTTCAGATTCTGCTCCTGTCGTTACGTAACGAAAGGAGTCATTATCATAGTCCCGCCTCCTCTGCGCGATGATAGGAGATATCAGAGAGGGGGCGTTCATCCCAGAGGTAAAGTTCAGTGTGTCCAACGGTAAGATAGCAGTGTTTCGCAACATCGTCGCTCAGAGCTAGACATGCAAATTGCTCTGTTGTTGGTTGTAAAAATCAACATCAGTGCCTATATTCTGTCCCAGCTACAGAAGAACAGAAGAGACAGTGGTTGCGTTTCATGCATGTGTGTGTGCTAACCACCTCACATCGGTCTGATTCAGTAACGAGGGTCAGTACAAAGCTGGCTTTGCCTCGACACTGACCCTCGTAAAAGGATCAGTCCCAACCATACGGGACCCAGCAACTGCACCTGAGCCACAGGTAAGTGTCACCGCGATTTGATAGTATTAACTGTTACCGACGAGTCTGGAGAAGTTAGCTGGAAACTGGCTAACTAGTTAGCTCCGCTTCAGTCCGCTATGCAATGGCGTTTGAAGCGAGTTTAATGTTAATAATATTAGATGGAGCTTGGTGGTCACAATAAAAAGTCTGGAAACATGTGCAGACTGGAGACAGAGACGATGCGAACAGTGTCCAAGAGTTTGGAGACTGTTTTGGAGACAAACACAGCTTTCGCTAGCTGTTAGCCATTAGCTACCTGACAGTAACTGTAGCAACAGAGTCTGTACTTCTTCAGGAGCCTCTCCTTCTGGGTCCGATTCTGGGTCAAACTGGAATGGTTGAAAGACAGCTGAAATTCAGGACCACGAAGGGGTTTGTGGCAATGCATATCAAATACAGAGTTGTTGGACCTCTGACAGCTGTGTGAAATTAATGAAAAACAGTACAATATGGGACCTTTAAAAAAGAGTATTTTTTCCCCAAATGTCACTATAGATCGACTCTTGAACTGCTTCAGTATACTTCTCCTCAGCACAAGTGCCCTTGTCATCTGCCCAAGTGGCACTCAAGTGCCCCTGCTGTCACCGAACGTCCAACGCCAAGTGACTGTCAGGTCACAGAAGAGTCTTTGGGTTGGCCCAAGTGGCCCGAAAGTGCCCATGTGATCACCTCAATTGTACGTTGGTGATCCCGGGTTCCCTCTGGGCAGGTCAGGTGTTGCGCTGTCTCCTCCTGTCTACCAAGGTATATTTTGTTTAACCCAACTGTTAACTGTCAGCCCAAGGCTCCCCTGGTAGCTGCAGTGTCTTCGTCTGAATGTCCTCTGATAAAGTAGTCCAGCATAACCGTTTACGGTGTTACGGTAAAGTGCAATTTTCAGTGTGTAGGTATCTAGCACAGAGAAAGTGGAAGAAAGGAGAATGTTGCATGAAAGAGGAGGACAATGGCAGGGTTATACCCACAGTCTATATCCAGCAAGTCATTCTACGGATGAAAGTGATCTCTGGTTGGTCAAAATGTGTTTTGGTCGGCGAAAACAACTTCTGGTGTCAAACGATGAACCAAAGTGCCCCTCTGGCTCACGCAAGTGCCCTGTGGTCAGCTGAACTGAACTATGTTTTGTCGAAATGATCCTCTGGTCAGTCCATGAGTCATCTGGCCCTCCAAAGTGTCCCCTGGTCAGCCAAAATGTCACTCAAGTGTTCTCTGGCTGGCAAAAAATGTCTTTGGATCACTGTAAGTCCCCTGTAGTGCCAGAATGCTGCTCTGCTCAGGCCCTTTTGTTATTGTTTTCCCCCTCCCCTAGAGCATCTGTTCATGCCACTGCTCAGAATGAAACAACTCCCAATCCATGAAAAACATTCTCATGCACGAAACTGCCGACTCCATGGCCATCAGACGTAGTTTGGGGCATACAGATAAACAGGCTGTGCTCGCCCACCTACTCACTCATTCACTCTCTAATGTACGATTCCACTTAACAGCAGATGGACGGACGGACGACCAGTTCCCTTTCCCATAGTATGATAGTCTGAGTTGCCATGGAGACATTTGACCAGGACTGCACAGAGACGGAGGCAGAGTTGCAGAGACAGACACAGAAATAGAGAGACAACCGGTTTGAATCCATTCTGACACAGATGGAAAAGCATCCAGAAATATAGCAAAGGAGGAAAAAAACAGCAGCAGGGGAGTAAAAGGATGTGATAGAGGAGTGTGCAGATAGCATGTGACAGTTAGAAAATGCTTTAAAGAAAGGGTGCCCAGTCTATTCCATGCCTGTTAGGGAAGCCTAGTGTTATCTCAACAAAATGGCTGACAGGGAGACAGAATGTCCTGTGTTGTTACTACTATTTTAAGATAAAGCTGTCTTCAAAATGGCTGACGGAGAGACTGCATGCATTTTTTTGTATTTTGTCCCCCGTGTGCAGTATTTTAACACGCCGATTTCTCCCTCGCTGTCTGAGTTTGTCACACACACACACAAACGCAACCTTCAGTTGAAAGCACAGAGCTTGTGTGTGGGCGTACACACCTACATGCATGTATTAATGTTTGTATGTTGCTGCTCTGCAAAACATTTCCCGCTGTTACAAGGTCACTGCATCACACCACACACAGATTTGACTTTTTCAGCAAACAGATGAGATATATTTATCGGTATGGGGGGATGGATTAATGAAAATGACTGTTAACACTCGTACATGTAATGAGCTGCCGTAAAAGATAAAAGCCCACTCACTTATCTCACCTCACTTGCAGACAATCTCTCTGTAATACCCCTCTAGCTGCTCCCTCGTTACTCCGAGGTCTATATTTGAACTCTGCTTCATAGATTTTTGCAATCTGATTGTGTTTCAACACATCAAAAGAGAGATTTGTCTCTGAATGTTATCTTGGGAATTAGCACCCTCGCATCATCCTCTGTTATCGCTCGCGGGATCCTCTCTGTGGACCCCGCTAAATCTCCGCTGTGGTTTTTCGGTGTGAGGGTTTCATGTCTCTGAAAAATACTGCGGCGATAAAAGGACGACGTGATTTCCTTTGAGTCTGAAAGCACCTTCTCCTCCCACCACTATCTTAGCACCTCTTGATGGAGAGCATAAGTGTGTGTGATGGGGTATTACAAGGGAGAGGGAGTCAAAGTTGGATTCTGACATGGCGGAAAAAGCTAGTCTTTGCAGAGGATTATAAATTATTACACAAATGAGGCTCCTCCGGTCTGGAATGCCTCTAGATTTAGACACTGATAACAGTGAGGGGCATGGTCAGTCTTATAAGAAGGGAGAAAGAGATTATGTCTGGACTCAGTTAAATTAGGTCAAGACCTCCAAGCAGAACAGAGACTTGGTAGCTGTATATATAGTCACTATAGACCGGGAAGCTTGCAGTCTGCATCTCCAAGACTTAACAACAAGGATATGGAACAAGAAGGTATCCATAGTGAGTTTAACAGATAAGGCCGTTGATCAGCCAGGCAAAGTATTTTGCCATCCATACCCAAAACTGGCTCAAATGTTTGAGAACACTCCGACATTCATCTTCAGAATCAGCACCCTGGAAAACAGAGTAGTGCTTAACTTAAATTCTGAGGTATCCGGTTTGTGACCACTCTCTGCATCAGTGATGTGTTTGAAACAGGGATAAGGGAACAGGAGTACTCGGTGTCACTCAGTTCCATTTCTGCTCAAGAAACCAAATGTCTCAGTCACGTGAACATCAGCTCTCGGAGTTGTGTTTTATATTTGACAAATCTGGGCCACAGTTGATTCTGATTTCCAAATGAGCTTATTTTGATAACTTTGCAGAATCATTGACTGCTGACGTTTTTCTATGGAGTTGAAATGTGTAACAAAGTTTCTAATGAGGTTTTTTTTTTTTTTTTTTTAAATACAGCATGTGTAAAACAAAAGCTTAACGCAGGTGCTGTGGGAGCAGTGCAGCAGGGTGCAGGAATACATGATTGCTCACAGCATGGCATCGTAGCATCCAGAATAATTAGATCCATCTAAAAGAGTAGCTTCTGTAAGTCTGAAGAAGTCACTGTCTGTTAACACTGACATTCAGATACATCCTGTCTGTAGGGGAAACTGTGGGTTATGGTTGCATCTAGGAGAGAAGTCTGATTAATGTCTAGCCGCATGTCAATACACATATACCAATTAATGTAACCTGGTTTCTTGTGTGTTAAATATCGTAATTTTCAATATAATGAACAAGCGACAGATTAAACAGTTACAGTTAAACGTATTGCGTTTGGCAGAGGAACAGCTGACAGACAGGATTAGACTAACAGGGACAGACAGGCGGGAGGCACGAATGGGGATCAGTTGATAATTCGATTTGAGAGAAACCAAACTACAGGACAACATACTGAAAAGGTCTGAGAGAGAGGCTCAGTAACACGGGTGGTCAAATCAAGAAAGTATTAAACATGCTACGATACAAAAGGCAAAGGTATGACTGAGAGCACAGATTCAAAACTTAAAACATGACAAGATCCAACTATCAGAAGTTGAACCAGTGCAGTTATACAATCTGTGAGAGAGAGAGTGACTCAGAACGGATTTTCAAACAAATCAGATGGCCTTGACCTAAAAGTGGAACGTCTCAGAAGGGAAATAAAAAAAAGAAAAAGAAATCGATATAAATGACTGCACGTGACGGCTGATTGCCTCAGTTCTCCTTGACTGAAGCAGAACGCCTTCAACTTTAAAACAACAAATCTCATTTTCAACATACTTCAAGACATTAAATCGCTGGTTCAATATAAAAAATGAACTCTCTGTTACCTCTCAACTTATAAAAGGGAGTTCAGGTTTTTTGGATTTTGTGTGTGTGTGTGTGTGTGTGTGTGTGTGTGTGTGTGTGTGTGTGTGTGTGTGTGTGTGTGTGTGTGTGTGTGTGTGTGTGTGTGTGTGTGTGTGTGTGTGTGTGTGTGTGTGTGTGTGTGTGTGTGTGTGCATACTCAGATATAAAGAGATGTAAGAAAGATGTCAGACCTGTCCTTTTCCCTCTGAGCATCCTCGGTTAGCCGGTGAGATGGCAAAGGCCGGAGAGCTGTCCCTCTGTGTATTCTGCCTGGGTTTCAGCGTGGGAGTTTGAAAAGACCATGAAGTTTAAATCACGCTCAAAGACACTGTGACTTTTTTTTTTCCAGGTGAAGTGAGGACGTTTTTTTATCAACAGCTGAACAACCTTTTCTCAATTTTCTCTTCTGCAATATATTTGTAATATAGCTGCTAATAAAAATCAGGGAAGAAGAATAATTATAACGCTGATGTTCTATGAACTGTGTTGGAGAGATGTCTACTGAAGTTAGCATGCTAACCAGCTAGCCCCATTCCATCCTTTCTCATAGTGCCACTTTGTATTGGTCTCTATCAGGCTGTGTTCAGTCCCAGTCTGGTGTCCTGCTGCGTTCACTGAGACGTGGCTGAGCCTGGTTGAGCTTAGCCTCTGTCAAAAAGGCTGATAGTTGCAGAGTATAAGCTAAAGGCAGCTAGCTTCAGACAAAGATGGCTAAAGTATAGTGAGAAGCCTTCTAGGAGCCTTTCAAGGGATGGTTCCACTTTTTAATCTATTCGAAGGTGGTCTTGGAGCAAATCAAGTGATTTTAAAATGAGTGAGATGCGTTCTGTTCTGCTGGACCTGGTTTTAAACGTGCCCTCAGAACTTTGAGTTGAGTTTTATGGAGGTTTTGTTAACAAACAGGCAAGAGTGCATTGCAATTATCTAACCAGGATGAAATTAGTATATCAGTGACTTTACAAATTATTGATGGATAAAAACATTTTGAATTTTGTCTCAGTTAGCTAAAGAGTTAGTTAAGTTATGTGAAAGGGGACCAAGATGGCAGGACATGTAATTCTGTGATTAATCTGCATGTCTGACTTTAACTGAAATGTGATGCCATCCAGTTATTGATATTGACTGTCTTGTCCTTTTCTTCCTGTCTCTCGTCTTTTTAGTTTCCAAATGCAGGGAGAGAACCGATGTGGTGACCCCAGACGAGATTCCTTCCTACATATGCAAACTCCTGTTTCCATGGAGACGACATCTTCATCTCCTTGGAGTGGCCGCATGGAGGAGGTGGGTTCAGGCCTGTTCGCTCCACCCGAGCACAGCGATCCCAACCCCACCACCCGCAGCCTGCGCAGGCCTGGACGCCGCCCCAGCAGCTCCCCGCCACCACCGTTTCGCTCCTGCTCCATCCCCATCATCCCCTCCGTCCAATGTCACCATGACAACGAGGTGTCTTGCATGCAAACGAACGTCACCCCGGCAGCCGCAGCGATGTCAGTTACCTGTGGATCCACGCCCTGCAAGGAGGAGAGGAGAGTGAAGCCAGCAAACGCCACGCTGTCTTCTTCTTCCTGCTCATCCGCCATCGGCCAGCAGCAGGATGAGGTGGCGCTGCTGCTGGAGGAGGCGCAGGAGCAGCTCAGGGCATTGGCGTTGGCTCACAGGAAGCAGGAAGACGGTGGGCTCTTCTGCGGCGGCTCTACAGCTGCGCTGGTGGAGGCCAGAGAAACTGTTTGCTTCCTGAACCTTAATGGAGGAGTCGCCGGGGCGCTGAGCTGTAACGGACCCACGCAGACCCAGTTACTCAGCCCCAGTCAATCACACAGAGACCTGGTCCCAAACAGCCAATGAAAGGAGACGGTTTAGGACATTCACTTTCCGTTTGACAGCGTTTGACAGACTGTGGTGTTCTGCATCTGTGGGACACAAATGGAAATGCTGGATAAAAAAATAAAATGTTATATCATGGATATTCTGAAACTGTGCTGATGATATGCATACCGTGTGGATACGAACATACAAACACTTCTGGAGTGGCCGCCTTTACACCGACTGACAGTATGGAAAAAGAGAAAAAAATATTTACATGCATTTATTTACAAAACAAGAGAAACACTTAGGCAAAAAGAAACCAAATAGTCTGTCAAATCCATGGTGTTTTTAATTGTAAAAAGAATATATAAATATATATATAAATATATATGGATATAAATATATGGAATTCAAAAAGTGACCAAGTACAAATGAAGAACACAGGAATGATGTAACTATTTTTCTTTCTCTTTTTTTTCCTTCTCCCTGTTTTGTATTAACTCTGTCACATTTTGGTTCTCGCTCACTTCTAACGAAAAGAACTTCATTACCATCCCGCCGCACGTCCGCCAGCCGCGAGTCTGATTCTGCGAGCCTGCACGGAATCCTAAAATGGCCAACGAGGGAAGGAGCCTTCACACGTGTTTTGCCCCCTCTTTGCCTTTTTCAAAAGCTTTCTTACGCAGCCAAGAAATACAGCACAGCCCGGCGTGGTTACCAACAACACTTTGAGGATTTACGACACAAAACAAGAAAACTCCCCGGCTGTGTGTGTGTGTGCGTGTGTGTGCTGTGGTGCATCGAGGAACGAGCGGGAGCAGAAGAAGAAAAAACAGGAAACAGCTTCCTCTACAATCGGTCAGATTTGGGAGGACAGATTGTCACAGACAGCCCGGATGCTGACTCACCTTTTGGCCAGTGTTTCCAACCAATCTAGATTATTTTCGTTTTTTGTTACAAATGATATTTTCACACACATATGCACACACACATTCACCTGTGCATTATTTTTTCTGTTGGATGGATGAATGGACAGAAGGACAAAGGACGGACAGAAGGACAAAGGACGGACACAGGGCTAAGGATTACCACAGAAGCTAATGTGACATTTTTTTTAGTTTGTTTTATTTTCAGTTTTTGGTTATCGATGAACAATGCTGCTTTCTGGGGCTGATGGGAGGGAGAACCACATGGTTTGGGTCTTGAAACAAGAAATAAATGTCTCTATGTTGTATCCTATGAATTGGAAGCTTTTGAATCTCTGTATGAAGTTACAGCCAAATGTTTCTGGTGGAAAAAGTAAAAAAAAAAAAAAAAAAAATGGTTGCAATTCTGGTAAAGATTTTTCAAAATAACGGTTGTTTGGGTGGATTGTTTGGAAGACATTTTGACTCCTTGTCCAAACATGCATGCTGGACATTTGTCCAGTTTACGCCAATATCCTCTTGCCTTTTCACAGATTAGCTGGTCTAAAGTCTTTTGTCTCACACATGAAAGAAACTGGTTGTTCCCTCTTTTCACCATGTTGCCCAAAAATACAGAAAACAATGATAAGTGAAGGTTCGCCATACTGTACATCCAAATATGAAAACATCTTGATACCTGCACATCAGAATTTCCAGAGCACAAGTGTTTCCATCCGTACAACGTAATGCATTTTTAAACATTATCTGGTATTTTTTGATTTTTTTACGTAAACAAAAGTGTAATTCCACCAATTTTGCACATCAAAGTGTGTATGCAGGTCTTGGGGAGCACTACTGTGTATGGCAAGAAAGTAGTATAAAGCCTATTGTAGCTGTTGCTGAGTTGCATTGTGGGTATTTTAGGCACAGGGTTTTGAAAGGCCATATCTCTGGTTCTGCTGTATCAGTTTTGATATTTTGTTTTTAAATGTCCATAATGAGTCCAATAGGAGACCAGTGGACTGCCTTTCAGAACCTGGTGCCTTTTACCCACAATGCAACTCAGCCACTCAGTGTCACCACTGGAGGGAGTCTATAAGATTACATGCAGAGCTTCTTCTGCAGCCACGGAAGGCTTTATTCTGCTTGTTTCACACCAGCAGTAATACTCTCCAGGACCTGGACACAAACTTTGATGTGTACACTTGGCAGAGTTGCCCCTTGTGGAAAAAGCTGGCCTTGCTTGTGATTATAGTTTATGGTGGTTATAATAACAATTCAGCTGCATCACACATCACTGGGAGGAAAAATTGAACAAGGAGTTAGTTTTTCAGGCAGAAAAATGCACCATCTGCTTTTAGTATCAGTTGAATTCCCTGCTACTGAAATGGCTGCTTTTGGTTAAAGGATATTTGATTTGAAAAAATTAGCCAACAAAAAGGTGAGTGAAAGCTTCAACCTTCTACAATAAGCAGAAGCAGCACCATTTTTTTCTTTTAATCCTCCTCACAGTCACTGAAAATGTGCTAGCTTTGTTCTCAAAGGTTTATCCTTGGAGAACATTGGACATTTTATGTATTTGATGTGAAATGAGTCTGACGTGAACACTTAAAGAAGACCTCTTTCAGGCTTTGTGGCATCCTGTTAACTCTCAGTCAGCACGTTACCGTCTTCTGTCCTCAACACGATCCTTTCTGTCGCACCTCAGCGTGTGTGATCGACGCACCTCTGTTCAGACAGGTCACTTAAAACAATTCAGCACCCTGGATGAGTTCACATACTCTTTCTCTCTCTCTTCAAATCACAATGGCCGATCCTGGGAAACATTCAACATTCAGCTTTATTCATACAGGCCTGAATGGCGAGGCTAAGTCTTACTCAACAGAAAATCTGCCCAGAGCTCACCTGCTTTCTTTCTTCAATTCTTTCATCCTCGTTTTTTAAATAATTATTTCGGTTTGCTTACAAAGCTTTTCTATATCAATCTTTGACTCTCAACAATCTTGGGTTATTTGATACTGATGACCATGAGACCCATAATGTCCACGCCAGAACAAACACTGGTGACGTATGGAGGTTGGTGTGCTTCTGTGCACGGACGCAGTGCAAAAAAAATGTGAATTTGTTCGTTTGACCAACTGTAATCAGTGTATGAGCTTTTAACAGATAAAAGTCTGCAAGCGTTGTCTGGATTCGTTTTCTTACCTGAGATGAACCTTGCAAATATTCATCAACCGCATGTTTTCAGCTCAACTCTGGAGGCTCACAGAGCAGGAATAGAAACATGAGTCGACGCCGAATGTCAAACAGGCATTTCCTGCTTCCTTTAATTGACAGTAAGTGTAAGTGTTATTACTGCACCTTGAGAAAACTGCAATTACTCCTGACATGCAGGTACTTCAGCACAATGTACATCTGAGCACAAGTAATTATACAACAAAGGAGGGGAAAAACTCATTTACTGCAGCCATCTCTGCTGTCCACTCTGAACTCCTTAAATGGTTTCACGTGACTGTAATTGAACATTGCTTCCTGCATACTTTCACATCCTGCTCATTTAACACTGAAGCAGCACAGGAAGAGAAATTAAGGTGTGTATTCCTCATTGGCTTCTCCTCATATCAGTCACAGTTTTAGAGACCGTATCATATCCAGTTTAACCAGTTATTGTCATCGACCGTTCTCACTCCTGATGCATCAAATACACTTTTTTACCGCCGCTCTAGTGCAGTAGCATAATGAAGTCTACATCAGGGGATTGTCAGGCTGGTTGGATGGGTCAAACACCGGACCGTCCTCCCTGAGAGTGGGGTTTGCATCCTGATTATGACCAAGAGTAAAGAGTGAGTCATTCCAAATTGATGTTGCATTATGTACGCAGATGATGCAACTAAATTCATTGACATTGGCGATTGACATACTTGCTGTAATGTGACACGAGTTATGTCGGTTACAGAACTTTTATTAACGAAGTTACTCAGCTGAACAGAGTTATTTTAGCCCAGTGTGTGGTCTTTTTCTAAACGTGACCAAACCTCGACCATCTCACCACCTTAATAACGAGCCAAAGTTACAATATGTGAACTGTTGGTCGGTAAGCTTTGGAAGTCTTGACCCTGGAGCCCTTCATGTGAGAAACTGATGTTAGAGGGGTAGAAAGAGCCACAGTCATAGTTTGAAGCTGAAGGCCACTGACCAACCTTCTGGATTTAATGCGTTTGGAATGAGAGTGCCATGGAAAGACCAACAAAAGACACATTTCTGTCTATCAAGAAATATAATACAAACATGTGAGTGAATATCAGAGTATAAAAAGCATTTACGGTCGTCTTGCAGCAGGAAGAGGACACTACAGCGTTTGGTGGGTAAATGGGGACACGGCCTGGACGAAAACTCATGCTCGTTCTTTTTCCTTTTTAAAGCTGGTGAAAGTTTGATGAAGAAGAAAAAAGAAAAAAAAGAGCAATTAGCCCTAAGTGGTGTGTGTCGGGGTGTGTGGAGGTATGCAGTGGTGCAGTTTCTAACACTATTCCAACATCTGACCACCTGCACTCTCTCACTTCCCCCCTTCTCTTCCCAAAGCACAGATTTATGGCCTAAACTGCAGTCCAGTCAGTCAGATGGCATAAAGTGAGAAGACCATCAGTCCAGTGTGTGTGTGTGTGTGTGTGTTTCTGTGTTAGAGGGAGAGTGTGTGAAAGACTGATGGCAGGGAATAGAGGTTACACCATCAGGCCAGAGAGATAAGAGCTACAGCTTGATCCTCCAAAAGCGCGGGACTGCCAGACCAGGCAACCCCATCAGACCTCATCTGAACCACATGCCAGCTCAAAGCTCAGATACTGTGAGCATCGGTGTGCGTTTTCTACACTTGTGTGCATGCATGCTTGTGCGTCTAGATGTCTTTATTTGCCCGATTGTCCTCCTGTTTTTCCAACACCCCCCCCAAATAACTTGATCAGCTACACATATAGATAACAAACACACAGATAAAATGCAACGATGCTTTGCTTTCAAAGGTGGTTTGAACTGGAACAAGTCTGAGAAAGGTACAGAGGCAGATAAAGAGAGGGGGGATGAAAACTGTCAGCATGGTGGTAATTCAGGCGATTTCCTTTTGAAAAAGCAGGAGTCTAGAGTGTGAAAGAAAAGCTAATCCCTTTCAGAGATACCGGGCCTTTGGATTCACACACCAAATTGTGTGTTTGTGTGTATGTTTACCTCAGACCGTCTGCCACAGGTAGACTTCTTTTGTCTTCTTTAACAATATGTTCCACCTGTCAGCGTCCCCATACAGACTCTTTCTTTTATATTCAGGAAACTGCACACTGAAAATCTCTGAAATGATTTTAAGTCGTCGCGGTGGATTGGTTATTTCACAACCTCAATAAAACAACATCAGAATCTGTAAGGAAAAAAAAAAAAACAAAGGAAAAGACAAACAGATTCCAACACCCACCAACAAGCACAGAGCGCTAAGATTAGCCTGTCATTCAAGACGGACTGTTCTCTATTTTGCTTTAATTTGCAGACTAAATTTGCTGGTGTCAGGATCAGCCAGGAGCAAATCCATCTGCATCTGCAGAGCTACTAATCTTCACACGGTTTCAAGAACACAGCAGCCCATAATGAGTGGTTGCGGGGTAGATACTGGAGCACACGCTTGGATGATGTTTAAATGAGAGCATGTGTGTGGCATGGCAATTACAACACGTCAGGAGTGGGAGGCAACGCGTGTCAACGGGTCAGAGTATTCAATTTCAACCTTTTACATGAATTACAGTGTGTAAGGGCTTTTTCCCCCCCTTTAGGCGGCCAATTGAATGTTATCACGTGAGTTCCTTGTATGTTTGACCCAAATCCATTTTTTTCACAGCAAACTTGCACAAATAGCATTTTTTTGGAACTCTTCGCAAAAACTGCAGGACAATATCAAACACAGCCATCCAGCAGGGTTGATTCTGTTTCGTCCTAGTGAGGAAGGAAAGTATGTCACGCTGAGACTGGAGCTGCAGAAATCACTTCAAGATCTACTTTATTATGTCAGAAACCCACTTTCATGTGTTTTTAAATGTGCCGGAAGCTCATGTAGGAAGAATCGATCCAATTATGTTGATCTCAAACATGAGCTAACAATGTAATGGATACAAATCAATTAAAGAAGAACAGTTTTGTCTGTTATGCCATGCTATGCACTTCATACATTTTCAGAAATCCTGCCTTTTGTCACAATGCATATCACATTTCACAAGTGAGGAAAATCTCATTGTAATTGTACATTCTTCAAAAATGGTTTCATTTTTTGTCCATGTTTCCATCGACACGTCATCTTCAGCTGGCTAGCACATGCAAAAAACAACAACAGCTTACTGCAGGATGCATAGTGAGGTAATGTGGCGATAGTCAGAGCTTGTCCTCATTAGAAAAAAAGACTTGAAATGAAAGAGGCTTATTGCGACCCATTTTTACATTTGTGGTTGGCAGTGACCCCTGGTGGCTGTAGTGATTATTACAGCTGAGAAGGAGGAAGTGAGGGGTAGTGGTATTAATATGTGGTATTAAGTCTGTATCACTGTTCCCTGTTTAGAACAAGCAAGCACAGAGTCAAAGTTGAAAGTCTGTTCCGAGTTGGAAGTGCCATCATCATTTCCATTTTACTCAATTCAATGCAGAGGAGCAGTGACTTCACTCCAAGCTCGTTCTGGATGGCCAGGCTGCTCACCCTGTCTCTAAATGAACACTTACATAGTGAGTTAGCCTCTCACCATTCCCATATTCACATACGCAGATAGCAGCAGGGGCCATGCAAGGCCAATTACCCCAAATAACGCTGCCTTCAGGCCCAGCGCCTTCCTCACAACAACAGTCCAGTCGGGTTAATTTCTCCTTAATTGGGTTGGTCTGATGCTCTGATTAGGCAAATTTGCGTCACTTAAATTTGGTGACACTGCCAACGCTGCTGCACCGGCGCTGAACAACACCCGAGACTTACTCTGGAAAACTAGAGTTACAAGCTACAATGATTGAAAATTACTTTGAACAAACCATTAGACTCGTAATGTAGAAAGATCTACAAACACAGCTATAATAAGCACTCAAACATGCGTAATCGTGTGTCACAAAAAATGGTTTTGACATACGAATCACAGGAGATTTACCCTCGGCTTAACACAATTTGATGAAAGCAGGTTAACTTTCGTCAGGTCAGCACAATCTAAAACAATGTGTTTCTTTATCAGTATGTATCGACAGAATTAATCAGGTGTATTTACATATAAAGTGGGTTTCAGATCATCATTTCCAGCAGAATACAGTTTACCAAGCTTGTGCTGAACCAGGCTAATTGTGTTCTGTGAGCCAAATAAGAAAAAGTTAAATTTCTCAGCTTTAAGCTTCATCTATCTCATTATTTGTGTAAAGCATTCATTTAGATGAGTTCAGCTGCCAGCGCTGCTGTTTTTATGCTCGTATATCCTGTGTGTCCGCCACATAACAAAATAAATGGAGCTAAGCAAAAGTTTAATCAGGAGAACCGCTTTATTATTGCCCCTCTATTTCTTCATTCATTATGCCCTTGATGCCACACCCCCTGGCTTCTGTCCATTCATTTATTCTCCTGCTTCCCTTCATTAACCTTTAAATTTAAAGTCTCGGAGGAAACTCCCATCTGGTTCACAACCCCCAATCAAGTAGCCCTAAAAGCCCTTCTCCCTTAACCAAATGAGTGCAAATTACTAATCAGCCGCCTCTGTATTTGTGTAGCTAGCTGCAGCTGTGCAGCCTGCCTGCCTCCACCTCCTGACACAGCTGCTGATCTCCAATCAGAACCTCCCCCATCGATGAGCAGAATCAAGACAACATTATGGTGATGTTCAAAGCTTGGAGTTACTGTGAGGTTCAGCCACATGAATTCCTAGAGACAGTTGACATCTTGTTTGCTTGGGATGAGAGCTGTTGGTGCGCAGAGATCATCATCAACATCATCGAGCAGAAAGAAAACCTACTGGGCTAACCAGCTGCGGAGGGAGATGTGTGAGGGTGATGTCAGAACAGGAAGCCTGACTCTGGAGGGAAATCAGCTCATGTAGCTCACCTGGATCAACACCATGACCTCACTCACTATCATCAAGCAGTAACTGTACAACAGCACCGTCATAATGAGGACTTTGGTGTGTCTGTTGTGTGTGTTTGTGTTTTCAGAGGTGCTCTGCAGAGGCTGGGCGTGGCTTTCCTGCTGGCTGGAGTCTCACACACCTCCCACTCTCACACACCTGCAGCACATTTGATCATCAGCGCCAGCTCTGCTCTCTGCCGGATTATTTCGTCTCTTCGGTGTGATACACGGCCTCTCTGATAGCTCTGTCTCCTGTGATGCTAGTCTCTTGTGTCAATGTGTTTGTTACCTCGCTAGCATCCCAGTTCCAGCTTCTCTGCACCTCTGCAACCTGCCTACCCTCCACTGTGGATCCCTGGTGTTACTCCCTCCAGAGCCTAGCGCTATACCTCACCACAACTCTAAGCCACCTGCTGTACCACCTGCCTGAGCTCGAGCCCGAGCCACTTCTACTGCCGTCCTCCACTGAAAATGAATTCCTCTAACCATCTCCCTGTCGTGGTGTCCAAGAAAATAAAAAAAAAACACCTAGTACAAATGGTAAAAAGCATTGTGATACTGAAAACACTTTATGTCCCACTCTCCTCAAAATGACCTGCTTCACTACCATAATGTGATCCATTCAGTCCAACCACATATAGAAAGTCTAGATGCCACATGATGAATTCATTTCACTTCCAAAAAAGCATTTTGACTTCCCCAGGTAAATGCAAACGGCCCAAATATCTGTTTAAAGTATCAGCGTTTAAGGCTGCAAGTACTCCAGCGCTTTTATTTACTATAAACTCTAAACTCAAACACTCCATAGAATAGGCGAGCAGGAGGAGTGTGAGGACCAGCCTGCAGGGAGAACCTCACACTGACTGCAGAGGGTGATGGAGTCCCTGCAACAACACAAAGTGACCCGCCAGCAAGGTACGATCTGAACCATTTGAGACCGGTGTCTGTGGCAACAAATCACTGTTCACGACATTAAGTCGAATTCCATGCTCTGTGGTGTAAAATGGCGCCCTGAGACTAAAAGTGTTAGCAGCAGCAGGAAGGAGGAAAGAAATGTCTCGGCTTTAAAGAGGGCAGCCACTGTGCAGAGCTCCGAAACCTGACTGAGAATGTGAAAGTTTGTGCTTATTATCAATAAAATATAGCCACTAACAGGAAAAAGTTGAGTTTAATAAGGGAACGTGGAGACACTGTGGGTCTGTGATTGCTTTGGGCAAATCTGAATTCTTTTCAATTTTCTTTTTTTTCAGGGAGATTAGAGAACAACATTTTCAAAATAAGAGAACCAGAAGCCAAGTAACAATTAATGATTGATTACATATTTTGACCATCTGTTCCAATGATCTGCTGTGTTTTTTTGTTTTTTGTTGGTGTTTAATTGGAATAACAACCAGAGGGCGAGACAGGATTTCCATGGGAGATACAGTTTTCTTTCAGATGAGAAGGAGCTTCAAAACAGCGGAGCATGAAATGTCTCAGTTGGCGGGGAGAGCAGACGGCACATTCTCCTTTTTGGTGTAACAACTGAAAGGTTTTTTTTTATTTTTTCAGTTTTATTGAAAGCAGAATAAATACATGGGGGCTGACAGATTCACACATTAGTAGAGCTGAAGAGCTGCAGTAATTCTCAGATCGGTCAATCCCCACCCCCGAACGCTGGAGCATTTGATTGAAGCCAATTAAAAGTCTGCTGCACAAACAAGCACAAATCCAGCATCACTCAAAAGTTCCGCTTTCCACTAAATTAGATATAGAAGAAATAAATTCTTAAATGTTGCCACATCTTCTGATTGATATGAGGCAGCGTGTTTGTGATCAAATACTAATTATTTTGTAATCTGTACTTGACAAGCATCGTTTGCTATTCATTACAATGTAATTTTTCTGTGATGATGATGATGATGATAGCAATCTTTGCTCATTATATTGACAAAATTAAATTCATCTGAGGGAATTTTAAAACAAGCTAATAACCAAGCTGAAAAAGCCAACAAAACAATTTAACTTGTCCCTTCTGATCTCATATGTTTTTTGTCAAAAAGTGCACCCTACCCTCCTGCCTCCACAGGAACTGTCTGGGTGACACCCAAACTGAAACCTGTTGCAAACACAGCTGACAAACTCAAAGTAGCTTCTGTGGCAAGTTCTGCTTCAGAAAGTGTCTCCAGGACGACACACAAACACACAGACGTGAAAGTGAAGCAAGTACCGTCCACATAGCTGGTAAAAATGAAGTCATCAACCCAAACTGGCAACACTGACTCTCAGATTGGAGCTGATGTCCTAATTTGTTTTGCTTTCAGTTCACACTGTGCTGCTATGCAGGCTCTGCACATTCCTACCTTCTGATATCGCATACAGCATGCAACCCTTTCCCTGCAAACTTCACTCTTTGCTATCCTCATCTTTTGTCTGCTTTGCTAAATAAAGACTCGGATTCCACCTGACATACCTCGAAAAAAGTGAGAAAAGTGTAAAGAATACAGTTGCACTTATCCTTCAGCTGCTCGGTGCGGGCCAACAGTAGAAGACCTTGACATTTGCTCTTCTGTACCCAAACATATTGAGCTGGGCGGTTGTTGAGCACTGCTGTGTGGAAAAAGAAGACAAATCAAAGTTAAGACATATTGGTTCACCAGTATATTTAGAAACGGCTCTGAAAGCCTCACAGCCTCTACAGGGGCAGAGGCCTTGTGAGATGAGAATTGAAAATAACTAATATTGCTACAAGGCCATATATGTTGAAAAGGTCATGTGTGTGCAGCAGATCCATCCCTGCTGTATGAAAATGAGTTGAGTGGCAGTAATGATGGATTGACAACTTCTCCTATGCCTTGATTGTTCTGTCGATTTCTCAGTGTAGGTCTATTTATAGGCTAATGACATTTGGAGTTCATTCACATGCAGTCAAATTATAGTTTATTACAGCACCGGTGTATTAGACTTAAAAATAATCAGGAATCAGGAATGTTTGATGTGCCTTTTAGAAAAGGTAAGAGATGTGAAGGGGTTTTAAAATGATTGCATTAGGATGTTAAGTTCCTATCATGTCTTTTTAATTTAAGAGTAGAGACCTAATGAAGTGTTAAATGGCTGAAAATGTACATTTCTGAAGACATTTTAAAGGACAACCTCTAACACAGCAACCGCAAAACACCCTCTGTGCTCTGGGGTGCACTCAAATCTTCACAATTTTGCAGAATTCTCCATTAACATCCTCTGCATGATAATAAAATAAACCCACGGCTCCCCGAGAGCAACAAACAGTCTCATTTAACACATTTAGCTTATTCACTTGGGCAGGGTTGGTAATAAAACATTAACTCAGCCACTGGGCTGCTGGTGTCGTGCACATTTTTAGTCGGGAGGTGGGCAGATACAGTGAATCTTTGAAAAGGTGTTGTGATGGAAATATTAGCATTGGCATCAATCTTAACATTCCACCTGCACGGCGCTCCACTGTTTCTTTTTTTAGCTTGTGTTGACCCCCGGGCTTTGTGGAGTTATGCTAACATCCAATTATCCACATATGTGCTGAAGGTGGGAGGTGGTAAAAAATTAAAAACATGCGAAGAAGAGAGGGGTGAGGACACGTTGGTTTTTTCATGCCAACTGTTCACAGCAGGTGTGACAAGATTTAATATGTGCAAATCAAACCCACTAATGGGCAGCACGGATGCCGAGAAACGTGGGCCCTATTTTTAACACGCTCAGGAGTGCAAACAAAGACACGTGAAAGTGGGAATGATGCACCGCCTCAGAGAGAAGACCCACCGGAAGCAACACGTTTACTTGACAGTGCCTCTACGTCTTTGTGCCTGTTGTTATGATCGTGTCAATAATATACCTAATGATTAGCGTAGCCGTGTGATGAACTAGCGAGTTATCCAGGGTACCCTGCCATCGCCCAATGTCAGCTGGGATCGGCTCCAGCCCCCCTCCTGTGACATTGAAAAGGATAAGCGGTTACAGATAATGGACGGATGGATGGATGGTGATTTGCATACGAATTTGAAAAACATTGTGTAAATAAGCAACCGGCACTTTATCCAACAATCTATATAATGCAGCGCGACAGTTGAGTTTCCCACTCTGGGCGTGGCATCTAAGTGGTCAGCCAGCGGCAATGCGTTTTTTTTTCTTTTACATCTTGGAGAAAATGTTGCAGAGAGACAAATGTTCCTCTAATATAAAATGGTCAACCTTTTTTCCAGCAGCTGGTCAGTCCTGCACGACTCAGCCCACCTCGAGTCCAGCTGGCTTTGTTGGAGAACGGAGAGTACAACTTCGGACTTTAGAGTTAAAAACGATCTTGCTGCAGGACAATTTCAGATTCAGAGTCATACAAAACAAATATAACCAATTTACCTGGAAGGACGGAGTAAAGACTACATACTTCTTGACACAGTGAGTTGGTCGACCTTCGATGTGTTTTCATGTAACTAAGAGATGTGTTGTCGTGACGTTATATTACAGAATGAATGTTCTGTGTGGGAATTTACAGGAAAATGTTATTGGGTTGTTATTTGGATCGGCAGGATGTTTCTAAATGCACACATGAACCTAAAGCATATGAGAGAAATACAAAGAAACATTTGATTACGGAAAGGAAATGTCACATTAATGAGAGCAGATTTGTTGGTGCTGCGGTGGTTCATGCTCTTCAATTCGCTGCTTTACAGCCAGCATGGAGCAAACCAGCTGGAGTGACTCATTTATTAGTATTTTCCCTCTCAAGGGGCAAACTAACTGCAGGCCTGATGCGGGGCTGTGGTCCATCACTTCTGGTTGTCTGAGCTCACTCCAGACTCTTGGCTCACTTAATATAAATGCTGCTAATGTGGCAGGAACGCACCACAGAGGAAACAGTTGTGAGAACATGGGAGTACTGATGGAAATTAGCTTCAGGCTCCGCTGCAGGACCAAAACACTCACAAACTCACCTCCTTTTCTTCGGATTTTGCGGCAAACCCCTTATGGTGCGAGTCTCCAAACAGGCTGCAGACATTCCCTGTAGTGCGGAAGCATTGACTGAATATCAATCCATCAGCTGGTCAATTCCCCGATCTTAAAGTTATCCCCCTTTGTAGTTATTGCAATAAGCGCAACATCAAATGCTAGCTTACTGCTCATGTCTGTAACATAATGAGCATAGAGATGGAAGATGAAGACGTGGATGATATTTAATCTCTTCCTAATTGATTTTATTTCCCTCAAAATGTTTCTCTGCACACCCCTTTTAGATACTTCTGTGTTTGAAATGTGCTGTAGGATCAGTCGGACTGCTCTTGCCTTGCGGGAGTGCTTCGGAATATAACTTTAAACATGTTTTGTTTAGGCACGTTGTGACATCAAACTGACCACAGTCACTTTTCCTTTATATAATTATATTTCCTCCCAAGAGTGCGTAGTTGGAGCGATACCAAAAAAAAATATTTTGAATCGTCTATCACTGGAAGTCATAGTTTGGGATTTCCTTCTTTGCTTTGTAGCACTTGTGTCTTCTGGTGAAATGCGTAAGATAGAAGGTGGTTGTGGTTTCAGCATGTTCACATCCTGGATCTCCGTTAACAGGTTTATCTGATAGACGCACTGAAAGATGCAATCTGGAAGACAGTCAGCGGTTGAGTGTTGATGCTCAAGGTTGTTGGCCGACCCATCTTTCTCCAGAGCTTATTTTTGCATCAACATCTTGTGTTTTTTGCAGATTTTACAGTCCAAGAAAATCCAGCGATCACGCCGGACACAACGCCTGACAATGTGCACCTGTGAAGTCTGGCTAGTGACCCCTTCCCTACTTCCCTCCTACCCTCCAAGTAGCAGTTGCTCAGTCTTTGCTCATCTTCTAAATTGGACTTAATTTTAACTCAACTAAAAATCTTTGTGACTGCATGTTGCGGGGTTGTGATGTTCGCAGACAAACAAACAGACATTTGAATACCAATGTTGTCTCAGATAGCAATCATGTGCCGCAAAATGTGCAGCTGTCAACTCATGTCTGCTCATACGGACGTCATGTGACATTAAATGACTTGGATATAGCATTGTTTTCTTAAAAGTTAATGTAAAAAGTAAGCATGAAAGTGGACTTAATGGTTTCAGCCAAACATACATGTTGAAATGCACAAATTGTACCCTTAACAACATATATGACTGATGCATATTTCCTTCTCTTTATAATGCACAAGTCATATTCATATCTTTTTTTCATGGGCCTGAACAAGACATTACTGTCAAGATTACATGAAGAATAGGCCTATTTAGCCTGTTTCTGTCTTTTAATCTTCTCTGTGTTTAGAAATTCAGAGGATTTTTCGTCGCCCCAGCCTCCCTCGCCTCCCAAAAAGCTATTTCAAGTTGCGAGTTGCAAAGAAGCGATTCATTTTAGTCATTAAATCAAATGTGCATTATCTCGCGCTGCCCAAACAAACATTAATCATCGGGCATAATCTCGACAGGTAATCTCCTCTCCCCCCTCGAACTTGCCTGTGAAAGAGATAAATAAATATATTTACAGCGCCCATTCACGAGAGAGAAGGCATCCTTGCAAAATGATGTCATTAGCACTGAACGATAGCTCCCACTACTGCTGTTTGCAGTTGAAAAAACAAGTCGGTGCATTCAATAAGCCGTAGCTCAAGATCAAAATCAATAATAATATTCTTGGGCAAGTGAGTCTAATGGTTGGAGAATCCCATCACCTAGCAGACGCCTTCAGGCAGACCGTGCTCCTTGTGTGCCACCTATAAGGAAATCACTTCATCAGCTTTCCCTCACACACACACATGAACATGCAGCAGAGGTTTTGTTTGTGTGAATCCAAATAACCATGAAATATTTTGATATAATTCATGGAACGCTTGCTTAGGAATTAATCCATATCACCAACGCTGCCTGGTTTCCAAAAGTCACTGAAATAATCCCTGATGATGACGGTTTAAACTTTTCAGCTCGAGCTCAATGAGAGTTGAAACAGAAGCGTCTCACCTGGATTTCCCTCTCTCTGCATCGCTTTTTCTTACGCCAGCTAATGAGACTGCAGTGAAAGACCAGACATTTCTGCACAGTATTTCAGAGCGGTGACACAAAGATACCTCCTGTTTGTGTTAAAAGCTGCAAAAGAAAATTGAACGCCTCGGCAGCTTGGCATCATTACAAAAGCATGCACTTAAGAACCCAGGAATAAGTTGAACATTATTTTTTGGTGAACTGCACACAGCCCGATGATATTTAAATCATCCGCCTGAAATAGAAAACATTTTGTTGTTCCACTTGACACGGGTAAACACCTCACGCTGTGACAGGACGAAGAATACATTTGCACGTTTTTTTCTCTATGGCGAGCTGAGACATAAATATAAAACCTATATGAGGAAATTATTTGTTCTTTTCTTAATGTTCTTCTTTCACCTTCGCCCACAGAACATCTTTAAGTGGATATATTTATCTGTTTACATCCACAGCCCTCAAACATAACCAGTGTTTTTGACAATAGCTTTTCAGAATTGAATCATACGCTGCTAAGATGGCACCGTCACTGACACGTCAACCAAAACATTACCAGGTGTTGGACATACTGTCCGAACTCCTGTCTGGGTTCCTTTGTGCAGCAGCTGTTTCTCCACCAGCTGTACAAAATATGGACGGTCTGAAAAGATTTAGAAGTCCCATCAAACCTCCATTCTTGCCAGCAAAGGGAAGACTCCGCTGGTTTCAAAAAGCAGTCAGACTGTATGTAAGCTTATGAGAAAATGACAATCACATGATTTATTAGCTCAGTGTGCTACACGACCCAATCCCCAGAATCGACGGCAACTTCAGACTTCTTTATGTTGCAACGTCCATTTTTAAATGTTATCTGCACTCTGCTTGTGCTCTGGTTAGGTTTAGGCACAAACACTACTCAGGTGAGGTAAAGATCATGTTTTGGCTTTACATACCTGCTTTGGTCACCAATCACCTGGCCGGATATGATTTTTTAGACATTTCTTGTTGTCTATAATTTCAAGATGTGAGCTGCATAAGATTCGAGAAGTTAACTAGTGTTGATTCTGCTTTCTGTCTGCTTTCTGTCTGCTTTCCGTCTGCTGCTTTCTACCTATTAGAGCGCTGAATATTATTTTCAAGCTGTCAGAAAACAAGTGGCGGCTGTTATTGTTGGAGTGCAAGACTTTGTGAATCATCTGAATTGATTGCAGCAGAGTGCCGCCGTGGCTTGAAGGTTGAGTCACCAGCTATGAATTCTTAACCATGAACCACGACGTCTGCATTTTGAATCTGTCTGACTCTCATTGTTGAACCTCTCTTTCCTTATTTTTTTCAGTCATCTCTCCACTATGAGTAAATGCAGAAAAATCATAAAAGGTAGACTCTAAAGCAATTTCTATTCTATCTAAAAGTTTAAAACATTTGTTTTTGCAGCCAACGTTTTATTCTGACTTTTGACTTCACATGGAATTCAAACCCCGGCCTCGTTGATGAAAGTCCTGCCACTGGCCTGACTTTTGTCCTTTGCTCCCATCACGAGCGCCCCCTGCTGGTGCTGCACGTCTATAGTGCTTTTTGCACCTAGCTTTTGCTGCTGAGTTTGTGTTTGCCACTCGCCACACATAGACGTGAATAATAATGAGTAGTCTTTATTTTGTTCAGGAAATGTGTGCAGCATCAAGTGAAACACTGTATTCAGCATACTTAAAGACTTCAGGCACAGAGGAGTCGTTATGAATTTTCAAGCTGGTCCCCAGATACACATGAGCTGTACTGTAACTAAATGCATGCATTCACACATCCACACACACACACACACACACACACACACACACACACACACACACACACACACACACACACACACACAGTAAGCTATATTCTTACCCTCTCAGAGCAGCAGTCTATGTGGGAGCATCTCTCCTCCATTTTAAACCCCAGAGGAGACTCATGTCCTGCCCTCAAATCATGGATGTAAAGAGCCTGCTGGGCTTTGAGGAGCTGAATCCTGCTCCTCTTCCTCTCTTTCTTTGTCTTCATCGTTGTGCTCAGACCATCACAGCCACCTAGTGCCAGCGCCGGTGCTGTTAGGAGCACTGAAGTGAAGCCAGAAGCACAAGGACGCTTCGATCAATCCATTCATTGTGCCTTGTTTGTCTCTATCAACAGAATGTTGTCGGGGCTGATGGATCATTACGATTACTGAATCCATCAGAGTGGTTATTCCTCAGAAGTTTAAACTGAGTTTCTCAGTTTCATTGAGTTTGTTTTATTTAGGACATTATTCATATTTAGGATTCATTGTGATTTGCTTGTTGTTTGAGAAGCCGAGTGATTCAAAAAGACTTTCTTTTATTTTCTTTGAAGCCTTATAAATGGAGCGTCTGCTCCACTTAATGCACTTTTTGTGTTTTTCAAGTAACAAAATCAAGGTTCTACTTGCACTCGGTTTATAATATATCATTTTTAGTCAGTCCTTCAGCTTGTCTGTCTCCATTGTGCTTCCTCTTTATATGGCTCCACACGAAGCCTCTGCTCTCCCCGGGCGCTCTGACGGTGACATTGTTGGGAGTCTCCAAGGATCTTAGCGGATTAGCATCGTGACCTCTTGTGTGTCTTTGATTCCTCTTTTCCTCCGCTCGCCTTTCCTTCCTCCTCACAGCTCATCGATCTCTTTTCTTGTGTTCTCACTTTCCCTCCTATCGCCTTGTTCTCCCCTCCTCTCCACATCCTCCCTTTCACTCCCCTGCGCTCGCCCTATTCCCTCACATCCTCCGTTCACCTCTCTTGAAAGTTTCCCCTCTCCTCTCGTTCTCCTTGCACGACATAGCGCTCAGGGACTAGTGGTGCTTCTTGGCGGCTTATAAAATCACATAAAGCATCGTTTCTCATAAAGCGGAAGACACGGTTTCCATCGCTGAAGCAGCCACAGGGTGGATTTGAAAATGCAGGAACACCAGGCTAATAACAGTCAGAGGACGCTTTGTTATGGGCCAGGATGCTCCAAAGGAGGCTGGGAAATCCTCAATCATTGCGAGAAACTTGAAGTTGATGGGGCATAGGGAAAAAAAAATCAATGTTATTACCGGCTGGAGATGCAATTTGCACCAACAGGCTAAACATGGCGCTCTGATAGAAACCCTCAATGTTTAGTCGAGCAATGATACTGTAGTTTAAAGGAGAAACTCTGCTGCAGGCCAAGTTCTTAAAGTTACAATGAAAGAAACTATTGAACTGAGTCAAAAGCACTTCTTGAGCCATTCTCTAATAATTATTCAAGTCCCTTTCTTCCCTCACATTAAACATTTCTCCTTTTTCATTAGTTTTTTTTTCTCTGTCCTTCTCGCACACAAACATGCAATCGTACGCTCAGCAGCTTCACTCCCCGGCTGAAGGTTTGTCTTCTTTGCTCCACTGTATGTCACCCTCTTGGTGTTTTATATTAGCCTATCCATAAAAAATGTTCCGCCGGGAGCCTGACACAACGATTAAACAAACAACTGTGAAAAAGGTCAAACAAAGTCATGAAAATCTACCAGCAGTCCCTCCAAGAATTTGATGCAGCTTTTCCAAACAAAAAAAGTAGTAAAATTCTAAGAATGAGTTTACCTCGCCATAAACTGTTGTCACTTTATAAAAGGATAGTCAGTCTTTATATTCTATAAGAATATATATTCTTAAGAAAACTCGTTCAAGAGCCCACAGGACATAAGAATGTACTGGATTGTTATCAGTACCTGGAACACAGTTCATTTCTATATGCAGTTCAGGCGGCTCAGTGGACTGAAACATGTTCTGGTCTCACTTCATTGTTTCCGAACAGTCCTGCTGCTTAGACGTTCAGACAAATGACAGTGACCGCACATGTGTAGACACAACCGCTTAGATCAGCGCACATGATGCGTGGTTAGCACAGCGTGGCGGCTTTGTGCTGTGAGGACTTTGTTTGTCTATCTGCCTTTGCATGCTTTTTTTTTTTTCTTGCAGCATCATTAAGAAGTCCAAACAGAGGCGGGAGACGGTGGCAGAGATGTCAGTGACAGCTCTGCGACGCCAACAGCTCCCGTGGCGTAAACATGCCACAGAGCCAGTCTGTCAACGTGGCGGGCGGACGACAGGAGACGTCCACTTTAAAGAAGACGGCTCTCACTGCCCAGAGGCAGGGCTCGTCAGGAGACGTAGACACAAGTGAGATTTTCTGAGTCAGCGGTGCGACATCACATCGACATCACAGCGTGACAGGTTCAAACTGCGCTTCATGAGATCACACAAATATTTCCCAATGGAGTTAATGAGATTTTCCCATTTGTAAGCCGATGTGGAAATATATATACACACATTTAATGATAAATGCATTGGTGTTTGGACCTGCTCCTGTTGGCTTTGAAGCATTAATGAAGTGATGTAAGATGGAACCAACTCACAGCTTTCAAGACGTCAGCCCCTGTGAACGCTTTCAAGCACGTCCGGTAATCCAGCAACCAATTCAAGGAAGTCTGACGAGTAAAGCCGAAAGGAAAAACAAAATGGGGGGAAAATCAAAGCAGAAACTGGACTCGTGCTGGACCGGTTTCAGTTTCTTGATGACATTTCACCTCTCAGCAGGAGATGTAATGACCGATAACCTTCATCAACAAGAACTGGACTTATTTCCCATCAAGCACTGATTTAATGATTTGTATATTCAAGTGAGGAAAATGTTTCTTCTTTCCTATTAGGTACAAATATCATTCAGCTTTCAATGCATTCATCCTCAAGTAATTTCATTTATGTAACATATGCAACCTGAAAGTACAGAATGTGTGAGTATGGCATCCATCCAGCTAAAATAAAATGTGGTTCATTGAAGCCAAAAGGCTCCACCGTGTTAAGAGTGTGAAACCAATCTACCTCTCTGCAGAGCACCGAGCTAATAATGTCATCAACTCTCACAGAGCCGGATTTCTTTCTCTATTCCCGAGAACTTGAGCGTCGCTGCAGCGTCGTTGTTGGGCTGCGCAGAGCGTCGAGCATTAGCATCTTTTAGCTTCTCCAACAAAACCAGACCACCACCATTAAAAATTTAACATTTCTGCATTAAACATGTCTTGACACGACCAGACCTTTGTGTGTTTACATTGTTCAAACGTATAGACGTCTGTGATTTTCCCAGTCACTGTAACTCAGAGAGCCAGAGAGAGGAAGGAAGTCAGCAATCGTGACCATAATATAAAAATTAAAAAAATGTGCTTTGTTTCTTAACATTCCAGTCTGAGTCGCGTAGATAGATTTGTATTAGCCGCGGTGGTTGTTCAGTAATGGAGACAACAACTCCCATGATCCGGTGTTAATTGTGTATCTTGTTTTGTTTGGATCGAGAGGCAGAAATGACGTTCTGTGCTGCAAATCAATCAGCGTGCCCAAGTCTCTTCTCTCCCCTTGGAAATATAATTCAGAGTGAACATTTTACTTAAACCTTCAGTGTCGACATTTTGCACCTCGCCAGATGACGTTGACTAACAATATGTACTCGCTATGCTGTAAATGTGTTGTATGTAAACTGCGAATCAGTCGTTCTTTCGTGCTAAACTCATACATGAATGGCGTTGATTGTAATTTGCACATCACATCACAGCAGTAAGGAGTCTTTTTTCACGCACCCACCTGAAGCAGCTGTGACGCAGCAGCCGGACCACACAGTTTCCATCCAGCCTGCACGCTGTTAAGGGCACCTTGTTATCTGCTGTGCTACAGAGGTAGTAGTACCCCTAAGGAATGGCAGTTAGCTCCAGGAGACAGCACATCTAACAGTATGGTTCATAAGAGTGCACACAAGTGCTTTAAGAAATGATCGAGCGTCGAATAATCAATGTTTGAAAGCACCTCTGTAGAAGTTCAGTCGCTGTTAATCTTCAACTCAAGCTGCCTCGGAGATCAGGGCAGTGTTCAGGCTCTTTCACTTTCTGCATCAGTGATTGCCAACAGGTGAAACTGCATATCGAGAAATAAAAAAGTAACGCGGCATACGTGATGTGTGAGGAGGTGAAGAGGAGGTTCGACCTCCACACACTCCTTTGATTAGAGTCACATCTTGAAGACAGTTGCCCGGAAACCAAAACATGCCGCGTTGTCAACAAACTCTTTACATTATCACACACACACACACACACACACACACACACACACACACCATTAACCCTCTGGTGTGAAAGTGATCTCTGGCACCCTGCTGACTGCCTCATAACCTTCAAACCAAATACAAAGAGCGCAGCAGACTGTATTTGGCAGCGTGATTAGAAAATATTTTTCCTAACAGTACACTGATGCTCACTCCATCGTGGTCATATATCAATTGGTTATTTGAATATTAATATTAATCATGTTAGACGTAACATCAGCTCAACTAATTGAAGATGCTTTCAGCGGAGTGGGACCAGACTTCAAACAATCTCCTTCCTGTGTAATTCTGTAATGTCCTTCCCGCGCTGCACACCCGCCTGTCTCTTATTTCAAGCTGCATCACTTTAATAACTTCCTTCCTTTTCCAGTTACCAGCTGGACTAATCTCACCTCACTTCTGTGGCTTCCTGCTCTTTCTAAAAGTGGCGCTTGGTTGCCAGTTACATATTTGGCTGTTTTGTCCTCAGTTAAACCGGCGATAGTGTCAGAGAAGTTAGCGCTGTGCAGTTCTTTAATGTCCCAGATCAATTATCCCAGAATCATCACTGTGCGAGACCGCCTCTTCTTGTCCTGTCTCCACCTGTTATCAATAACATGCGGCCAGTTTGCAATCTGATGATATTAGCAATTTGTGACAAGAACATACATTCACAACAGAAGGTGCCAATGCTGGGCCATTGTCTCACTTCAGGCTTAACATTTCCTTCGTGAAAAAAACTCATTTGAAATGAAAACTCATGACATTTGATTTGCGTTGCAGAGTCGATGTCTGAGGAGGAAGAGGTTAAAAATGGCGAGAGATTTTCAGGAACAAGTCGGAGAAATGAGAGTTTTTTTGTCTTTCCCAAAAGGCCTCAAAGCTCATAAGTCAGTCCCGTGTGTCGGGAGGTTCCCCCGCTTTTTACAGCACAACTGTCGATGTTGACAAATGGTTTTGATTTCTCGGTCCCCTAAAATCTATTACTGAGACTGAACAACCCTCAGCTCTAGTCTCTAACAGCGAGTATACACCATCAGTACAGCTGCAGAGACTCCAACATACGGGAGGGATGATCAGCATCTCCATCATCTCTGTGCCAACACTTTCTAATCTTATACGTTGCAGACAAAATGTCACCGCATAGATAAACAGTCTGAACTTTATTGGGAACATGGTTGTGCAATAAATAAACACTAAATCTAAACTCGTGTCAAAACTTGAGGTTCAGATGAGTTTAAACATTTGCAGGTGTGACACTGGGATTGTGCTGACAAAGACAGGTGTTTTAAGTCAACACATAAGTCTAACCATGTGGTCTCCAGACCAAACCAGAGCATGAGCACAGCATTGAACATTAAACTGATAAATGAAGTGAAAGAAATGTAAAGCTACAGCATAAAGAGAGTTTATGTTTCATTGCCAACATTAATCTTGTGAATGTGGTTTGGTGCTCAAAGCATGAAAAAAGACACAGTGTTGTGTCTTTCCAGGATTTCTTTATCGTCTGCATGTTAATCTTTCACCTCATTATTAAGTCTACACACAGTACAATGTGTTCCTACATGTGCCGGCCTTACATGCTTTATTATATGAACACCACTTGAATATTAATATCTGTTCCTTTAACATTGTGATTGTGTGCTTACACATAGGATGTTTCTAACTGGATAAAGACATCTAGTCCACAGGTTTCAGGTCTCTTCACGTCTGATACCTGAGTGGATCCGAGCTGACCACCGTCACGTGACGTGTCACAGGAGAAAAATGTGTTCCTCTGCAGCAGACACAGAGTGCACACTGCAAAGGGCAAGAGAAGAAATGTCACGTACGACTGCTCTGCTGAACCGCGGCTGCTCGTTAAGTGACGGAGGATCACGCCACCGCCGGTGTGGGAGCTCTGGGCCCCTGCTCGGGCCAACAACACCACTGAATCAGGTCTAATTGTCTGTTTTGAACCAGAGGGGTATAAAACAAAGCGAGATTAATGGTTAACGAGGTATGTTTACCCTAAAGCCAGAGTTCTCCGTGTCATGAAGGTGGCCTGGCTGTATCACCATGGCAACTCTGAAAGTCAACACAGTTTCATTCGAGACATTTGGATTTTCAATCTGAACTTTCTGCGCTTTTAAAATAAAAAAAATAGAACTAATGTGCAGAACTTTTTGTGCCTTCAACCCAACTGGCAGGTCAGGTTTCGTTGGTATGAGCAGAAAATAAGAGAAAAGAGGAGACTTAAAAAAAAAAAAAAAAAAAGACTCCTGCTGTGATTAAAAAAGCCTCAGAGCGCCGTTCTGTGTGTGAATCCATTTCCCCAGTGTTCCCATCAGTGTGAAATAACTGGAGCCGCGATTCATTACACCAGCCGATGTTTCCCGTCGTAAAGGATTCACAATCACTGTTTTTGTTGGATCACAGAAAGTGACTGAGGGATCAACGCCATTGTAGTTTCCTTTCTTTGTCTCCTTTTTTTTTTTTTTCTGTAAAGCAGATCTCTGTTGGTCTCTCTCTTCTTTCATTCTTTTATTCTTTCATTCTGAGTTTCTTTATCGGTCCTTTGAGTGTTGCTCTATTCTTACACATGCACCATTGTTCCAGTGTAAAGCAATGCAAATGTCTTTGTATAACATATTTCATAAAGAGGGCACTTTTTTGCACAAAGTTTGCTCGACAGAGTGAGATAAAAACAGCCCATAAAAGGACATTTAGCATGGAGTGTGCAAAAACTCAAAAACTAAATGGAAAGCAGAGGAGAAATGATGACAGTTAGTGAAACAATGACACAATGACTAGTGCAGATCTGAAGAAATACCCTGAAGATTAGGACAGTTTTGTCAAGGACAAAGAATAAATGACTGAATCTCCCCGGGCGCTATCGACTGAAATACAAACAAATGTCTTTACGAAGATTCTAAACTAGTCATAAACTTTATTCAACCAGGCAGCACTGTTCAGGAAATATGAAGTGGAAAGAATGAAGACGAAAAAGCAAAAACAAAAGGTACCACCAACGAACGATTTCAGTCACTGTTGGGACCGACGACAAAGTTTATCTATTCTACTCTATTACACTCTGTAGCTGATTGGACCAGCAACCTTCTGCAGGATTCTGCAAAAGCCTTTGAAATATTTTGTCCTCACCATTTTCACCTTAAATGGCACACACAGGTAATCGATTTCAGCGTCGCGTCTGGACTCAAAATTCCTTATTTAACTTCTGTTTCACCTTTTGGCCTCGCAAAATGCCAAGACGGTGGACCGTCATGCGTTATACCGTCGAGTCAGACAGCCACTTTTCTGGCATTTTGCTTTTCTTTTCTTCTAAAGGAGAATACTGTTTAGAAAAATAAGTAATTAATTATTTACTATTCAGCCAATGTTCAAAACCTTTAAGTGTTGCCACCATTGTTTTTCTGAATTGATGGACTGAGAACTGGGTTGTTTATTTTTTTCTGTCTTTGCTGCTGCAAATGCAGGACCATCACACACACACACACACACACACACACACACACACACACACACACACACACACACACACACACACGTATATGTGACCTTTTCTTCACTAACAGGTTGAATGGAAGAGAGTAACGAATCAAAGGCAGTCTTTCGAAGTTTTGGCATATTGACAGCTTCCCAGCAGGTAGAAAATTCCACTCAATAAGGCATCTCAGTCTAGAACAGAAATCCATTTGGCTCAGGCTTCACCAACCTTTCAATCCATCAGCCAAAGGCGAGAACAAAAAACAGAGGCGAGAGGAGCGATGCCAAGGAGGCATGAAAATACAGCTCACATCTGACAGAAACAGAAAAGGGAAGAAGGGAAATGTAGTTGGTGTACAGACCTTGACTGGATTCTAACACGGTGGATTAGCAATTGTTTTTTTTCCCTCACAGTTCTCTGCAGATGTATTCATATATACACATATGATAAACAATGTGGTTTAGGTGAGCTTCCATAGTGTTTTTGTACATCTAATTTTATTTTCAATAAATCAAGTGTTTACTATTAGTTAATAATTGATGTGAAATGTGTTTTCTTCTGGTCACCAAACCACAAATATTCCACAGTGAAATATTTCTAAATGTGCTTAAATAAACAAAAACATGTGACCTTTTTTTTTTTTTTTCCTTTCACAAACAGCCAGTCCTTTAAAAATAGCCGCTTCCTCTGCTGGGTGTGCGCGTCCCGTATGGAATACACTCGAGTGTCCAGGTTCGGAGTAAGGTTGCGGTGCACAAAGGTGACAGAGAGGAGGACACCTGCCACAGGAACATATGGGCCAGCCAGGTTGTGATGAGATGGGAGGTGACAGCCAGTGAGATCCCTGGAGATCCACCTGAGCTGGGGTCAAGCTATAGCTGCGGAGGCATCTGTGGGCAGGAGGAAGTCCTCGGAGTCAGCTGATGTCGCACACATATTTTCACATATTCCCTCCATATTGTCTTGTTTTACCCCCAAAGCCCCGTCCAAAACTCAGTTTTAAAGAAGATGAGCCTCTGACCCTTGATATTTCACGCATCACCGAGCCACACCAAGAACAACGTGATATGGAAAAATGGTGCAGTGTGTCACATTGTTATATATATAACTGGAAATTTGAGCTGACACATTTGATTGAGACTGCTCAAGTTTTGAACCCTTTTAATGATCAAAGTTTAGCCAAAGTTAATCCCCCAGTGAAGATAAACGGACGTGAGGGAGATGCATATTTCACATGATTCTCTGATTGGTTGCAGATGTGACTGTACTGTGTGAGCTACAGTAATTGAGTAGATACCCCACACTTGTTCCAGTGTGAGCCAATCACTGACAAACCGGAGGTAGTGACAGGCCGATGTCATGGCTGGCTGAGAGGAACAACCCCAGGAATGGAAGATAACCAGCTGACGAGAGCAGAGGAGGAAGGCCTAGGAACAGAAGAGGAGGGAGATACATAAAAAAAAGTCAGTGCACAGATGGAAGCAACCAGCCAGCCGACAGACAGCCGAGTCCGGGAGTGTTATAGGCATGACGACATAGACACTGGACAGCACTTTCGGCTCTGTCTGGCTGTCAGGGGAGACGCTGGGCCGGGCACAGGGGCATGGTAGGCTGAATACTGGAGGTGTGTATGTCGTATCCTCAACAGCTCGATGGACCCGAGGGCTGCTGTCTCCGACTCAGGTAGACGCGGAGGATGAGCTCTGTTGGACAACTCTGCACTGCTAATATCAGTCTGCAGGCTAGATAATGATTAACTGAGCGGCTCAGCCTCATATATAATACCTGTATGCCACAGCTAACAGCACTCTGTCTGCCAATGCTTTGGACCTGTACGTGCTGATGCAATATGAATAAAGATTGAATGAAGACTATATTTTGGATGTACTTTTTTGCCATAATATTAGAATATTTGTGACCGGAAACAGGAAGACAGAGAGGGACATCCATTGGTGTTCATAGGATATAGCAACAGCAGCTAAACCCGTAAATCACCGCAGCTGGAGGACATTCATGCCTCCGAAAGATATGATCCATTTTCATCCAAATCAGTGAATAAAATTAGGAATTTCAGTTTTTGTACAGTACAGTGAACAGGCAGGCCCAACGCCCCAGACAACGGTGTCTTACTGATGTGAAATATTAGCTCTGTGTCACTCGCTGACAGCTCAAAGTTGAGGATTTATTGATGGGTTGTATCATATTATTGGTTTGAACTGGTTGGTTCAAGTTCATGCAAGCACAGGTGACAAAGTACAAAGAAACTGATATTTGGGGGGTGTATGTCCACAATATGACTGAGGATCGGATCTGAAATTGTCATTTTTCTATTCAGCTCAACTGTAAAATAGATTCTATGTTTATCAACCGATTATTCTCCCACACAACAATGGAGATTATGATTCCAACAGCTCTGTTTTAGTTTGCTTGATGGAAATATCTGGTCCTCCAGCTGCTAAATGCGCCACAGCATTCCCTGCTGAGAACTCTGTCTGCCATTTTGCCCAGCGTGCACCACTGTTGTTGGAAATGAGGCTGATAAGAGTGCAGAGTAATAAGGTATAGCTTCACAGCAGATTCACACTATCTAAAATCTGCACATGTGCATGCAGGCTAGTTCTGAACAAATAATCCCAACATTTAAAGATTAGAAACATTAACAACAGTATGCAAACTCAAAAGATTATCTGTACGTTAAGCCGCCCACATTGCAGTTCAGAAGCTGTTCTGCGCTGAGGTGCAGAGACGTATCACCCTGCCCTGCGTAAGAGAAGAACTTTAGCTCCTTTCCCTTCTGCCACAGGATGATTCCTATAGCATTGAAAGATTAATCGTGAACTTGACTTCACCGAGTTTCCGCAGCATAATCTAACCCTGATGTACCCCCCCCAGCGCGTCGGAGTAAGTACATGTTCGTATGGCATTACAAGAGCAAGGATCCTGGGAGAAGGCAGATCTGCACTCACGGTCTGTTTGATATGCAAAGAAAAGACCTGTTATCTTATACAGTATATCTCAGATCATTAGTCGTCACTTTAGTCTATTTCGTATTCACTTGGGCTTCTCAGAGGCTGTGGAAGTGAAGCATAAAGACCGTGGGAAGACGATGCGTGCACTGGGACTTTTTTTTCCTCTACAAGGCTGACTGTTTGTGTGGGCATGTGGGTGCGTGCTCCAAGAACTGAAAGAGATCAGAATGATCGTGACATTCAATAACTGAGCCCTGAATTGCTGCGTGATGCCTGAATGTCAACTGGTTATACAAGTGATTGCTGCTTAGATAATTATCGAGGGTCGTTGTTGCTGAATTTTATTAAATGGGTAAAAATATACCCTTCTCATTTTTATTTTTTTATTTTTTATGGATTTATCTTTAAATCATCTAAAGCACAATTAAAATGCAGTCAATGTACAGCTCGAGCCAGTCGGATTCAAATGTTTTTCATAATAGAAATAAACGCAGGAAGTGGCATCGTTTCCCTCGGTCACGATCCCCAGGTAAAGGTGGAACAGCTGGAACAAGAAGAAGATGCCATTGACGAGGAAGCGAAAAAGGTGAATAAAACCGAGGTGAAACAAGAGTGAACAGACTCGACGGGGCATTCAGTCGATGGCGAGCGCTCTGGTGGCGTGTTTTACTCTTACGACCAGGACTTGAGACGCTTCAAAATCAGCATTACATCAGTGAGTAACAAAACCCGCCTGCTTACTATTTCAAGCGGGGTTTCTTGTTCATATTTGGATTCTTACATTTGGACAGACTGCTAGTAGTCATGCTGCTAACGCTGTAACAATATTAACACCACTGGGAAACACTAGAGGGGATGAACGCTGATAAGTCTCCACTTTAACTGATTCAGCTGTCAACTACACAATGGTGTCATGCTGAATCACATGAAGTTATTGCCATTTGCAGAAAGTGAGTCCTTTGACCTGCACTAATTTATTGTTTTGGTCCCTTGGAGGCAAGACTTCTTAAAAATCATTAAAAACATTTGATGTGGCGAATGTGTCCACAAACCATTTACCATTTTACAGCCGATGTAAAACTTATATTCACTCTCTTCAGCTCTGTTTTTGCCTTTACCATGTCCTAAGAAAAACATCTGGCGGTACAGATGCTAAATGCTCCGCTAGATGAGCGTTTTCACCTTGAAACAACACTGACATTAAGTCAGTGTGTCATCAAAAATCATACACAAAAGCCCTAAAATGTTGCAATCATGATCATTTGATAGATTCATTGAAATTACAAACAGGGGTTAGGAGGTTTAAGACCTAATTTCCAAAACGTGTAAAAGTATTGGTTGATGATTCATTGATATAATAATTTCCAAAATCCCCAAAAACATGTTTTTACTGAAATGAAATATTCTTCTTCAATCCATATTTGTTGGCCTTTAGCCTTTCAAAACTATAATTTCACCTGATGGCGTGTTCTAGCAATAATCTAACAGCGCGAAAAATGACATTTATATAACCACAATAGCAAACAAGAAAACGGCTATTACACTATAATAGTTTGTTCCCTCACATGCGACAGATACTGTATGATACATTAAGAGCAGCTGACCTCACCCAGCTTCCATCATCACTGCTCCCCCCGATGGATAGATAAACCATTGGGGATCTCATTCCAGTCACGGACTCTTCCAGGTCCAAGCACGGACCCATCACGCACCGGGCCCTGTCACAGAGGAACGGGAAGTTTTAAGAAGCTGCATCTGTAAGTATATTGATTTTTTAGGAGGTGCTGGGAGGTCAAGAATGAACCTCAGTGCTCATGTCTGAGAGAGAGTTTTGAAGATGTATCAGCTACCATAACAGCTTTCAACTCCTGCACTGACATGAATGGTAAACGAATGGAATCCTTCCTCGAATCAGTTTTCTATAATGTAAAAAGTGTTTGGTTTATAGTTAATTGGCTAAGCAGCGTCCAGCGTGTTCCTTTAAAGTTTGATTAGGATTACATTTAGATCACAGCAGGTATTAAGGTGAGACATTGAGTGGTAAGGGAGAACATTAGGGTTAGTAGCTGAGGGAATTCATGTAATCAATGAGGGTCCTAATAAGTATAACAAGGCAAGTGTGTGTGCACGCAGGTATGAATATAAATCGGTAGTTATTGATCCTGGTTGTCAAGGATTCAGAGCCCTGCTGATTTTCCTTCCAGTGATCTAATAGGGATTATTTTACACATGGGATGACTTGAGGAGCAGAAGAAAAAAAAAGTGCTAGTTTAACAGCACGAGATACCAAAGAAGCAGATTAGATCTGTGTGCAGATGTGTACCCTGTCTGTGTGTCATTTTCACTTTAGCTGACGATAAATCATCCTGACAGCATCTTTCTGTCAGAAAGTACAAACAAAATCCCCCAGCTGTCCCGCTATCAGAGTTTTTTGAGTTGTTCATGTTCACTTTATTGACTCGAAAAACCAAAAGATTCATCATACACGTTGGCTGCAAATCTCCTCCATGTTACGTCGCATTCGGAGATCGATGCTTTTCGACTGGCAGGACGGCGGCTAGCAGAACAAGCATCTGCTAATGTGAGTTGTTCAAAAACTTTCTTTTTAGTAAACTCTGTGTACACAAACAATGTTCTCAACGCTCATGTTCATGTGTAGAGACCCTGGTGATACTACGAGCAAAGTTTCATGTCGTGTCGAGCCTTCTTAGTGTTTTAAAAATAGAGATTTTGATGCTCATAGTAAAATTGCCCGTAGCACTCCCATTGAAAATGAGTTTGACCTCAAAACGAAAATACGGTAAATCTTAAAAGTGCCTCTTTCATCGTAATTGTGCTTTTACACGAAGGTTTGACTCGGGTGCATTCACAAAAAAAAAGCCTCGGTTGCATTTTGGCGAGAGTTTTGCTTTAAGAAATCCACTGAGTTCACTACTGTAACATGTCATAAGGAACTAAAGACGTAATCGTCAAGAACCACTTCGGTGTTCACTAAAGGACAGCAGTGAGTGTGTTTGCTTGTCTTTGTGTGTTTGGCCCATATAGCATTCACTGTGCTGAAAGCCTTTCTGCTGAGGTCTCTACATCTTTCTGACAGCAGGAGAAAGACGTGTGTGTGTGTGTGTGTGTGTGTGTGTGTGTGTGTGTGTGTGTGTGTGTGTGTGTGTGTGTGTGTGTATGAGAACTCACTGCAGGAGCTCCCATCGGGGAATGAGACTTTAAAGGGTAACGCCACCAATTTTACACATTAAAGTGTGTTTACAGATCTTGGGGAGTTCTACTGCATATGTTAAAAAGTAATATAAAGCCTCCAGAGGAAGCTGCATGTAATTTGATAAAGTGCCTACACTGATGACACTTAGGGGATATGTTGCATTGTGGGTAAGGCTTCAGGTTTGGAAAAGGAAGAAGAATGTGTCTAATGAAAATAAAAAAAAAAATCATATGTTTCCATTATAAGTCCAACGCACACAGTCTCTCCACACACCCACTGATAAATATGATCTCTATGTGTTTTTGATGTGTATAAAGTGTGATGAATTGCATTGTGTGTTTGTTGACAGAAAGTTGTGCAAGTTGTGGACGGACAACATTTGGATCACTTTCGGACTCGGCCAGAGTTTTGGCCTTTTAAAGATACAAAAAGCATCATTTCCTCCACGATGTGTCGCCTGTCTTCGAACTGACCTCCGTCTCAGAGGCTGTGATCTGACCCAGTTTGGTGTTCAGCCTTGTTGGCTCTTACGCTGCCAAATCCAGTTGAGCTGTTCCCCGTCGCCCGTAGCGACTCTCCCTGTGATCTGATGTCTCCGTCTAGACGAACTCTAGGGCCACCGGCTCAACAACTAACTGAGCCATGAGCTTATTAATGGTGTCCAGCAACAGCCAAGGATGGCTGCGGGTTGTCTGTTACTCCGGCCATACGCTGCCCTCTATGTGTTAGGAGCTACTTTTAAATTCTGGCCATATTCTAGAAATTACACATGAAAAAGTTTGGTACAACTACACGTACTTAACTGGCTGATTAGACATCTGCTCAGGACTGGACTTTGTGCTGTGTAAGACAACTCTATGATTATACTTTTTTGGAAGACGGCATATTTTTTAATGTCTCCAACCATGGTGGATAAATGGTTAGGAACTTTGAACAGTTTTTTAAACCAATTCATCTTTATTTGTCGAACTATAATCACACTAAATCAAATTTGCAGGAAGTAAACACATTTGTTTTCTTTGTGTCAATACACCTGGCTTTGACGCAGCGTGATTTCTGTGTGCACACACGTGTGTGTGTGTGTGTGTGTGTGTGTGTGTGTGTGTGTGTGTGTGTGTGTGTGAGAAAAAAATGGCAGGTGACGGCAACCTCAGAAGAGGTCACCTGGGAGTGTTTCCATCACTCAGCTGATGGCATGTTCACTGATTTGTATTAACCAACTTTAATAGTGCAATTTAACCAACTGAGGGCCAAGGTGTTAGCTGTAATGAATAGATATGATGAGACCTTTGCAGCGGGTGTGTGTGTGTGTGTGTGTGTGTGTGTGTGTGTGTGCAGCGATGGGGGGTGACTGCATCAGAGAAATGGACCTCCCGCCCCTCTTTCTCCTCATGACAACACACCTGCCGGCATCAAAGTAGGACAGCCGCCTCAGAAAGCGTGTAAACAAAACCAAAGCTGGGAGAAACCTCGCAGCATCGTAAGCAGGACACCGATAGATTTCCTTCAGAGAGTAAGTAGCTGGTTGCCCTTCAATGTCGCATTTTAAGCATGTAATCAAGTCCGGAGTAATTGAATACGTGTCGCGCATGCTGAGGTATGAACGAGAGGAGACAAGAGGAGGAAAAAAAAGAAAGGAAAGAAAACAAATAGAGGGGAGAACAAGGGAACAAGGAGACAAGAGAGGATATGAGAGGGAGGAGAAGAGGAGAGGAAAGGGAACAAGAGGAGGAGAGAACAGCAGAGGATATGCAAGATAAGGAGACAAGAAGACAGGATAGAAGAGGGGAAAAGAAAAAAGGACAGAAGACAAGAGGAAAGATGACAGAGAACGTGGAAAGGACAGGAAAATAACACAAGATTTGAGAGAGAATAAGAAACAAAACAAAAAAAAAAAAAAACGAAAGGAGGGGAGGAGAAATGAGGGTAGAGGAAACAAGGAAATGATAAGGTACCACCTGAAGGATAAGGGGAAAAGGTAGCTGCGAATAGGGAGAGGAACAGGAGGGGAAACAGATGGAGATGTAAAAAAAAGGGAGAGGAGGAACAAAGAGAGGAAGATAAGAGAGGAGAGAGAGGAGAGGAACCTTACCAGCAAAATATTCTGCCCTACATCTACAGCTCTGCATTGAGATAATGAAGAGGAGCAGGTGGGCGAATAGATTCTGTCACAGTCTACAAGACGCAAGGACACACACACACACACACACACACACACACACACACACACACAGACACACACACACCCGTGCACACAAACACACACATGCACACAAGCACACAAACACAAATAAACAACAGCGAGCATGCATGCCAACAGATCTGCCATTGTTATCACATTACCAATTCTGAGGATTGTGTGTGTGTGCGTGTGTGTGTGTGTGTGTGTGTGTGTGTGTGGATGAGATGAAGAAGCTGACATAGACTGAGGAGTTGTGTGTTTGTCGTCTGATAACATTTTTTACCAAACCTTTCTTACATCATCGTGGATATTAATAGCCTATATCCATTAAACATCTGCCATCACATGCTGTGAATAAAGGCATTATAAACTCATGTCTCATATGTTTATATCAGTGCCTTCCTTACATTAACTAACCACTGACTCTAGAGGTCGCAGCCGAACAAGAAGGGTCACAGAAAGCTGTCATGTTCCTGTAATCGTTCCTCTTCGTAACTGTTGACTTGACAACTCAATCAGACGGCTCGCTTAACACTTGTTGCATGATCTGTACGTACAAATGGAGCAAAAAACTCCACCATGAAAAAAAAATATACGTCTGCTTCACTTTCATTCAAATCAAGACTGCTCTTCTGTGGGTGGCATCCTTTGGATGGCAGCAGACTGGACAGTTCATGAGATGAGGCTGGTGTTGCAAGACTAAACTAAACTCAGGCAATCGAAGGAAACATTAATAGGAAAATATAGACTCGCATTTCCTTTCAGAGGTTGGGTCAAAACAGGCACTATTTGAATGAATCAACATCACATTTGAAATCTAATTTATTCAGCGAAAAGTCACCAAACATTATTTGGGGACACTTACAGTTGTAGCATGAACACTGTGTTGTGTGCCATAAGGCATCGCCGCTGGTCGATACTGGAATAACAGTTAACAGGAAATCACCTCGAGTCAACTCCAAAAATGTCCTCAGTAAAAAACTGGTGGAGGAAAAACACCTTCAGGCGTTTGGACCAGGCAAATAAAAAAATATAAACTAACATCAACTGTCTTCATACACCTGGAATAAACTCCGGATTTAAGCTGCAGCAGTGTGTTGAGTTTGTTGAATAAAGCAGGTTTTTTTTTTATTGTTTATGAATTCAACTTCTCGTTTGTAAAAGGAGGATTGTGCTCTTTCTTTCAAAAGCCTTGCTTTAAGGCAATCAGTAGTTTTCCCTTGTAATATACTGTACACATATCAGTAAACTTATACGTTTTGTTGTCATATCCAGGGGATATAAAACACTCGTACGTTTGAAGTTTTTTGTTTTATTCTGCTGCTCTTTTCAATCTCTCTTCTTTCTTTTTTTTGTCCTCATTCCCACGTCGTTACAGGCAACTCTGTCTGCCTCCATCTCGCTCGTAGAACTGTCTCTCTTCCTGTCTCCGTCTGCCCACAGAGGCAGCACATAAAGAGCTGGCCTCCATAGACGGAAAAGAAACACACTGCCTAGAATATATCTTCGCTGCTCAGCGCGAATGCCAGCTCGCCCCTCCGTTCTCTTTGCCTCAATCAACCTCTATTCTTTTTTCAGTCCCTCTCTCCCCCTCACAGTCTCTGTCTATCTCTCCTAAGTGTTCCCAATACATGATCTTCAACAAAAAATTCACACACACACTTAGCCTGGCCAACCAGGAGCTGTGTTTTGACTATTCACAAAACTCCACAAGCACGCTAAAAGCTCCTGTGAGACAAAGAGAGAGGAAATGTGTGAAGGGCAGAAATGCTGCCGGCTGGGGGAAAAAAATTGCAGCTAATTCATTTTGGAACTTGAACAAAACTACATTATTTAAAACCAAAATAAAACGTCCGAATGGCTCAGTGTTTAGAGACAATGACTGTGCAAAATAATCAAATTATTGCTCTTACTTGATCTTAAAAAAAAATAAATGATTAAGGGTCTTCTATGAACACAGGAGGATTATTTTAATACTTGTGTTCCCATGTAGCCTTGGCTGGGAACACGCACCACCACCCACACAGGCAGCGGTAGAAGCCAGTGAGCCGTGTCAGTCACGTCTTATCTGTCAATAACTTCTGTGTTTGGAACTTCTCTCACAATTTAGCAGTGACGGAGTTCCAGCAAGTTCAGTTTTTGGCAATTAGAGGGTCAGAGGATGTCGAGTAGGGTAAAAGCTGGCTCTATTCAGACGTTTAGTCCACAGTGATGTCGTCGAGTGATTTGTGAGTTTAGCATTACGTTGTAGCTGGGACCATGTTTTCCTTTTGGAGCAGAAGTGACCATATTTGGACGAGAGGGTGGAGCTGTGGAGTGCGTCCCGATTGGATGGCGTATTTTTACCAGACAAATACAGAATCAGTGCTAACTGGGCTTTGAAATTAAACATGAAGCACATTTTGATTGCATAATAAAATATTGTAAAAGGAAAAAGACGAGTCTCACTCTCCTTCCACACGCCTCTTCTCTGATTGACAAAACAACCTTTAGCTGTATCCCCTTATTTTTTTCTTTACTGCTATGAACTATGATATTAATGGTGGACTTAATGTTGATTTACATTTGTGATGAACACTGAGGAGTGCTGAGGAGACCAGCGCTGTTGTTACTGATACAGTCATGTGAGAAGATGAATGGCTTGAATACATTTCAGTGTGACCGGTCTGCTGTGCTTACACATTAAATTAGCAGGCAGCATGTTAACGACACAGACCTGATCACCTGACTGCCATGCCTACTCACACACCTGTTCCCAGTTCCCTCATCAGGCCTGCAGGTATTTAGCCAGCCCATCTCCCCTCACACTCTGCCGGTCCTCCCTTCTAGCCACCCTCTGCTTGTATATTGAGTTTCTGTTGCCAGCCTGCCTGTTTTCATGTAAGCTTTTCTTCAGTAAATCACTGAAGTTATCCTGCTGCCTCCGTCTCATCTGCCTTTGGGCCCAGCACCTGTTTCTCTGTATAACCAGCTGTGACAGATAAGACAAAGAAGTCTTGAAGGATGAAGCAGAACTACCTGGAGTTCTTGCGTCCGCTCTGAAATCAAGCTGTTACAATTACACAGGCACGATGTACAGGATGGAGTTTACATTTGCGCTGACAAACGCTGCAGCGAGGTCAAAATCCAAACAACGGTCGGTCAACACAACAGCATGTAGGAAACAAATGTCAATGCATTTTGTTTTCCGACAAGAGCTGACACGTCTCTGTGTTTGCGGCGAGAGGACATGGCTGAAAAAACATGTTTGAATTCACAGATGTATTTTGCACACAGACATGAAAGGTACAGTATTATGATGAGTTCAAACTCATCGGGTACAAGCTTGAAAAATGACCCGTGATAGAGACATGAAGGGTCAGCTGCAGCGGCCTGACAGATCGCGTCAGAGAGCAGTGCAGGGGGAAGCCTTCTAGAGACCAAACTAGCGATGCAGAAAGAATGACAGTAAGTGGAGGATAAGAGTGTGTATGATTCAGTGAGAAAGAGCCACTTGCTCAGGGACTTAGTTACCAGTCAGGCCACCGAGGTCATGTCGGAATCTTTGGGCTGTTTTTCTACATTTTCCCCATCAGCTTCAGTTCTGCAGGATGAGTCTGCAGTGCTGTTCTCTAGTCTAGCTCCAGAAATGTTTAGAGGAACTGTTTGTTCTACTGGCATGGGGGTGAGTCTGCCTGTGTGTTTGTTGCACCTTGGGATGAATTTATTAATGACTGAATTCTCATTTTAGGGTGTTATGTCTTTTCATTTCTTGTCGAGTGGTGACCGAGTCATTTCAAGGCAAAGAGAGCTCAAACTCCCACTGCTGCCAGAAGGCCGACTACCGGCAGGTGTGTCGAGCTAAAGTCGTGACCTGGATGTATGAGGTCATGCTCCCTCAGCAACACTTCAGACCAGGATTAATAAATTCATCCTGAGGTGCAACAAACACACAGACAGACTTGGCTGGAGTGTAGGAGGGAAGTAATAAAGAAGGGTTGCAATGTGTTGTGACTCCTTGATATTACGTGGAGTGCAGTGCTTACTTATCTAAAGAATCTTCTCAGGGAACGATTATTACCTTCAGGGACTTCGGGTTGTGGTTTTAACCCTGCCAGAGTCTGTGTTTTGTGTTCTCCCAGGATTAGAACGAAATTCTTTGTTTGGTTTTAATCTACCACCAAAATCCCAATGACCGGTTCCCAGATCCAGCCATGAAATGAAACATAAAGAAGTCCTCAGGAAGTCTGTGCTGTGCCTCGTGAAAGATGACCAAACGCTGCCATGTATGTCTCTCATCTCATTTTCTTTCTGTGTTGCATACAGATTTTAAGCCCTTTGTTTTAAATGTCTTTCTGTTTTTTTTTTTTGTGTGTACCCATTACACCCTCTATATAACTTCCCGCCCTCGTCTATGTCTTTCTGTTTCTCTCTCTCCACGGGGGTGACTGATAAAAAGCTGGCCTTCATGCATGAGGAGGGAATAAGGGATGCCTCTGTCTGTCTCTGTGAAGACAAAGAAGCAAATAGAGAGCACACAAGTGGAGAGCTAATCAGTAGAACTACAGGCACACTGTAGCACAAACAAGATTATAGACTTGAAGACAGTGATCCACCGAAACACAAAATGAAGATAGCAAAGAGGAGTCATCATTAGCGAAACCACCCGGGCCGTATTTGCAGCCTCATAAATGCTCTGAGCTTAATAACTTTCTCTTTTGAGCCACATCTGGATCTTCTCGTACCTCCCATGTTTCAGATAAACGACCAAATGCCTCCCAACCTCCCAAAACATACCAATGAAAAATTCTCATGAGTCAATTTGTATTTATTATTAGCAGTGGATCTTTCTGCAGAGAGAAAAGCACAGCATTCTTTTGTAAAAGTTATCAGCGTCACCTTGCACACAAGCTCGGTCAAGTCCTCCAAGGACTAGCTAATCAGATGGCCTGTGGCTACGGAATAATGGCTGCTTTGTACGGAAAATAGACGCGGACGATGAATTGTGTTGGGTTCAATTAAAGCACAGAGGAAATATTCACCACGTCATGTCGCCACTACAGCGAGGTTATTGTTGGAGGGCTGCAACCGCACTTGTTAGATCGTTAGATTTAATTACGAGAGCTTACAATGACTGAGTGCAACACGGCAATAAGCTTCCTACGACCATTGTCCATATCTGCATAATTAATATTTAGCATATATACATTCAATACATAGAAGGTCTTAAACACAAATGTGTTTAAATAGACATTTTTTTTTAAATACCAGTCAGATATTTGTCCTAAATCAAGCATTTCTAATGTGACAGATTTCAAATATATTTCTACTTTAGACTCTGCTGTCAGTTGCAAATGTATAAAGTACTCCATCTCCAGAGCAATCGACCACATCCATCCAGCCTTGAGCAGCTCATACATTTCCACTGTGAATTGCTTTGAGGGAAAATAGTTTCCATCAGCAGCACATTACTGCATAAAGCATTTTATTGTGTGTTTGCTGAGATGTTCAGTCATGAACCTTGACATTTGTTTCTTGTATTTCTGAACAATATCATTCTCAATGTTAAGCTGCACATCATTTCTAAAAGTTTTCAGTTTCCAATTCCAATTTCTCGAACTGATGTTACCAGACAAAGCTGTAGAAGATGTTCCTTTACAATAATTCAAGTTCGGCTTTAGAATGAGCTTTGTTTTTTTATCTTTATCTCGAGGGATTGTAGATAAAGTTAAGCAGCTACTATAGGGGAAGGTAAGATAAGTGGTGTTACAGTTTGCTGCAATCTGCATGACCCTGCATTACAACAGACCCGAAAGAAATAGAACCCAAAGTCCAGAGAAAACTGGTTTGCACACAAAATAGCTGATGTCTAGGATTTTACTGTCCTCCAGCGGGGCACTTTGTTGCACAGCCAGCAGTAATGAAATCATCTCGCTGATCAGCACACAAACAATTTTACACGAAAAACAAAACAAACAAAGAGAAAAAAGAAAGGGAATACATAACATCACTGAACATCCGAACAGCACCAGGGTCCAGTGAGGGTTTGAATCTACTGGCTCTCCCTCTTGGCAGATCGTATCTACAACCAGATGGAAGCACCTTGAACTCGGTGAACAAAGGGTGACGTGGGGTCAGCGGTGATTGACTGTCTGACCTGATTCATGTAAAGGTGCAGTCAATTTTAAAACTTCCTCTGGCCTTTGCAGAACCAGCTCGATGTTTGGTTCAAAGGTAAACTCATCACCAGTTACTGTCTGCAGATATTTGTGCAGCTGAACAACTTTAACAGCCTGGTGATATATTGCAACCGGACTAGTAGGAGGAGACTTCTTCCGACCGTTCATTATCATGTCCTTTGTTTAGACACATTTATGTCTAAGACGGAGCATGTGCACCAATCACTAAACTCATCTAGGCTCGTGATGACTGCGCAGGGACAAAGTAATGGAATCATCCGCAAACTTGATGATGCGCCTGGCCTCGCAACGACACGGAAACTCATTTATACAACACAAAAGTGGCGAGAGGACACACCTCTGCAGAGAACTGGCAGAAGATGAAAGCACACTACTTTGTGTCAAGAGTCACCTCCAGTGTGTGTTTGACACGGCAACGCCTGCCGTACTCTTCTGTGTGACAAGTGTACAGTAAGTACCCTGCTCCATAGTGTCATAACCGAAGGCAGGAGGTGTAATAAGATCTTAGAAAAGAGATCTGCTTTCTTCTGGCTAAAGATTGCCGCCGCTGCTCCTGAGGGTTCATAGCTCATTGCCAGGGAGGAGAATTCATTGCCACGTGTTGTTCGGATCTGAGAGATCGACGAGAACAGGGAGGACAGAGTAAGGCTGATAAAGATAGAGCTGCACAGAATGGAGTACAAGATAGACTATAAAAGGGAACTGAGGGGAAAGATAAAAGAGGGGAATGAGGGGAAAGGAAATGAAAAAGAAACGTAAAGAGAAGTGTGAAGAGAGGGAAATTAGAGACGGTGCTTTCGGGATGGGGAGAGGTATGGGAGCTTAACAGAATACCTCGCCATCTGCATTTCAATTTCCTGCAGCTCTCCAAAGCTCTTGTGTCTGTCTTTCTTTCTTCTCTCCTCTCAGTTCCATTACCTTTTTGTCACCCCCTTTTGCCTCTCTCCCTCTATTCCGTTTTTCTCTGTCACTCTTTATTATTGTGATTCGCTCTTCCTCCCATGACAGTTGGTTTTGTTTTGAGGTACAGTACGGCGCTCAGATGGTACAAATTGAACTAAAAGAAAAAAAATGGAATTTGCGATTGCCCTCCAGGACGACATGTTCAGCATAATCTGACACTGCTATTGACAGGAAGGAGCTGTTTATCAGCGACCTCAGTAAAACGGTTAAGAAGTCCAGCTACTGAAGAAAACAACTGATCTGATCAGACGAGGCTGGTGTTTATTGGTTATGATGCTGCTCGTAAGAAATGGCATTCAACAGGCTCACCGTTGAGCACAAAAGGCAGAATGATACTTAGCTTAAGTTCAATCAGGAAGACTATTTTTGCGTTGGTCATTAGTCTTCTCCCACCTCCATCATAACTAGTTTTGGTACAATCTGATGATGTCGCTGCTGTCGGTTGTCATTTTAGTGCAAATCATCGCAACCCTCCACCGAAACATTCACATCCAGTGCTACAGGCCTGAGCTCAGTCATCCAGTCGCCACCAACACAAGTGTTTAGAATCCATCGGTGCGGATCCGATGATGTTGTGAATGATGATATGCTGATGGTGTGACGATGATATAGCTAATGTTTGGTAAGGTGTAGGCAAATGAACGAGTTTGTTAGGTTAAGGGACAAAAATGTGGTTTGAGTTAAGATCATGGTTGAAGCGCTGAAGAGGTCGATTAGTTCAGAGAACAATTCTGGTCATGCTTTTAAAAAGAAATAAATGGGAGGAGCCACTGGAGGCATACTTGCAAACCTTGAGACGTCTAAAACAAGGAGGAAAATTGAGCTTCAAGGACTGTTTCCTGCATTCTGGTGACAAAGAATGAAAGAAAATCGTATGTCAGTCTCCATCACTATTTTTAGGTTGTGTTTGTCAGCCTATCCGTGGGGAATGACGCGGTGCGACACCATCATTGACAGGAAAATTGACGTGGCAGATTTTACAGCCCCTTTCCTTGAAAACTTCACGGAATAAATGACAATTCCTCTCTCCAGGGCATCTGAAATTTGTTGAATTTTTTTTTTCACTGCTAAGGAAAGCGAGGCACAACAGTACAGCAGACTACACACCGAACAGTGCCAGAAACAGGTTATGATAACTAACAGGGGGGAAAAGTGTGAAAATGTGTCATAAATCGAGAGAAATAAGGGAGAATTGTGAACCTGGGAGAAAACCAAGAGAGGGTGAAGAGAACGGGAGTCTATAAGAAAAAACTTTTGGAGTTTTGGCAAGTATGACTAGAGGGCTGTCACTCGGATGTAAACATGTCGATTCGGGGCATTTGTTGAAATGACTGATGGTGTCCCTCTTGTGGGAGGACAGTGTCTTTCTTTGAGTGAAGGTCTATTGTTGCATTGCCTCAATTTTTATCACATCACACATTTTTTCTTTTGGTTAACACGCTTTTCATTTTCACTGTCACTCGCACCCTTAGAACTCTAGTTAGTCGCATGACTGTTTTGTAATGAGCTGTCATATTTGACACTTTCATAATTCCATTAAATTCCATTTTGTAACTTCATTTTTCTAAGTGAATTCAATTTTAAAAAATCAATGTTTCCACTGTTCACATCAAAACGTTTCTTGTGTATTCGCTAAAAAAAATGAAAGATTTAATACATTTGCTTTGGTAGCCGAAAAAGACGCCGTCAACAAATGAATGGAGGTTTTAAATGTAAAAAACAAACAAACTAACAACTGTTCTGTGATTCAAGAGTGTGTGTGATGCAGAAATCAGCTTTATTTTTTATATCATGGTCAAATATCTGGGGCACCTAAATCCCCCTGAGACAGACTCTTATGTTAATGTTATCATGAAAGCTAAAGGAAAGCTATAGATCACAGAGAGGGAGGCCATGGAGACATGCAGATACATTTTTTTATTAATCTCTTGCTGAAACAGAGACCCCCAGTGGTCAGTAGTCAGCACTGCAGACTACAAGACTTCCTCCTGGAGAGAGATGTCTGTATTTACTCAGCTTGTGGAATCATTTAGATAGAGCGCCGATGGGCAGCTGATAATCAGGACAGGCTGCGAGGAAGGACAGGCTTGTAATTGACTGCGGCAATCTGTCTGTAACTCTCTTTTTATTCCCTTTATCTCACTGTCTTACTCCTTTCTCTCTGCTTGCTGACAGTAAAAAAAAAAGTAGTTTTTTTTCACTCACTGAGTCAAAAAAGACATTCAAGAATCCAATTTTATGACCTCTATTAACCTTTATCCAACGATGCACAGTTTCTGATTTATTGACACATTTCATAGCTGCTGCACATCGGAGCTTTGTGATTTTTGTACTTTGAAAAAAAAAAATATTTGTTTCACTCTTTGGCCTTTTTCCTTAAGCAAACTTTTTAAAGATTTTTCTTTCTTCTTTTTGAGTGCTTTCTTTTACACTGAGGAGATCCATGAAAGGTTGGAGGAGAGTGAGAGAGCGGGCTGTTTCAGAAGGGATGCAGGATACGAGTGATATTTTTTAGTTTACTCCTGTCCAGAGTAAACTAAAGTGAAATGGTTCAGAGGGTCGTGGCTCAGGAGGTAGAGTGGGTCGTCCATTAGTCCCAGGGTTAGTGGTTTGATCCATATGAGATGGGGTCTACTACTGAGCTGGCCAACTGCCTTGTAAGGCATCGACCATCAGTGTGTCGTTGTGAATGGGTGAATGAGAGACAAATTATTCTAAGAATTGAAAACGCAGGCATTATTTACCCAGCACCATGCATGTCCCATTTCTCCAATGAAGGAAAGTCAAGCGAAGTTGTAAGTCCACAAAACATTTCTGGGGCTTCACAGAAATGAAGCAGTGTTGCAGCATTCTCCTAAACAACCGAAGTAGCTGGAGACTGTTTTACAATAGCAACAAAATGAATAGATAAAAATGTCTTCATACAGTTCGGCGCGTTCCCTCTTCAGATAGAGTGCATGCAGCGCTTTTAGTGTACCAGCTACTGCGACTGAAGAAGGGAGTAAATAATGTCTTTTTTCAATCAGGTTCAGATCTCTGGGCTCCTGGAGACTCGTATCAAACCAAACAAGCTGTATGGAGCATGTTTAAGATATTTTAAAACCAGTCCACAGCTACATCAGCTGTTTAGCAGAATGCTGCAATATCGTTTTAGTGCGGAGCTCCAAAAAACTTCACACGACTTTTAATCGCCATGGGGGTGTGTGGATAAAGACTCAAATTTACATTTTTGGGTCAACTGTTCCTTTAAGGTAGCCTTCTGAAAAGGACTGTATAAATGCAGCCCATTTAACATTCAGTGGTAGTTTTTCAATCAGTAGCACCAAGTTCTGCTTCATCTGCAAGATGGCCCTTAAAGATACAAGAAACAACCACAAAGACGCAAAGCAACCCTGAAAAAGACTCGACTGCACACAGAAGCCAAACACCCACAGAGGTTTCAGCTGACCCGGAGAATCTGATAACATTATTCTTCTCTAAATGTAGAAACAAAACATGACTTTTTCAATTAGCTCCAGAGAATAGTTACAAGCGTCTCTGTTGGCCAGTGGATGAGGACGATCCTCGCTGTAAGACGGCTTTCAGCGAGTTAATTCCAGATCTGTGTTGGTGTGAAGTGTCGGAGTGTAGCTGTTGTCGAAGTGACGTGTGGCTACAGCGGGAGCTACAAAGAGTCGTGAAGGGCCAGTAATTGGTTCCATTTATCTTTTTCAGACATTATGGGCATGCACACAAGAAGGAAGTGTTATTATAGAGGTTCTCATGTATGCATATAACACACAGCTGACGCGGGCGAGCTTCTTTTCCGGCCCACTCGTGTGAGCCAAAGGAGTCTCTTCTGGATTTTGGAGTGTTTATGGGATTCCAGGGTGGGCAGATGAGTTGGGCTGAGAGCTCCTGGATCAAGATTCAAGTGTTTTTGCCGAGAGCACATTTCTGTCTGACTCCTCGCCCGGCTCTTTACAGTCAGAAACAATTATTGAATCAATGTCTGACGGTCGATTGCCTCGCTGTGATTTCCTCCTATGCTCTGAGAGAGGTGAAAGTCGTGGTCATTTAGAGGAGCAATAAACTTGTTTTTGTTCTCTTATTTAAAGCTGTTTACTGGCATTAACCTAACGCTATCTGGCACATGCTATTAACAAGAGTGACTCACAGCGTGGAGAAAGCAATAGATTTGAAGCCGGGGTTGGCCCCGTGGAAATGGAACTGAGCGGTGTGGCAGCTGAAGGTGTTAGCGTTCCGCTACATCCAATGAGCTGAACATCTGATAATGAGATGTCACTGGTCATGATAATGGATTATATTCTTGCTTTTCCAAGTGCTCAAAGCTTCTGTTATACATCACGTTGGCAAGAAGAGGCTGTGGAGGCTAATCTAGAAAGAAAAACAGTTTGATGCCTTCCAGTGCTCACACTCTTCCTCCTCTAATATACCTAACAGAGCTGAACTTGTGCATCTATCACCTGGGAGAGCCATAAAAATGGATCACTTAGATTTGTGCTTTCATTTTTATCACTAATGCAGTCCAGTAATTTTCAAGGGTGTCTGAGTTGGACATATATTACACCGAGAGGTTGTTGAAAATATCTGAAAATACATTTTGGCAGCATCTAATTTAGGTGATTATCATGATATTTATATACATTTTAGATATTATTATAGGCGTAGGTAAATGTTTTATAAGCCATTTCCAATTGATTATCTTTGCGTCACAATTAACCTTCACCTTCAGCTCATGCTGTTGGAACGTGCCTGAGTTCTGTGATCGACGGGTAGTAAAAATAACAAAACATTTTTCTCCTTTTAAAGTGGTCATGATTTGTGAAGCCTGTGTGTGAGCCTTTTTGAACGGCCAAGTTCAATCAAGCTGAAGCTCGTTTGGCTGCTCAAAGGCTCCTGCCCAACCACAGTGATGCATTTAACAGTCTAATGAGGTGACGTGATGATGCTATTCAACAGAGAGTAGCTACATGCACACACAGATAAGTACAGGGCGGGTTGTTGCATTTGGATTTAAACTGGACACAAACAGCATGAAAGGTCGTCTGCTTTAATTTCTTACATATATCAGTTATAAAACGAGGAACCTGGTAATAATAGAGCCTCTGCTGTGGAGAACATTCTCAAGAACACGTCAGACACGCCGATATAAACTCTTGCAAGTGAGATTGGTCCGAATGTGCACATATAAGCACATTTCCACTCAGAGAAGTCAGTGCTGTCACGCTGAGTTCGAAGGGTTCTCCTTCATGAAATAACCTGCAGCCGTTCGATAAGGCCCCAAAACTGCATTAACTCCATGTGCAGGAACGAGGACGACATTGGAAGTTGGCAAGGACGAGTTTACATGCACAAGGCTCATTAAGCAGCACTGTGTGTATTTTGCAGCTGTTCGTTCACAAGTGTTTGTATCTGATTTGACCCTCCGAAATGACTATTTATCCCATAAACTTGGAGTGGATAACAAACGCTCTACATAATTACGTACAGCCTACAGTTTAAGCCTCATTACTTTTCTGGCTAAAGTCGTTCCTCTGCTCCAACATGTTTTGTGATGTTAACTGCCGTCCCGTTCCTCATGCAGCACTTTGAACCCTTTAACCCTCGTGAACTCCCTCATGCATTCACATCAAGCTCGCAGGTTTTGTCAATTAATATTTGTGACGGTTCAGTGCTTTGGACAAAAGGATGGACATTGTGGTTGAGCCAGGGTCAGTGGACTGGACCGGGGCTGGAGCATGTCCCAGAAAATGTAAAAAAAAAAAAAAAAAAAAAGTACAGAAACTCGACACTGCATGTCCAAAGTTTAGAGGGATCACTTGTGTTTCAAGCTAATATTTTTAATTTGACTCACTTTGAGTATGAAATTGTTGTTCAGTGATGATTAAGCGGAGCAATATTTCTCGATTCATGTAAATGTCACCTGTCTGGATTGGACATTTGTTTGGGTTATCTTTAAAATACAAACAGATGGACCACATGGCAGCGCTAACACACTGTCAGACATATTGACATCGACCTCTGTGGTGATTTGGCTTCTGGTCGAGCTCAGCAGCATGTGTCTGGAATGTGGAAACACCTGGAGAGAAGGAAGGAACGTGCACTCAGATTTGCAACCATTACTTACAGGAGCATTAAAGAGTCAATTCAAGAGTCAGTTTGTAGTGACACCAGGGTCAAGGCACCAAATAAACTTAGTTAGGTTCAGGGAAAGGTCGCGGTTGACATTAAAATAAGTATTTTGGTCGTATTTTATTGACAAAATGTTTTCTAGTTCCCTCTCTGGCTGCTCTCAACTCATGGACAGATTCAGCCAGTGTGTTGCTAACGTACCAAATAACTAGTGCTAACTGTAGCTGTCATTAGTGAGACTGGGAACTCACGGTGGTACGCCACTAGCACAAGAGCTTTTTGGACCGCTGGGAGTAGAAGGTTTTCAGCGCCAGAGCAGGGAATGATGGTGGGGAGTGGCGGCCAAATGGGCCCCAGAGCTGGAAACGAGCTGGGCGGCCTCTAGGGACATCATGACAGAGGACGATGATGCCTGAGTATCCAGGCACTCTCACAGGTACTAAACATTGATGGATAATGAGAACTGGATGCAGCTTCAGAGGTGGAGCCTTGTTCATACAATGAAGCAAACGAGTTTGCCTTCCCATTTATAAAATGACACCACAGTTACTTTTAAAATGATTTATTTCATTGTGCTGCTCTTCTAAACTTCGTCTGGAAATGCTGTGATGCTAAAATTAAGCTGGTGCTCCTCCTGGTAGCTCAGGTCTCAATAGTAGATTCATATCATATAGTCCCCTGACTTCTTCCTTTGCTCCCAGTCAACAAGAGTCCTAATTCCAAAGGCCACTAGAGGCTCTAACTAATAAGTAAACATGTCATTCTGGGACATTTGGTAAAATAACAGATGATCTCATTTCTCTTCAGATGAGAGTGTCCTTAAATGAGTCTGAGGATTAAAGCAGCTGTGTTGAGGGTATTTTTTCTTCTTCTTCTCGCTGGAAATGAATTAGTGATGAACTTAAGTGTGCTTGGATTCATACGGGACCTGGTACTAAGCTGCTGTCCCTTCTCTCAGTTGGCCTGGGAGAGCTTAAAGTTCCCCTGAGGAGGAGCTTGAGGAAGAGGACGTTTGGGTTACACTCCACACGGCATGTAGTGAGCTCAGCAGCAGCAGCAGCAGCAGCTTCAGTTTCAGCCCTCCATCAGTCGCTCTACCACAGCACCAAAACAAACATCTGTGAGACAAACAACTTAAGAATTGCTGCTGAAATGCCAACGTGGCTGAGTGTTACTCTGCTCTTCCTTTTGCCATCGTGTAAATAATTTCTTCCTGCTTGTATCATCTGCAAAGCCAGAGAACAGTGAACACTGCAGGTACTATCAGATTAGCCCAGCAGGATGACGTCGCTCTCGTCTCACAGCTCTTGCCTGCACTGAAATACTTCTTGAAGTGTTTGTTCACAGCTAGTGATCATAATTCTTCACACTCAGATACTATAAAAATGACATCTTGCGTCATGCTCATACGGCAGGTTTGAAAAAGTTCATCAAGGGGCGGCTCTGGCCGTACATACACAAGAGTGGTAGCCGTTTTCACTCTTCTTTGTACTGATTGCAGCAGCAGGGCTTCTGTTGTGTATGTGCTTGAAACAACAGCAGTAACTGCTGGCTGGCTAAATGCACCTAAAGGTGTAATTGCTCCAAATGAGTTAACAACCACTCTGTCAATGAACTACTGAGTAATTGCATACAATGAGTAAGTAAACAGCAGGCATGCCAATAAAAAATATATATATTTGTTCAGTGTTCCCTGAGAATCGACTGCGTTCTGACTTATTTTATTTTGACTGTGCTCATTCCACAGTCAGTCACAGACAGCAAACAGCGCACGGTTGTGTGCAAACCTCCTGTCGAGGTATGTCATTATCATTTCATGTTTATTCAGAGAGATTTATACAAAACAGACCAATTGTCACACAATTGTACACCATTAGCAGGCTTACGTTGGGATTAGGACTTTGAAAGGCTAACAAGACAGACCGTTAAAGGTCACACGTTTGGTTTCTCACACACACACACACACACACACACACACACACACACACACACACACACACACACACACACACACACACACACACACACACACACACACACTCCTGTCCATTTCTTTCTTGTCTGGTCCATTATACGTGTACACACATTCCTGCTCTAATGCTAATGCTCAAACGAATAATACATTTCTTTTTTTTTTCATGTTTGTGTTTCACCTCCCTTCTGCCACATGCACACACACACACACACACACACACACACACACACACACACACACACACACACACACCATGCACTCCCATAGTACAATGTGTGCAAGGCTCAGCTCGCTCTGCTTGGCTCCCTGTTCACCTCAATGTTCCTCCTCCGTTTGTAATGATCATTAAGCAGCTCCCTACACACCACGCAGGCAGCAGCTAACAAGGGAAGCGTGTACATGCTGGCTATTAGAGGCAATTAAAAATGTGTCTGTGTGTTTTGTTTTGCATGTGTGTTGGAGCTCGTGTGTGTGAGTGGGAGAAAGAGACAACCTCACGCAAGCGCAAGGACACAAATGTGCATGTGTGTGTTGTGAGGGTGATGGTGTGTGTTTCAGCTCTTTTCCTTTTCTTTCATACACAACATGTTGTTTGGTTCAGTGTCACCATGGAAATAAAGGCTGCCGGTCCCACTGGTGGAGGACGTGTCTAACAGCTGACAGAGGGAAAACTTGCCTCTGAGTGTGTTTGTGTGCAACAGAGTGACAAACATGGATAATGAGCTGAATCACTCTTTGAGAAAACAACTTGAAGATGTAGTCTAAGTATTTTGACTGCGGCCTCTCGATCCATCTTGAGAGGATCATTAGTACTTTTTTTTTTTTTTTATTAAACGTCCCAAGTGATCTAATGGGAACAAATCAACCATCACAGAGAGACATGTGGATCTCCATGAAGACACGGCAAGCAAAGTGCTGTGGAAATGCAGTTTACCATCTCCAGTTTCCTTTCTATTGTCTGTCTTAAGAGATTCTTAATCCTCTTAAAATTGATGGTAGCTGCACAGTTATTAAACATCCATATCCCCATGTAAAAGGCATTTATGCCATTAGTTACTCTAGACAATTTTAATAAAGATAATGAGCCCCATCTTTACTGCAAACACCTTAAAATAAAAACAATACATCAGTGTTGAAATCAGTCTGGAAAAACCCATTGGAACCATATTTATGGTTGTCAGCATCCAAAAAAATGTCTTCACGTCAGAAAAAGTCCTGCAGGACTACCGACTGTCAAAGCGATTGGAGAAACGCGATGACAGATCTGTTCATCATTACCTCCATCTGCGAGCTCAGTGAAACTATGGGAAGATAAGGCAACGATCAAACAGACTACATTCGAACAGTGTGGAATAGAATGAGTCAAATTTGTCTGGGTGGGTTTGATCTGAACTGCTGCATCAGACCCTTCAGACATGTTTCACTGACAACAAATCTCCTTTGTTTCCCTCCAACATCTCCTCTTCCAGTACGAGTCATGGTCGTGGGTTTGGTCCCAACATTGGTACTGACTTAACGATTCATTCATAACTTCTAGTTCTTCTTTTTCTGTGATTGAATTTACAGTTTGTTAAGAAAAGGTCGATACGATGCCAGTGTTTTTTTTTATAATGAATTTCTTAATTTCATTTACTGTTTGGACACTTTTTGAAGAAAAGTCTATCCACCAACAATTCAGTGTCCCTCAGAGGAACTGTTTCCTCGCAGCGCATCCCTGTGAAGTAAAGCTCTGTGATTTGTAACATAAGTCACGTTCAAACAAGTAAGTGGCTGCAAAATAAGCATCAGTGCTCAGATGAGTCTGAGGTCAACAAGTCTTCACCTGGAGGGAACACGAGGCTCTGTGGTGCAACGGATAGAGTGTTGTACTTCTAATTAAGTACAGAAGAAGTGATTCAAGGGCTGTGGGTTTGAGTCCCACCAGAGTCGATCTTTATGACCTTGCTTTAACTGCCTGTTTACAGCGTAAAGTGACGAAGCGTTTCCCTGATTCCAGAAAATGTTTTTTGTTCACCAAGCTAATGAGTTTTGTCCGTGGTTAGCACCTACGTGAAAAAATGTGCTACACACCTGGGATTTTGTGTTCACGACAGTGGTGTTGCCAAATCATGTAACATTTCTACATAATGTGGCTTTAATTCTGCTCCCTGTCTGTTTCACAATGGTTATTTTTAATGGCTTTTAGTTTGTTATCATTCTAACTAATATTATCCAAGGCTCTTTCTCCATATTATTCTTCTGTCTGGCAGGAAAAAAAAGCACTGGGCAGCTTTCGAGTGAAGCACTGAGAGATAATGCTATATGGTCGCAGGCCCTTAGGCTACCATTTGAAAAAACATAGAATACATTTATTTATCAGAGCACTTACGTAAGGTATTGCCAGAATCATGCTTTATATATTTTCTTGTGAATGTATTAAGACTGTAGAAACCAGGAGGGGGAGGTGTGTAGACACAGCTCTCTGCTCGCTCTCGCTGACCGTGGAGACATCGCCTCTGGAAGGGCACGTCGGAATTATCTAATATCAATTCACTCAAAAGTTAATGCCAAAGAGTTTGCTCACATATTGGTCGGGGCTAATCTGTCCTTGCATAATATTAGTAGAGACATGTCCCTACTGTCCATATGCAAAGCAGCATTCTTAGAGCTAGCAGCAGTTAAAGCAGGATTAACATTTTTCTTTATGTAATCGCACCACTTGGCCAAGGTTCAGGACAGATCATGGTCTCAGTTAAATATTGAATAAGGTAAATACAAGACAGAACACGTTTATTTTTCAACATTTCCCCCCTCAAGCATTTCCTGGCAGATTTGCTGTTGAAAAAGAAAGCGTTAGCAACATGGCTACAAGTTGCAGATTGGCAACAAACCCCCCTAAAAAATCCCAATTTCACCAAGAAAGCCTTCCTATTCACTCCCTCTCTCTCCGCCTTCATCCATCCGTGGATTTCTTTTTGCTTTTGCAGTGTGAAGCTTCCACAGTTATTGCACAACAGGAAGAGGCATTATTTTCCACGGTCACTCACCTTGACTTGCCTTTGAGTTTGTTTGTGTGCAGTGTTTTTAAAAATTTGAGGATGGTGGCCGACCGGATAGCAAAGAAAATGAGCAAAGAAAGTGAGGATGATGGCGGACTAATCTATGCGTGGTTTGTGTAAATTATGTTGCAGCCACGGCACAACCAGTATTTATTTCTTAATTGTCTACTGCCAGTTTTTCCCATCCAAATCACATGTGGTGACGCTGATGACGTCCTAGGAGTGCTTGGTTGCAAATGAAGGCTAAAAAGTGTCTTTATGTGGTAGCTGAGGTCCCCTATATTGATATACAGTATGTTGTGCTTTTTCACAGCATCACATTGTACATACTGTACAACTCTGTACATACCTGCAAACCCACATACAGGAACACAAACAAGCTGTACATGTGTGTGTCTGTGAGTCTCGACAGACCCTGGAGACGTTCTGTGAAGAAACATCCTCATACCAACCTGACTCAACTCCCCAGAAACCCTGCAGAGATCTTCAGGTGTCACCTCGACCCTGTTTTCAAGCTGTGTGTGCGTGTGTGTGTGTGTGTGTGTGTGTGTGTGTGTGTGTGTGTGTGTGTGTGTGTGTGTGTGTGTGTGTGTGCCTTCTCTCTGAGCTCACACAGACTGTTATTTACCCTCCCACAGTAACAAAACACAGCAGCAAAGGTCTTGCTATCTGAGTAAAGTTGGAGAAATGTGAACTCAATAGACATAACACATTGTCTTTTGTTTATTATTGAGCATTTTCTAATAAGTACAAGCTGAAATGACAGGTGGATTCAGACGGATTGTTAAATCTTTTCTTCCAAGCCAATTTATTCTCACCTTGGGATTGTTAAACACTCGTTCTGTTTAGTAAATTGGGGCGCAATGTCTCCCTTTCGGCTCCTTATTAAAAAAGGCCATAAAAGCTCACAGCCTGTAGCAGGTGGATTCCTGATTCCTGGTTAGAAATATGACTTACAGTTCATCAAATAGAATATACATATTGATGCAAGAGAGATAAGAAGACAGAACACAGTGTGGACTGAGTAAGACACTATGTTGAGATTAGACGCACCAGCTCAGCGGGGATATCCGAGTAACCAACCAGCATCCTCAACAAGTTGAAAATGTGGAATCTGGTTAAGGGCAGCACCCCTGCTGAGCTGCGTAGCTAAAACATGGTTGTAAACATGAATCTCCTTGTCCAAAAAAGTTTTAAGTCTTGCAAGAATGTTCTTAAGGAGATGATGTGAGGAGGCCAGAGAGATGAGTACCACAGTGTCAGCAAGATCTGGAAATGCATCGGATGATCTGAGGAAGTTGTAAAAGCCATAAGATGATGTAAGCAGGGAGTGAGGGATGAAATACTGACCCTGATGGTATTGGTGAGATTCACCAAGAAGAAAATGTTTCATATGAGAGAAGACTGAAGCAGCACTGTTAATGACACAGTAAAGAAAAGAAGCCATGAAGCCAACGAGGGTGAGGAATAACCACACATGACTGGTGCAGGCAATTTTGAAAGAGAGTCTCTCAAAGCTGATCCAATTGCACAAATCAATAGGAAAACATTCAAAATGATTGCAGGTCCACATTTAAGACACTTAAAGCCTGAGAGACAGAGTTCAGTGAGTTCACTACAATTAGTTGATTTAAACATATAGATTCCATTACGAGACAAGAATCATCCTGGTATATAGTTTTAAAAGCATCCTGTTTCATCAGATCAGAGACAGTGTTGACATCTTTAAACAGACAAATATGACATCACCTCCATGTGTAAATGAATCCGGGTAATACAGGAATCTAGTCATGGACTAAAGGGACAGTTCACAGCTAAGCAGTGGAACAGATTTCAATATAAACCCAGTTACCCGTGTGGTCCACAAGGAGTGAACTGAGCTCAGGTGTTGTGTGCTATCATTTTTCTTTTCTCTTTCATGGTCGCTCTCTCGTCCAACTATAATCTGTTTGCTGTCGACACGAATGATGAATAAAAAATCATCCGTGCCTTCATCATGTTAAGGATGGTTTTTAATTCATGACAGAGGTAGGAACTTACATCAGCCGCAGTTCATTTTATGAATAATGCATAACAATAGAGGCAAAGAAAACGTGTAATGATCATGCGAATGATGAAATCCAAGGAGGATCGGCCGGGTTACAATATGCATGACTCTTTAGCGGGTAATGAATGTGATGGTGGATTATGGACCTATACACACCGACGTAAAAATCTTTGATCGTTATCTGTTTTGTTTTTGTATCCTGGGGGGTTTCTGAAATTATTCCTCCTATAACTCGACTTTTTCTACTTTAAGCATAATAACGAGGCATTTGTTTCTTTATATTATAGTGTTCAGAAACAATCCTCAGTCTGTTTTGAAACATTCCAGTAATTTGTTTTTAGTAATTTAAAGTTTGGGCTACACACACATAGTTTTTTCTGTATTTCTTGCACTAATTGTTGGGTTTTGCTCAGCAGAAATGCGATGTATAATTACTTAGCAGGAAAAAAAAAGCCTTTGTGTATGAGCTATTGCATAATTATTGTTCAATCCAGCCTTGAAAAGACATCCTGAAACTAATCGCTTTGTAGTAATCGTTAAGAAATAGCAGTGTTCAGTTGGGACACTGCAAGAATCGAAGTGTTGTTATTAGAAACTTAAAACTGTTTACAACCACACAGCAAAAGTAAAAGTTGACTTCAAGTGCAGACAAACAGATTAATAGTCGAGCAATTACTGGTGAGAAAACCTTTTTTAAAACACATTATTTTAGGGTTGATGTGTTGAATTGAGTTTATTGCCAGTGGGCTTCAAATGCGTTTGGTCTTTGACATCTTGCAATGACAGTCGACTGTGAAAGCAGCTTATATAACTTGTTAGATATGTATCCTCAGCATGTTTGCAACTGCAATGTTTTCTTTAACCTTACCAAGTTCCTTTCCCACAAAGGGTGGGGACGCCTGCCGCTGGTACTCAGGTCAAAATGTTTTGTGAACACTGATATTCAGTCATTCAGGTGTGAGGATGTCTGCAAATAGAGCGAGTGGAATGAAACGAAACAGCGGATAGTAATTCTCTGTTAGCTCTTCGGCTTTAGAAATGAAAGACAACGACCATATGTCTAACACCGTATCCACCTCAGCCGCAGCCCTCTTTACTCTGAGCACCTTGACAGGTCGGAAGCAGAGCCCTCCCACCATCGGGTGCCGAGATTACCTCTGACAGCCACACTGCAGGCGTTTCTCACTGCAGGAATATTTTGCTGACACCAGGCCTCGTCCGCGGCTCATGCAGATCAGATTCTTTCGCAAAACACTCCTATATTTAGCACCTGCCCACATGTTACAGCCAGAGTTATGCCTCATCGGTGGCGTTCCTCGGTGTGGATGGTGACGTTTGTCAAGTTAAACCTGGTACTTGTGACGTGGATCATATCCTCCCATGTGGGTAAATGATGCCTAGATCTCAAGACCCCATGAGACCTGACATTCATCTGGAGCTGCTGAAGTACATGAAGAAATGACATGGAGGTAGTAAACCGCTTTAGATCTTTAGCCAGATCACAAAGTCAGCTATTTGTCTGCTACTGAATAAAAGAGTTTTAATTCAAAGTGGAGCATGGCTGCACTCCAACTGTACTCATTTTGAATAGCTACATTCAGGTTGTTCAGATGTCAAAGCAATGGAGGAATGTTCATTCCTGAGATGGTGACATTCCTCAGACTGCAATAAAAATAATAACGGATAAATTATAAATCATTAACTTGATCTATCTCTGAGAAACATCTCATTCTCATTTCTAACTCTGGAACAACATCGTGCAGAGAGAAAGAACGGGCAAGACAAATATCTGCAGCCTGTAAACGCAATTTTGCAGTCCAGGATATTTTTCATCTGTTATAGATAGAAAAAATATATGTTCGTGTTGATATGAAATATGCACATATCAGTAAATACTTGCTAACTTTCTCCCGATTGAAGTGTCGCTTTATAAATTGAGGTCAAAGTTTGATATCCTCTCTGCCCCTCGTCAGTTTTGCGAGCTCCAAACAGCTTGTGTTTGTATAAATAAGTATTTCTTAATCACATTCATAAAACCATGAAACTGGATTTATGCATAATTAACCTTTCGCATAACAGCGTGCTGCGTTTGTAAAAATTGGATGTTGTCGGAACGATTGAAACTAGTCACAACTTGAAAACTCGAGATATAACTTTTTCTCGGTTGATGTTGGTTTACTGTTTTTTTGTTTTTTTTTAATTATTCAAATAGAGGACTCATAAATCCATGATAATAACAGGAAACGTGGCTTTGAGTGAAGCCCCTTCTGTTTTTGTGTGACTGTTTACTGCATCTGCTCTGCGCCTCTGTTGGCTTTGCTTTCTAATCTCGGTGTGAGATTTCTGTGTGCACAGGAGAGACGCTCATCTGTCGGCTGTTTTCCTCTCCCCTCTCTTTCCCCACTCTGTAAATGAATAAACAATTAGTTTAAGTTTCTGCTCACATTGATAATCATTCTCTGCCGATGTTTGACCCTACACAACGCTTAAACAACATATGATTGTGCACTTTGTGAATTCGATTTACGATGACATACAAAAAAAAAAATAAGCAAAACAGTATTCTGTTTCATCCTTCGCTCCTCCATTTCCTCATCCAGTCTCTTCTTCTGTGGTGGGCGCAACATGCCATACAAACAAACACATATTGACATGTGTACGTTTTACTCAGCCAGCTCATGGGGAACAGATTTATAACCGAACTGAACACATACGGAGTTGATATAGTATCTGTTATCTTGGCTTGGAGCTCGTCACTCCCCCGCAAGCGAACAGTGAAAGCTCAGCACAGTGGGGGAGCAGAGGGGGACGATAACAAACCCCCCACAGGGAACAGTTTCCACAGGGTTCATTCGTTTGAGTCTGAACCGGGGCTTTTATTGCCCCACTTATATTTATTCATTTCTCCTGCCATATCGGGTTAGCTTTTATAAATTGTTTTCAGCTGCTTGTGATAATTCCCACATCGGCAATTTATAGATACAGTCCAGTGAGCCGACCCCTTTCTCTCCACTTATTATGATTGAGGCTGACTGGGCTCGACAACAGAACATGAAGTTCAGCACCACTAGACTAAAACTTTTTTTTTTTTTTTTGCAGTACAAATTATTATTTGATTACAAAGTCATATCTCTGACTCTGAACATAACACGGAGGCTCGGGGGGGAGCAGACTTGTTCCCAACAATGTCGACAAAGCCTTTATGTGTATGCATGTACAGCCTTATTAAAGTGTGTTATAGACCTGTCGAACTACTACAAGACATCATATGAGTGCGACAGTTTGCCTTGCCTAGTACACGCATGTATGAAGGTGCAGTACCAGCAGGGGGCGATATGAATAGAGAAAGGACGGGTTGAGTATAAAGAACCAGAAAGTCCATTCCAGGAGGAGATCTTGGTGGGTTGGGTGGTTCAGTCGTGGGTCTCTCACCCAAGCAACCAGGGTATTAGTGAGGCTAGTGTTAAAAGGATGTTGTAATCATTATCTTTTCCTAAACCTAGCAGTGGTCAAAGTGTGGCTGGACAGTAACATAATTGGCGTCAAAGATGCAGATATGACTTCGTCCTCAACATGGATATACAGAAAGTAGCAGAAATAATGCAGCAGTAAATACAAAATATGTGAACACGTACAAACACAATAGAGGTAAATAAGGGTGTTTATTCATATTGTTATATGAGCAGTCAGCATCACAGTTTTTATTCTGCTGACACTAAAATGATTTACTGACTCACAAACCACAAAAACAAACAAACCCAAAGTTGTGTCAATTGATTTTCTTTACTGTAAATTTTCAGCTTTGCTTTGTCTTTAATTTCGCAAAATTAACCGGGGCTACCGTCAGTCAAGCCAGCAGTACACTACTCGGTGTAAGTCTTGTGTCTTTAATTAACAATTCAGTAGACTTGCATGAAGATTTCATAATGCGTCCTTGAGAAACTCTGGGAGGGTTAATGCTTGAAAAAGTTTGCGTGCCTGATGTAACTTTAGTGAAGTCTTACAAAATGAGGAGTGATAAAGAGACGTCTGTGTGACAGTTGAGACTTCCTATAAATACGTGCAGATGTAAGAGGTTGATATAAGGAGCCTGTGTGGATACCTTCAGACAGCTGCACAGTGCAACAGGTTGGACCTGCATCAACACCTTCACACCAACTGAAGTGGGAGACGTCACCTGTGCAGTGAGCCAGAAGCTGTTATTCAGGTGCTGATTGAAGGCAGGCGTGTCTGAGCGTGCCTTCACTCCGTCGTCTTTTTATGTCACATGGAGTGAATACTGCTGGCTCTCATTTCTTCTTTGTGTGCAGGCGGTCAGCTCCAGGTGCCACAGTCTTAAGGCAGAGTTGGTCCTCCTGATGGCTGAAGTGCTCTATAATCATAGTCCATGGTGATTGCTCAGGGAGGTTCGCTTTGAGTGCAGTTTAAAAGTTATTCATGAACTGTAAGAAGCCACCAACCTCTGGCGAAGCCGATCTTTGGCCGTGAAAAGTCTTCCTCGTTCTTCCTTGTGAGTAGTACACTCATTGTTTACAGAGTATGCAGCGGGTGTGTCACACAGATTATAATGGACTGGCTGAAGAATGAAACAGGTGGATGCCCAAACGACCCCAAAGAAAAATGATTGCAGGGATGCAATGTTTTCTTTTTTCCCCAATGTACACAAAGATGGCATTTTTGGTTAATCATGGTGGCATACCATGTAACTGTAATATAAGGGCTTCCATCAACAAAATGTTTATTATGTATAAATAAATGCTTTTGAGCTCAAAGATAGTTTTATTTTACTTGTGTTAAGTGGATTGTAAACAGGACAGAATCACCTCTCCTCGTCCTGAAACACGGTCCGACCGTCGAGTGCAACATCTTGATCCTGGATGTTCTGTTGGACACAGATCTCTGTAAGGATGTCGGAACAACAGTCTCTGATTTTCCATTGCTTGGTTCCATTTCATTTGCCTGCAACCTGATAATAGCCAGGAGCAGGCTGGATTAGCACGGCTCTCATACTGACTCCCTTCCATCTTCTCACCCCGGCAGGTCAGGTTGGATGGTCCAAAGACGCCAATAGCAGAGGTCATCTCTAAGTCTTCTGAAATAACAGACGAAACAAAAATGCTGCAAAGTTTAAAGGAGTTTCCTGCCACTGCTTCTGCATCAACCACTGACTGCAACACAGGTACCCCGGCAGTCCACCCCATGTCGTCTGATCCTACGTGTCACACAAGGTGAAGCCACAAGGCTTCCTGGTTGTTGCTCACTCGTTCCTCTGTTGCACTTAAAAGAAGATATGCTGTCAAACAATCGAGCAGAGTTTCAGGGTGTAGTTGCCCTTGAAATACTTGTGTTTGATCCACTAGAATGAGCTGTCAGAAGTGGTCATTAAGCCTGACACAGGTTCCTGCAGAACCACTGAGGTGCTGGTAAGTGGAGTGCAGTCGTCATGGATACAGGTCTCACACTGGCCACATAGTTGACACTACTCCACCTGGCAATTTACACTTTGGACTTATGTCCTCTAGTTCTGCACATTCAAACTTTTAAGTACATAAGCTAGTTTTCCCAACTGGCAGGTGAAAGGAGGTCCCAGTCTCCACCAGTGTTCTCAGAGGAAGGACGTTGTTGTCGCTGCTCCGCTCAGTTAGCAGGTTAGCAGCTGTGTTTTGGTGCTGACAAAGATTGAATTCATTCATGAGCTATATATGCAACATCATAAATCAGTCTTTTTTAAATGAATCCTGACCTGGTTATCCACATACACATGCAGACAGCAAGTAATACAATTTTTCGCCAAATTTCACTTAGATTTTGGAAGCATTGCTTGCCTATTTATTGTGAGAGTGAGGGCACAGCTTGTCCTTCCTGCAAAAACACATCTGAATTTTACAAATCATCAGGTGTTTGGTGAGGGAAACCAGTTATTTAGACCTCTACAGTGTTAGCTTAAGTTCAGGTTGAACTTCGTATGGAAGAGCTTTGAATACGATGATAGAGTTGCATAATGGTTTCCTCTCTCATCCGGTCGCAGCGATAACTTCCCCATCTGAAGTCTGTTCTCCCATACACGCTCTAATGTAAATACAAGAATAAGAAACTGGTTGCAAAACATATTGGATGCAATAGTTCACTTTACACCTATTCTTCAACTCTCTCTCACAAACACACACAGACACACAGACACACACACACACACACACACACACACACACACACACAGACACGAACAGGCAGCTTAATCATCATTAGAGTGTTGAAGCGTCACTACAAGTTTTACTTGTTTTGCTACTATTCAACAGTGAAGAACAATGTCTGTAGTTGTTTCGGGGTTTGGAGCTGTTTATTGAGCCTCACTACTCGGTAGACGGGCACTCTGTACTGGACTCAGATCAGCACCATGGAGAGCGCCACAGCATTCAGTCGTCTGCTTTGCCTTTTTTTCCTCAGTCCTGACAGTTTGTATATATAGTATAATGCAAAACGTTGGTTTGCTGTGGACACACTTCCTTTGTGCCATAATGTGACCTTCATTTGGATGAAGGATGGTGGATAGTGTTATTTTTCTACACTGTGCAGTCAGTATCTACTCATCAGAATGATGAGCTGTAGCACAAACGTTGTCCGTTGCTAGATTAGGAAAAATATCACAGTCTGTTTTTAATACAGAAAAAGACAGCAGAAAATGGAGACTTCAGATTTTTATGAACATTTAACCAATAATTCTGATCTTTCCATAACCAAAGTGCTTTAGTTGTCACCATCTGAACCACAAACTGTCCTGGACATTAACCCTGGACTCGTTTTACGCCCACCATCCACCACAACCTCCTCCTAACCACAACCTCATCATGAAAGCAATTTACTAATATATGAACTTGAGACATGAGGTGCTTGGATTAAATCCAGTTACAAAAAAATATTTGAAACATGTGCACATCAACAAATTTACTTCGCCACTGCACAATGTAGACTGTTGACAGTATCCAGTTTTCACAGTAAATCCGTGGCTGCGTCTCCCACCAACCACTCGTGAGATTCAAGATTTGACAGGCAACAACACGGCACCTGCTGAGGATCATCGCTGACTAGTTGTGAAAATGAGATTAACAGTGAACGTGGATCGGTGATTCACAGGGCTCGTATTATTCATTCAGTATCGGGTTCAATTTTCAGGCACGTTGACAGTCTCGATCCTAAAGTGGCCTGATTTAAAGAGTTTCAGTGAACATTTGAAAGCCTAATACGGTAAATTGGACATTTTATAGGGACTTGAGGATTGGCGATGAATATGATCTAGTAAAGCAGATGGAACACAAGAGGCAGTTGAGTTGAGAAATGTTGCCGGTGCGACGGAACAAATTTTGGGAAATGTCTCCCCCGATGCACAGATTTGTCAGGAGTCAATGAGGAGTGGTGAGCTGAGATGTTTCAAAACTCCTTAATGAGGTCGATTTATTTTCGACTCTTCTATTTGGTGCTTGAACAGTGTGAAGCCTTTGCATGAGAAGGCAGACTCCATCAGCATCCTCCCGCAGTGAACTTAGTGAGGAAATCTTTTCTGAATTTTATTTTTAAAAATACTCAGGCTCTGACATCTCTGCTGGAGGTCGGGAATGTTGTGAAAGAGGTTAGGTTACTGGGGTTTTTTTGTATAAAGAAGAAAATGGACTCTGACACCCTTTTATCAACCCTAAAATCTCTACAAGCTGTCTCCTTGACCCGTGGACAAAGCAGCGAGCAGCACGCACATATATACGCACACACTGGGCATTCGAGGATACAGACCCCGAGAGATCATACAAACATTTCTGGGAGATGTACTTAGATTCATTTTTCACTTCCTGTCAACATGACAAGAACACTTTAAAACCCTGTAGGCATTTTGCTATCCTTGCTTGACTTGACACTTAAAGAAAATAGAAAGGAGGTTAAAGACTAAAGTGAATTTCAGCTGCTAAAACGAAATCCTGGAGGAGAATCACCTTCGGTTGTCTGAGGGCATACACAGGCTTCAACTTGCCATCGGCTGACACTTCCATAAAACAAAAGTTTGGTTAGAAACCTGTCACATGGATCGCGGCCGCTCTTATTTTTAAACTTGGAACTTTTCTTTATGCTCAAGCATTAAGACCCAAGTCAACACTGACCGGGCAGGAGTATGACCTCCAACCCTTTACTTTTCATTTAGTAACTAAATTGACTTCAGTAAACAAACACAGCTGAACACTGAGGTAAGTAGAAATCTTTGCTAGCAGGTTGATGGCACACTCAGTGAGTTGACATCTGCTAACCAACACATCCTCGTACCTGAATGACTGAACAGGTCGATGTCTTTAACAGGACCGTTACAGTTACAGTGACACACACACCTTCATCGTATGGTTGTGGTTTGGTTAGGTTTAGGAAAACATTGTGGTTTTGGTTTTCATCACCACAACAAACTTTGAACAAACTTCTTCTCCTCACTTCCTTCTTTTCAGCTTCTTTTATTAGCTATTATCAGCTAAAGGCCGCCACCTATTAAGAAAAATAACTATGGGTCCTAATAACCTGTTTTTATTTCTGTTTTCTGATGAGGGCAGGCTCGCAAAATGTCCATTTTCTACCATCTTAGATTTCCTACCATTATGGATATTTAAAAAAAAAAGCAATTTCACCTCAAAAACAGAATTCCTGAGCAAACAGACGCAACAGATGCAAACATGGACATCAACATTAAGATACTGTAAGTTTACCACTAACAAAGTCAGTATTTTGATCATGATATTGCTTAAAGAAATCTAACTCAGCTGCTAAATGATAGATTCCATTCACTGTTAACAGAGTGTTTATGTAATGTCAGAGACATTCTTGGAATGATCCAATCAGTAATACTCTGTTATAGCAGCTTTCAAGAGAGGAGGACTGAACAAGGTCATCATACAATTCTTCTTAAAGAAGCTTTTGTCGTAGGCAACTAAAGCCTTTGTCAGTGAGCAGACACGGTGTCTGAGACAGGCGTGACGGTGTTGAGCACAGACAGGTGGAGCCCATGAGAAGATTTGGGGGCAGCAGAGGTCAGAGGTTGAATTGAGACTGTCTAAGAAGAGACGTTTGGAGGAGGTGCAGACAGAGAATCAGTGTGATGACAGATAAATGGGCTGACATGGAGAACAAAAGAAAGTGAAAGGAAAAACACACCTACCTTCACACATTTCGTTTTTTATTTTTTTGCAGATATAAAAGCAATTTTTCATTTTTAGTGTGCAGAATTGTCACTCGGCACCTGCAAAGTATTTATGGATGTGTGATAATGAGGGTTGTTGGAGGGTAGAGAGTGAATGAACAGGATGTTCCAATTTTTATTTATTTATTTATTTATTTTTTTTACCGTGTTGAATATTACAAAAGGCAAAAGAGTGAGGAGAGATAAAATGGAAGTGACATGTAGAGAAACAGAGAGGAAAAAGAGAGAGAAGGTAATGAGATACAAGAGCACATGGTTTCAGGAGCCGAGGTTCTGTCTGTTTGATTACTCGATCACAGGAGCAGAAAATTACTTAGAGGCCAAAAAAAAACCAACAACAACTTAGACAGCAACTGTGGAGAAGTGTATCCAAAAACATGCCATGCTGCCAGTCATTCTCCTATAAATACATGTCAGGTAAATATTGATATGCTGCAGAATTTATTACCGTTTGCTACTTTTACAAATCGGGTGGGAAGGAAAAGGTCACGTTTAGAGAGACAGGTCAGTTTTCCTCTCAACGATCGTACTGTTTCTCGAACATAATGTTATTATTTGACTCCAGGCTTTCCAGAAATCATCATCCAGTTACTCAAAATCCGCAGACCTTGTTGTGAGCACAACGATGCAAAAAGAAGTGTGAATCTAAATGTAGAAGGTGTTTTTCGGTGACTTCATTATACGTTATAACTAAGCTGAGAAGCTCACAATGCAGAACTTACAGTTCGCAAGAATTAAACAGTTAAAAAAACTTCTTCTACATCTAAGGTGAGAGCACAAAAAGAAACTCAGCAGTGTGTAACGGCCCAGAGATCTCTGGTAGATCCAGAACGGGACAGAAAATAAAGAACATATCCACAAAACAGTGGAAAACCCAAAGTACACACCTTGCAGATTATTAGAAGATGACACAGCGTGGCGGCGAGGTTTCATAAAGTGAGACACTGACTATTAAACCTAATAAATCGTCACACTTCAGGAGTCTCTTTGGCTAATTGCTGAAAAGTTAACCTAATGTGCTGTGACTGGCAAAATTAAAACTCTTTTCAAACTAAATAGACCTTTTACACGGCAGACATTTTGACTTGACGTATAGCAGTAAAAGCACAGGTGTGACTAATAACATTAATAATGGCTCAAATCCATCTAAGTATATGCCACTGAGCCACGTCAGCGAGCAGGTATGCAGAATACCGAGGCCCAATGAGGCACATGAACTGCAGTAAATCGCAGCCGCGCCTGCTACAGTATGACATGTGAAAATGTCTTCCATTAAAGACGCCCATAAACAAGGTCGACTGAGTTACAGCTTCATGCTGCTCGTCCCTCTTTACTCTTTCACAAAACGTGCAATGTTTTATTCTCCCGTTCGACTGATTTAGTGAATTCACAGCAGAACGTTCTCAGTCTTGACCTGCATTGTTTCCAGACTGCAAATACACATTTTCACAGCTGACATTTTGACTAGTAGCTAACGACATCAGCTATGGCTCTGTTTCATTTAAGTCACTTTGTTTTATATATCGCGGCGCCAAGTCACACATTTAGTCTCAGAGGCCTTAGTGAAGCGGTACGCCATGTGAGCGAGCCAGCTGGGAGGACCTCGACGATGGAACGTGTACAGGAAACGCCGGGCGCCGACTACACAATGCTGCAGTGCGTTAAAGTGGTCACAGTGATTATGGAGTCGTAACTGCTGTGGCTTGATGTCAATGAATCGTTGCACGCTGGCTTTCACAGCCTGCGTGATGTCATCAGGAGAGCGCTGCCAGGGGACAAGAACAAGAATGGCGTCTGATACTGGCTGTCAAAAAAAAAAAACAAAGTGACCTTTCTTTTGTTTCAGTTTCACCTAAACGTAATTTCTCTTTGCTTCGCCATGTTTACACTTGAAGAGCAGAGTGTGCTTTTGTTGGTCAACGTCACGGAACAGGAATTTGTCATACAAGGTGAAAGAAAGTGTGTTTTTTTGACTCTGTCTGTCGGCTCGGGCAATTGTCAGGCTGCATTTGTGTTTACTGAACACAGCGTGGGACAAACTGCCAGCACTGATCATTTTGCTTTTCATTTACTGCCCGTGTAAACAAGTTACAGCAGCCACGGAGCCCACAAGAGCAACGCTGCTCACAATTATCTCACAAACCACAGGTATCTCCAAACTTTGTGAAGTACTTGCTATCTTTTTATTTTGGCTACATTTAAAAATCTCTCCACTGCAGTGGATTCAGTTCAGCTGTGTGCAGGGTGGGGAGGCTGGCTCCTGATTGATGAGTGAAAGCAGCTTTGGGAGTTCCCCTCCCAGCCAATCAGGGGGTGACAACGCCCTCTTGTGAAGGCTTAAGAGAGGTGGGGCATGAGACACACTGCAGACATCATCCAAACACACTGTTGACCAAAAACTCTTGTCTGTCTCATATAGTTGAGGGAGATGGATTTCATTTTACAACGTGGTTGAGTCACTGTACAACAATCAGGTTTATTTCATTGTCTTAACTGAACCTCTTGAAATCCAAGCCCCTCTATACACCTTCAAATGTCTCCAATTCATTTCATTGATGACTTTAGAGGTGGTAGAAGTGGTTTGAGCTGGTTCTGGTTTCCTGCCAGAACTGCCACATGTTCAGGATCATTTTGCAATTTTTTGTCGTCACAATGCAGTGCTAATGCCTGCTTAGGTTTAGGCATCAGAACCACCTGGTTAGGTTTAGGAAAAGATTATGTTTGGGATTTCCTGTCCTCCTTTTCTTGGCTGAAAAAGATCCAAACTGATCTCTTGATCGACAGAACCACCTAACCGCTCTCAATTACTCCCCTCAGCTCATGTGCACACGAGATGAAGGTGATGGGACACACTTTGAACAAACGTAGATATGACATGAACACATTGAGCTTTTCTATAGTGACCAGGCTACAAAAACCCATCTCACTCTCGATGAGACAATCCAAGATGGAAAAAAAATCATTAAGTGGGAGGGAGGATGGAACGGAAGAAGGAATGAGTGATGGAAGAAACATTAAAAAGGAAGAGGACAGTAAAACATGAAGTCAGGTAGAGCATACACACAGCAGTGACTCTAACTTAATCTTAATTAAGATCTCCCTCCAGTTGCTTCCTCGCTTCCTTTCTTCCCGGCCCCTTCTCCGGCCCATTTGTTCTGTTTTCATGTGTCTCTAGTATGTTGAACAGCTCGTGGTAGGAAAAGGAAGAGACACATATTCAGACAACCTGCAAAGAAAGTAATGAAACTTAATTACTTGACTCAGTTGGGGCTGTGGATAACTCAATATGTATTTTGAGCTCTATCCTGGTGCTAAAAATCACTTAATTTGCACATGTACCACTTTTATTTGACAGGCCATGACCTTTCTTGGGTTTTTTTACTCACTTTCTTGACTGAAGAGATTTGATCAGGTCCCAAAATTCAACCACTACACAGTCCAAGACCCACACTGGTCCAGTCTGAGTGGGTAGCCTAAAGCTGAGTATCGTTTAATAGCCAAGATCAGAAATGTCAATGATGAACCGAGGCTATTAAATTCCCTGTGAGTGAGAGCTGAAGGGAAATGTCAAAAATGGTAGCTGGTATTTTGTAAATGTAAGGCCTGAGCCGTGTTTTAATTGCACTCATGCACACCTGTTTAATAAACCTTAAGCTGCTGTCTGCAACTGACACTGAAGGCGTCAGCAGCCTGTGAGTGGGCAGTTTTTTCACCTCTGCCGGCTGAGCCGTCCAAATGAATCACAGAAAAAACAGCCCTGTCCAATCAAGCCCAATTAAAAAAAAAACTAAATATCAGCCAAAGCCAGACTGGACCCTCGAGGTACATCTGGGGCCCAGCAGGCATTTAACAGGAAAAAAAAAATCTATCTACTAGATGAGATCTTTTCTTGAATGACCGATCAAACGTTTGGACATCAGAAAGTGGTAGAATATGTCTCCGATATGTTCCCAAAGCCCCAAGCTGACATCTTCAACTTGTGCGACTTGTCTGAGAAATCCCCAAACCCCAAAGATATTCAACTGAAATAATAGAAGACCAAGAAAACCAACCACTGTAATGAAAAAATGTAAATGTCATGATCTGGTGACTCAAGATGATCAACAGACCGCGTTGTGAGCAGTGTTTCGTGTCGGATTCATTTGTCATAATAGGTCAAACATGTGTAAGGTAACAGTAGAGGAGTCATTTCAGTGTTTAATGAGCCGAGGACAAGCACAAGTAAATAATACAACTACAAATGACTGAAGTATATTTAGTTGCTTCAGTTTAAGGGTCCTGACATCGTGCAAGCTGCCTCAGTGCCACGCTCTCACGGCTAATTGAACTTGAATGAGATGGACTCATCGTAAGTGTAATCGGTAACATCTGTGCTTTTCCCTCCGACGACGAGCCGGAATGTCTGTTGTACTTTTAGGTCCACCAGTGATGATGGACTACAGGCTGACTCCACAGCGCTCCCTCTCTGTCCAGCCTTGTCCTTTTTCTGTGACAAAGTTTGATGACTTAATTTTGTCTTCGCCTCTTCACTCGTTACACTCTCACTAATCTCACTGTCGGGTCACACTCTGTTTAAAGATTCTGTTAATGTCTGTTTTCTCTAATGAAAGTGGTTAACCACCCTTAGACATTTGGTCTCATTTTAATGTCTTGACTGAGATTAACCAGCTTTAGGTTCACCTAAACGCTCCATCTAACAGCTGAATAATGCACTACGAGGCTGTGAGATACTGAGGGCTGCAAACGACGGACTGGTCTCTTAAAGAGGGTTAGTAACGTGGTCTTTGGAGGATCCAGCCCCTGTATTGGGACGTGGTGCCGGTCTCATCCGCCCCCTGTATTCTCTCTGCTGTCTGCTCTTGATATCTTCCCAGTCAAGTTTCAGCTTTGGTTCTTCTTGTTATTGTTTTTTTTTATTTTTATTTCCTCCAGATTCTCTGCTCTGTCCTCACTCCGCTTTTGTCATTCAAACCACCATCATGCTTCCCATTTTTTTTCATCCTCCTTATTTCTTACTCTTCCTGTCACTGTACTCTCACACACACACACACACATACTAGACATCCGCATTAACTCCCTAGACTTCTCAGCCCACAACCTGACAGTAAATAGAAAATGACTCACATGGATATCAATCCTCCGCTATGAGCACGGAGCCCGAGCTGCTTTCGTCTATACAATTATGCTGTTGAAAGCCTTCACGCCGACAAATTGCTTAAGGAGCAAAGAGGAAAAGAAGAAGAAGGAAATCCAATTAAGTGAAATGTGAGAGAGGGAGGAGAAAAGGTGATTTTGATCCACAGACGGCATGTATGTGTCGAAACAACTACATGTTTAAAAAAAAAACTGTCAATCAGTTTGGTGAACTCAAAGCACAGACTCGGGACGACTGTCAAGGCTAAGAGGCGGCCGACAGGCTAATATTACTTTCGTGAATTAACGGCATGTATAGCTGTTTACTGCTGTGGACCTGGCTGTCCGCTGACGGCTGATACACATTATATTGACAGCTGCTTTCCTCACGGCGAACCCAAGTGGCTGAGAAATGGCAGCAGTGGGTGGTGCGGCTCAAAAATACATCGACCACAGCGTGCTGCTCATTGGCATCCAGTCAGATGACACTCAATGAGCCGAGAGTCTCAGCGAGGCAACAGTCGAGAACGCCGAGAAGTTTGTTAAACACTGCAGATGGAAACTTCCGCCTTATATTTCATGTTGCTGCAACCACACTTGTCCTGTGATGTGCCTCAAAGCCGATACATACCAGTTTTTAACACTTATACTTACACTTAGCCATAAGTGAGCCAGAAAAGAAATCTGTTCTGGTTTTCTCCTGACTCAATGCAAATCTAGCTGGGATGCTCTCCAGTCAGGAGAGAAGAAACAAGGCTGCTAAAACTGTTCTTAAAGAAACCCAGTAGAAAAAGACCTCTTTGCTACCCGTATGTTTCTGGATAACATGCTAAAACCTGTTAAATTGAAAGACTTACAACTATTCAATCACAAAGTACACAATAAAGATGAGAGTCTGATTAGCCCCCAGTGTGAGCCCATCATATTATAAGCAAAGCCGTTAATAACACAGGCGACTCTGGTAGGTAGGTGGTCGTGGTGGTGGGATAAAGTCGGTGGCTGGCTGAGATCAGAACTGGCGATGGTGCAGCAGCTGATCGCAGCACGGAGGAGTGCAGATTAAAAGTTTGACAGTGACGTGCAGCATTTGATGGGCAGATCACAGAGTAAGAATGGGGAGAGAGGGAGGACGACAGAGATGTGAGTGAATGAGTAGCGTAAAGACTGAACTCACGTAAACGGACCTGATCAGACTTTTCCAATACGCTGCCTTCAGCTGCAGGGATTCCTCTCGCATTGCTGTGACAATCCTGGCATTATCAAAAAGCCCTTTTTCATCAACATAATCACTCTGTTCATTCACCAGTTCATGCCATCGATTAAGTCATGAAATAAAGAGAACACAGCAACCCGTGCTCCCACCCTGCAAGTCAGCACTGATAATAGTGGGGCAGCACCAAGCACAGTGACTTCACTTCCTGTCCCTCGGCTTGGATGTGCAAAAGGGGGGCTAAGTGTTTGGGACAAGCGGCGTTTTGGGATTGGGCCTACAGCGTCTCCCACTCACATCAGAACAGAAGATGCAAGTAGCGTGGGATCAAGTTTAGTCATAAATCTTTCCTCACACTCTGATATATATCATCTGGTGTTTTCCTGGAAGATATGGTGACAGGTGACTTAATGAAACGCCTTGTGACCTTGAGTGAACCTGCAAATTTCTCTGGGTTTGAACACTGTTGGAAACATTTGGGATGACTTTAAATATGCTGCTCAACAAAATACGTAACAGAGGTCTGGGTTGTTTTTAGACATTTTAATGCAGAAATGTTACATAATCCATAAGAAACGTCTCTGTATACTGTGTTTTCATACTTGCTCTGACTGAAGGAGCACGTTTTCTTATACTCCAGAGCACCTTACGGTTCCCTTGATTTTATTAAATGGAAACTCGGGTTGTATGCGTCTTTTAAAAGATTGTTCGACTCAGTGGCATTTATTTTTCAGACAGGCTTCAAATCAAACACAACAGTGTATACAGTCGCTGAGCAGGTGCTGCTGATCGGAGAGACAGCAGGTCGCCAGAGGCGCCAGAGACCTAAACCCAGACCCAGAACTCAAGGCTAAACGAGAGCGTAGTTCTTTTACTGACCCGACACCAGCCTGCTTTTTACTATTGCTTTTCTTTACAACACAGCACAGCTCTACAGGCAGCCTGAAGAAGTTGATGACCAGCAGTTTCACACTGTGACATTCTCCAGACTTCTTTCACCCCCCAACTCAAACTGTTTTGTTTCTTGATGGCCCGGTTCTCGCGTCCACCCATAAAGCTTCACCGACTTTGGCACACATTCCTTTTAGGTCCTACTGTGAAATCTGCATATGCTTGAAGATAAGCTCTACTCTACAACCCCTCCAAAATTCCTCTGTGGGAATAATCTACGCGTCACAGCATCCTTATAATAAAACCGTTTTATTAGAATTAAGTTTAGTAGAATAAAGGCAATCCCAATAAGTGAAATTGCCTACAAACACCAGTATGAGGCTCCTATTTTCTTTAAAATAACTAGCTGCTGCTGCGATTCTAACCTTCCCGAGCACATGTCAGTCTTTCATCAGCTCATTAGTGTCCACGCTCCTGTGCTATCAATGGATATTCTGCCTGCCTGCTGATTCCTCCGTCCCTCGCCTGCCAGATTCAGCTGCTTGATGCAACACCAACAGACTTATGACTAACGAGCCTTTTGACCTCACCTGTCCTGCACGCTGAATTTGCTTTTGGGTCCTGTCCACAAGTGTGAAACAGTGAGCAACAGCCCGGCAGTCTGCGTTTGCCCACAGATGATGACTCTGCTTATCACTGACCTCGTGCTTAAACCAGCCTGCGATGTGTAAACACTGCCTATTTTTGACTAAACATGTATTTTTTTGTGTGATGATCCGCTGGGATTCTGGCTAAAGCCTGAGGATGACATAATTTCTACCAAGGCTTCAGCTGAAGTTGCATGAAAAAACATTTTTAATGTAGTCCTGTGCCCAAAACCAATTTCACATAGGCTGCCTAGGGATTCTGCTAAGGTTCTGTGGGTAATTTCTATTCTTTATATTTTCCAATACCCCACCTGTATAGTGCTGTCCTGTGAAATAAAAGTGTCGACATCGTGTCAAAGATGTATTATTGTGTTGCAGAGATATCTGCTGAAGTTGGGATGCTAACAAGCTAGCCCCGGCCCCTCCTGTCTAGAGAATTGTTTTTTGAGATAGCTCAAGCCGCCGGATGTCAGTGCTAATGACACCAACACCGGGCTGATGATGCCCACGTCCCTCATGCTGTATTCTCATTCAAAATGGACAACCAGAACCACCCACCTCACAGTCCATCACCCATCAGTGGGAGTTTATTATATATTGTTCCTGTCTGCTGCAGTGCATTCTGGTTGTTAGGGTAAACACCACAGCTCTTTCTCTGTTGCTTTATCTGGTCCGGTCCAAAAATATTTGTCTTTCTACTGCATGTTTTACGTCTTCTCAGCAATGGAATACTCTAAGTCTTTGCAGCTTTCCTTGTTTTTAAAAAAAGTCTCAAGCTTCAACAGGAACAAATAGTGAACAGTTAATAATAATCTTTTGTATGCATAACAAAAAATGGTCAACTTGGTGCATTTCCCTAGACTTCCAGTGCTGTTGGCAAGTGTTGTTAATCCACTTGTTATTATTCATAGAAGAAGATAAATGTCCATATAAAAATGACTCACAGAATGAAGTTGTCTGCAGCCTTCACTGTGCTTAAATTCAGACTTCAGGATATAACAGTTTATCCCAAGGTAACAGCTATTGTCATATTCTTCTCGGCTGAAGCAACCTTGAGACGTCTGTTGTTCTATCTATGATGGAGCAGGCAGTAAGCAGGGATAAACACTGTATGTATTGTCAGAGGCCTAAAATGTCACAGCGCACAAACAAATGGTGCTACGGAGACTAACTCGGGCTGGTTGGTGGCACACTTTGTCCCATGAATCTCCACTTTAAAATACATGTATGACGGGGGATATGCTGTGCTCAGAACTGTTTATTCATCATAACAACCTGATGTAGTTGTTGTTATCTGAAATTCAGTTTGCAATCTGAAGTATAATTTGAGCTCCTAAATGCTGCGGACTAATCTTATAAGAAGACTCACCTTGTGTATGACCGGGACCTCTCGCGAAGCTGAACAACGCTCTGATAAGTGAAGCTCGGGGCTACAGTTTGGGCTGAGACACTTCGGCTCCACACTCAAGGTCCCTGTTTCCATGATTCATTCAAATATCCTTTATTTATGAATGGATATTAGCCATCGTTTGGTAAAGAGTGACTGGGAAACGTTACTTATATTGTCTGTATGCTTATATTATGTGCTGTAGATGGCAGCTTGGTCCCTGAGGTGATGGTCAAGTTACAAATTACAAACATAAAGCATCCAGTTACATTTTCAAAATGAAAGCACCAACATTACTTGGTTGGATTTAGGGGAACATCATGGTTTTGCTTGAAATTACTACTTTCTCACAACAGTCACCACTGGCTGTTTGCCTCAGGACTTGAGTCAGAGTCGACTCGGTGAGCGTTAGATCCATTACATGCTTCGTCATGAGATTGAGCTGTGTGTATATTATCGATATTTAAACATGATGGTGAACTTTCCCTAATCTTGACAAACTACTTTAATTTGCCTACCTAAACCCTGTGCAGGTACTGTGGGAGTGACCAGCACAAAACACTGCATTTTAGCAGACACTGTTTCAAGGATATAAACTTAAATATGTTTTGGAAAAACCCAGATGGTCCAGCTTTACATTCTCCACATGACTTTATTATGCTAATGGGAAAAACAAAATGCATGTGAACAAAATGTACTGGAGGGGTGATGCATAACACCTGCTAAGTGTATACTAAATACTTAACAAAATAAGATGCTCCTTCTGCATATTCTCTCTTCCCCCTTTTTCCTCTCTCACAAACACACTCTCATAAATGTCTCCTCTCTTCTGGAGCTTCAGATAAGCGACGAGGTGTGATCACTGTAACGCTTTCTGTTGGAAACCATTAAGCCAAGGTCTTATCGCACCACCAAAATCCTTGTGGGTGACGGCCCCCTGTGGTTTCCTCTTTCTTGCTTTATTTTCTTCTTTCTCTTTTAAGTTATCGTATCTGCTCTCTTGTTTTTGAATGTGATGTTGCGTCAATGTGGTGTTGTTTACAGTGATCACAGTGTCAGTGATATGACTGTAGTCAGGCAAAGGCACATTATGGCTCCCTGTGGTTACAGTTTCAGATTAGAGCATTTTATCACATCATAGTTTTATCGCGAATTGTTGCACTTACTCGAAAATTGCACATTTCTTTTCTGTAAAACTGTATCTTTAGAGGACTGAACTGCCTTAGTGGAGGAATATGGTTCTGAATACTTGCAGTCTTCCATCTTCAATAAAATAACTTACTGTCAAATAGGATTTCAAAAGTCTTGATCCTGTAGATCAGTTCTGACAGCTCTCTAGATTCCATTTTGAGCCGAAAATCTTCCAGGAAACAGTTCACTGGAGCATAGTTGTATCTTGATCCTGCAGCTACTTTACTTGCAAGTGCTGAGAAGAGAATACAAATTGAAAGTTTAAGTCTAATTGAAAAGGCCTGCGAGGCACCAAAAACTAAACTGCACGACAGTTTTTGAGATAGAATGATTGAGGCAAACAATGCAAAGCTTAGTCTATTATTTATTTACCTGGCCATCAGTGCATTATCCCAGTTATAGCACAGATCCTCAATTTTTAAAAAGTTATTTTGGAGACAGGATAACAGGGCATCACACAGAAGTGTGCTCTGGTTAGCTTTAGGCATAAATACCACCTGGTCAGTGTTAGAAAAACATCATGTTAAGGCTAAAAAAAAATACCTGTTGTCGAAACACCTGTGGTGTTGTTGAAAACATCCAAAGGTTTCACACTCTAACTGTGGTCAGCTTGGATGCCTTGTCACTAAATACTGTAATAAACATGTCATGTGAGTGTAATGACACATTTTTGTTACAAATGTTAATATGGTGCACAGCTTGTGACATGTGTAACTGTGCTTTGCAGATAAAACCAATGCTGACATTTTATCTTGACGACTGGGGCTGGCAATCAGGTAAGAGCAGGCAGTCAAAAAGTCAGCCAGGAAGTCCGCACATGTTTATACCTGGTTTTGAAATCAGGTGAGACTACAGAGATAACAGTGGCAGTAATGCTGCACTACAGAAAACGCAGAAGGAAAAAATGTCCAACTACCTGCTGGAGAAAGTACAAATAGTTATCCCCACTTTTTTCTGGAAGGAAGCAGCTGTCTGACATCACAACAGTACACAGAGGATGTATCTATAGACAACAGTATTTGTATCATGCAAGTGAATTGAATATTTAGATACGTTTCCAAGTATAAAAGTGCTGTGAAAAAACACGTATATTGGCTGTTAACTTGTGGACTTTTCCATACGAGGAGGCTGCGATGCTGAGGGTTCACTTTTATGGTCATTCCACTTTTTTTTTGTGGCGTCTGACCTTTAACCGCTGCATTAACATTCCCAATTCTTAACAACCATGGCTGTTTAAAGAGACGTAGACTGCATGTTTCATGTTCATTCCAATTAAAGTAGAATGCATAAGACAAACACAGTTTTTCAGGCTTCTTGCGCTGATGAGCACATGCTCGTTAGAGTCAGATCATTAGATCTGCCTGTTAGCTCCCTGCACACATGAATCGTATAAACACACTTTACTGACTTTTACATGTATTTGATGCTCAAATTGCTTAAATTACAGTGCAGAAACGAATTGTATGATTCTTTGTGTTGCTCATAAACCTGATCTGTTATTTTGAAGCCATTTCTTTTGTAATTGTATGGAGGATAAAATATGTGTCACATCTTTTGAGCTGCAAGTCAAAAACATATTCACAACACAGATCTGTTCCAACATGTCTTTGCACTGTTCTTCTCATTGTGTTGAGGGGCATGAATATCTTTTCATTTGAGGTTTCTGGTAACACAAATTTAACCAACACTGTCTGGCAGCCAGGAACAATAATCATCTGAAGGAGTGTGTGTAGAGAATAGATGAATAAAAGTGTGTCATCAAAGCTCAAACTCCACTGTGAAGGTAAACGCCAGTGAACATTAAATCTAATATTAAAACCGCCATTAAATCTATAATGTTTAGAACTAGCGTACAACCCATTTATAGTAACCTTATTAAGATCTAATGAGAGATGTTGCCCCATTAGCGGATTGTAAAACATAAACAACATAAATAAGCAGACGTAAACATAAATGGCAGCCGCAGCGTTTTGGCCCTCACGAGCACGCAGTCTTTGTCTCACTCCCATGAACACAGCATATTATTGTGGCTAGCCGCTAATTAGACACTGTTAATACTCTCATTCATCACCATCAGAGCTGCTCACCACAGAGCCCATTACACTGCGGGACTCTCTGTGTGTGTGTGTGTGTGTGTGTGACTGTGTTCACATATATGGGCAAAAAGCGAGATGAGGTTAATGACCCTTGTTAGTACACAGCTCATTTGTATCGGCATGTTTGAGGCACCTTTTTGTCCGAACTGTGCACACATGCACACGTGCGCGCAATTATTCTACCGGTGTGTTATTATGATTCAAATGCTGGAACAAGAGTGAATAAAACATGGTGTGAGGTAGCTTATGTAATGTCTAATACTGTGACGCCGCAGACCAAAGTCAACCCTTGATTACACTTCAAGGTTGCGCTGAAATACGCCCACTGGGCTCCGTTTAATATAACAATACAGAGAAGAGAGCAGGGTGACATATCGATGAGAGAATAGTTGAGAGAAGTGAGGTGGAAATCTGCGTGGCTGATGATACACCCGAACGGTGAGAGGAGAGATTGGATGCGACCGAGGACTCAGAAGTGTTGACCGCTCTGGGGCGAGTAGATTTGAGGACTGTGCGAGTCTCTTCTCCTGCAGATATTTCATCGAGAAGTCCAATTAGTGTTTCCACTCTGCTGAAGTTGTCGGCAAGGTAAGTGAGGTAAAATATTTGACGTCAAAATTGATGTTGTAACCAACTGGCCGAGAGCGGCTTTCATTTTTATTCAAGGGTCCGATGGGCTTGTAACTAAAAAGGTCACCACTTGTAATCCCCAGCCGCTCCTGGAAAACTCAGGGTGAGAGCGAATGAGTAATGATCTCCTCCCCCAGCCAGGCTGTTCTGAGAAAAGCGTTAACATTGACTGCTGCAACAGAGCTACTCAGGGTTCAGTTACAAGTTACAAGATGTACAGAGCTGCTGCGAGGTCTGAATGTACAGACCTACTGCTGAAGCTACAGGGACTCTTGGTAAAAGGTAGTTATTGGATGAATACATCGTAACCTGAAGATGCTAATTTGGAGTGGATAAAATGACTGACTTTCTGGTGTTGCTGCTCATGAAACTAATAGAGCCCATATGAGTCAACCACCAACTGTAAAAGATGGTGGACAGAGCAGCCATGATATCACCTATAGGTTACTAAAGAGCCAGAACAAAGCTCAAAGTGGGTGATACCAGCTGTCACCATCTTGGCAGTGACTCCCTCTCCCTACATCCTGGCTAATCAAAAATGGAAAAAGAGTTGGAGCTGAAGTGAGCCTCGTTACCTAAACAACCCCACCTCCCTATAAGCTACCATGTTAGCTTAGGCTAAGATGCTATCATATCTACCCTTCTCTCCCCTCTGTTCAACAATCAGATATAAGAGAATCACTGTACATTACAGTGGTTGTCAGCAACTTTCATTGCTGCAGACGGGTTGAGAAGAGAAAGTCAAGATGAATCCACTTTTACGACAGAACTTTTACTCGAGGACTGTACAATTTAACAAGGTTTACAGGAGCCCTATTTAAAAAGAATACTGTTTTAGCATATTGACAAAGTAGCTCAATATTAAATCCAACAGAGATCTTTCTGATCGGTCACTTAGTTCTGAGGGTATTATTGCATTGATTTTCTCACAGCGACATCACCGATAAGCTGCTCTCTACTTGGAAGATTGAATTATTATACAGTGTGTTGATGGTTTTCAATGCATTTATTATACCGGGAATAGAGAAGACTGGGTTTGAGAATCAAAATCCATCAGAATGAGACAGGTTCTGGTGTTTTAAGGTGCTGTTTTGATCGGGGGGAGGTAATGGTTGTGTAATGGTTGTGTAATGGTTGTGTAACGGCGTGTTCTCCATGGAATTAACCTGTGTGCTTACCAATTAACCTAAAGGCTGATGGAAGAGGCTGTGATTATGGGCACGGCATGTCAGTACCTCCAGGATGTGATTGCAAAGATCTGAATTCAGTTCAAAGTAGCCTCATTTCCTTTGCTTTCTTTTTTAAAATTGAGCCAATTTTCTAAAAAGAGAAAAAAATGGGTTTTCTATTATAGCTAATGCAAATACTACGCTGTCTTTCTGAGGAAAAACCTTGTCTTAAAATGTTTTTAATGAAAATACTACATATAAATGGGAAGTATAATATGACAGGGATGGACTGTAACTAAGTGCATTCACCTGGTGTGCTGTATGAAAATACACTTTTGAGTTCTTTTCTTGAGTATATCTGTCTTTCTCTCTCTGTACATTTATGTATTTGATAACTTAAGTCATTCCTGTAGTTATTTTGCAGATTGCATGCTGCGTCAGCACCGAAGCAGCACATATTCAAATACTCATACGTACAAATAAACAATATTGACAGTTTTGTGTACAATAACACGTTATCCTGTTTTTTAAGTAATACATAGATATGCATACAAAAATATGAATGTTGTGTGATATATACAGGCTTAGTAAGCAAAACCTTTTCATTTCTGAATCAATGACTTCTCATAAGAACATTTGAAAGATCTTCTATACTTACAGTTTTACAGGGTTTGACACATTTACTATCAGATACTTTAAAGCTAATGTAGAATAAAAAGTATGAGATGATTGAACAGAAAAGGGTAGAGGCATTTCGGTAAGGGAAACATGCTTTTAGTGGTGTTTTACAAGGAGCTTTTTCTGGGGGAAAAGGTTCCCAAAGATTCAGTTCATTTATATTTATGAATCAGTAAGAAGTGAGCTCTCTCCACTGCTGCAAGAATCCTGCTTGCTGTTGAAGAATGATTCAGTTAAGATACTTTCAGGAACAACTAAGAGGCTGTTTCTCACTCCACGAGGTATTGCTACCATTTATTATTTAATCCTGCCTGGACTGCCGCTGTGTTTACAGCAATGCAAAAGAAAACACATTAGATGCTTTAACTTGTTGCCTTGTCAAACATTTTTCACTAGTTATCGCGAAATGTTTTTCAAGACGGTATTTTGATATTTAGTGACTCTTTTGCGGATATGATTTAAACTGTTGCACAGCGCCAGAGATGATGACAACTGGGGGGGTTTCTGTTATTGTTGTCCATGGATTTCATTTATTTTATTCATGGACTTTATTTTACAGACACCACAAATAATGAGACTTCTTCTGGTGAGCAAAATGTTTTTTTTTTTTTTTTTGCACTTTTTCCCTTGATTAAAAACATTTTGCAATATATTTGGTAATTAAATATGACATTGAAACAGTAAAAAGGTTGTGTAAATACAAAAAACTAGTTTTCTTCATGAATTCCAGCACAAGACGACAAACATTTTTCGAATATGAATAAAGATAAGAACTTGGTGACAATCAGGGGAATATCTGTTTACAAAGCATAACAAATTATCCTCCGTCCTTCACATTTTAATTTTATAATGCTTTAACAACCTGTTATGTTTTTTTTTTAGATCTGAAGAACACCCACAGTGCTCAGGCAGCCTCCTGGATCCTCACTCTTCACATATATCTTGTAATCTTTATCGGATATTTTGACATTTTAATGTGATCCTCTTTTGTTGGTCTGTTCTGAACATGGAGCATCTGTTGCCTGAGAGAAAGATCCCTCCTCTGCAGCTCTTAGTGAACTTCTTTCTTCTTTTTTTTCCTGTGCTGTATACATGAAATCGACTTGACTAGAAAAAGAAAAGGCTCTTTGGGTTTTAATAATACTTAGACGAGAGAACAAGACTGAGATGGTGAAGATGGAGCCACTGGTGTGAAGGATAAAGGTTAATGCACTGCAGTGAAACCACTCCAACATGTAAAAATGTACTTGGCTGAAAAAAATATATATATGGAAATTACTTTTAAACAAAATTGCACAATTGTGCAGCTCCCAATAAAATGGCTCAGAGAATGGTAATAACGCCAGAAATAAGAGACGCGTTTGTACTTCACACAATACAACGTAGGAATTAAAGTAAGAGTTTGATAAGTGACTCACAATTAGGGCTTCACATTCTGTGCTAAAAACACTGCTGGATGTTGTCGTCAAAACTAAATAATTAACCAAATGAAGTCTGTTAACCCTCCTGTCATCCTTCAACCAGAGGTAACCTCTGATTCCTCACAGTCTGCTGACAGAAGCTGACAACTTTTCACTGTTCTCACATTCCAGCTCACATTTATTACCATCAGAGCTCAGCAGAACACAGTCCATTACATCTCCTGTGTCTGAGTGTGTGTGTGTGTGTGTGTGTGTGTGTGTGTGTGTGTGTGTGTGTGTGTGTGTGTGTGTGTGTGTGTGTGTGTGTGTGTGTGCTCACAGCAGAGGGAGAGATGGGGGTAATGGCCCTTGCTAATGCACTACTTGTTTGTAACAGTGTGTGTTATTCACTGCCCATGCTTGACTGCTGCCACTGCCAGACCAACAGCGCTTACAAACACAGACTCGAACACACACGCGCACACACACACACACATACATACATCAGTCAGAAAATCTCTCATTGTTCATATGATAATTAATACGGTCTGTTTGGTTGAATAACAGAGGAAGAACAAATGAACCATGGTTTTGAGTCTGCAGATTTGTTTACTGATTGAATCTTTTTTTTTTTTTCATGAGCCCAATTTATTTTGAGCCCAGACGCACGCATAAATGTATCGTCCAGAAAAAATGTTGGAAGTGGATGATTCTGCAAACCCCCAGATATTATGTTGCATTTTAATGTATCTTGAGGTTCATTTTTCTTTGTTTTTATGATGTGACAGCGCTGTGCTCATTGTTTGGTTGGGTTTAGTCACACAAGTATTTTTGTCCAGAGAGGAAAAAGATCACGTCCGCAAACACAGCTGGACATTTTCCTGAGGTCCACTTCTTAAAATACAGATTGTAACATAGTTTCTGCTGGACGCAAAGACAAGCCTTTTTACTCACTTTTTTTACGAGGGTGAAAAAAGTACTCAGGCATCAAGTGATGACAAGGCACGAAGTCAAAACAGACAAAGTTATCCAAAAAGCTACGAGGCAGAGAGGGAGCAGTCCAAAGTTGAGGCTGGATCAGGCAGACAGAACATGAAGCTGCAAATCTGATGCTTACGCAAACTAAATAATCTGGCAATAAACAAATAGTGGAAAAAGGTGATCAGGTGATGGGGAACGTCGAGAGGGTTTGGATCTGAAATGCCAGTTAATAATAATAGATTATGACTGAATGTTTATTTTGTTGGTGGACTGTTTCTTGATGTTATTACTAATGTCTCTACAACTGTCACAGCAATCCATCCAGTAGTTGTTTAGTTACTTCAAAGTAAAAGACAATCTCTTAATTGACAAATATGTGCATTGCATAAGAGTGTGGCTGGGGTCTTATTTATTCAGAGAGAAGTGGGTAAAGAGGACAGCGATCCTCTAAAGCTCTGTATCAGTGGGATTCTCCGATTACTTGAGCATGCTGAGCCGTACCGTCCTGTAAGTGATCCAATCAATCATTAAACAATTTTCCCACACTTCATTTCACTTTGAAATACATCACAATACAGGCGTACCAGATGCTTTAACGCTTGCTTATTGGATATCTGTGTGTTATATTTGAAGTATGTAAAGAGACAATCCTTGTGAGTTGGTCAAAAAATAGCATACTTTGTTTAAAATGAGCCACAAAAAGCAAACGGAAAACCACCGAACCACGTGACGCTCCCAGGTAATCATCGTCTCAACTGAACAATATTATATGACAGAGCCCTGCGCAAACTTTTAAGCATGTTATTCATGTCACTATCAAAGTCTCCCCACTGAAATCATCTGTATTTACTCTGGAAGTCATCATGCTGAGATTAAACACTTCACAGTTCTGTAGGTTTAAGTCAGGTTTAACATGCATGTCCCGCTTCACTTCCAACGCTGTACTGACACATGAGGATGAGTGGCTTCCTGTGAGATTTACACATGATGGGATGAATATGTAAATCAAGGTGAATCCACCTATTCTCATTCCAACAGTAGCTTAAGAACTTATGTACATACATTGTCTCCCCCCCAATCACCTAAACCCTACAGTAGAGCTCCCACTGGTACAGGATGAGGGAAGTATGAGATTTTAAAAAATCCCAAATGTGTCAAATTGGAAGCAATTTTATGCCTCTGCAGACATGAAATACCAAGTTATGTCCTGTCATTTATGTGTTTAAGATTTTTTTTTTAGAGCTCAACAAAGGAGATGGTGCTAGCAGGGTGAACAGAAAGTGACAAGAAATAATTTGAATGTACTGAAGAGACCTTGAACATGGAGCTGTGGGCTGAATGGTGATTTGTGGAGCTCGATTGCAAGCCGACACCTCCCCTCCTCATATCACCCCAGGTAACATGTGACCTTCCAGTCCTGACGGCGTTTGTTATTACCCAGACAGTCTCTGGGGATGTTGTGGTAATGGGTCAGGCCTGTGGCTTTCTCTGCCAGGTGAGGTTCTTAATGAGAGCTGCTCAGGTGTGATCCATTTTAAAAATGTAGATATTTTTTTGTTATTCTGGATTTTTTAAAAAAGGCAGACTATGAGTTAACTGAATCGATGCTCTTGGTTCTTAGATGTTAATGTCACACCAAGTCCACTGTGGAGTTTTGTCAATAACGCCTCATGTCTTTTTCCCCCCCCAATCAATTTTGCATTAAGTTCCACAACCACTCTTCCTAAAACACGGAGGTCTGCTGAGGTGAGATTTAGCCATTTTCTGCAATTCTTATAGTGCATGGTACATAAACCAGCACACAGGCACCACAGATTACCTCAGCAAATGTCTGACTGACATGCATTATACATTATTATTATTATTATCCACAGAAAATATGTGTGTGTGTGTGTGTGTATTCTTAGGTATACAAATATCCTCATAGGTTTATTTAAGAGTTTCAGCAGCAGACAGCTACAAACTTGCATTGCTTTATAGCATTTTATAGCATTTTTTATTATCAATCAATCAATCAGACTTTATTTATAGAGCACTTTTCATACATCGTAATGTAGCATGGAGGTGGGCTTTCTGTCTTATGCTTTAAATAAACACATAACAGCAACATTTGACAGCGTTTGTCATATCACAGTATTACAAACTGATCGCGTTTACACTTGATAAGAATAAGAACTTAATTACAATTACTCACATACATTCTATTATTGGATTATTCTTATAAGAATAATCCAATAATAGAATGTATGTGATGCATCAACATGCAAGTTGTATTGCAATGTTGCAGATGGTTGAGATAAAGCTAAATAATTTCTATAATTAACATAAAGTGGTGTAGAATTATAGAAAAGCATAAAATAAATAAAAGCTTAAACATTTTCCTTCAGGTATCAGTCCTGCTATGAATGATCCCTTTAAGATGTTGATACAGTTTGTTATCTTCAGCTTAAGAAAATAATATCATTGCATTAAAAATGTGACCGAGGTAAAGTACTCAAGACTGTTGCCCAGTGTGACTTTGGATAAAGGAAGGACCTGCAGTTATTGGCGAATGGTAATCCCTGAGTTCATCCTGCCTTCACAGTCATACTGCTGGCCCCTGAAGGGGTTACCATGGAGACAGCGAGAGAAAGGGAGGGGTCTCCTGACACCGAGCAAACTTGGTAATTGGCAGATTATCTGAAGACAGAGGTTACTGTAGCCCTACAGAGGGTTCACAGCACCACCATCACAAACAGCACACACTCTCAAACTATTATCTGCCACACAAGCCCTCCATCTGAAGAGACAGGAACAACAATGGGAGGAATATCTACAATAGATAGCGCTAAATACTGTGAGGAGAAAATAGCTGGCCATCATCTCACACAATCCCCCCGTAATAGCTTCACTGGAGGGGGGGTTGCAGATTGCCCGGAGGACAGATCCTGACAGCCGGCAGGGACGGTGACACGATGAGGAAGACGGAGTCCTCGCAAACTTTCAGTGCTCTGAAAGATTTGAAGAGGCAGAGTGGCTCTCCAAAGTTACTATACAGGAGGAGGAGGAGTGCCGCTGTATGACAGAAATTAAAAGTATATCAATGTTTGCTGCCTATTAAGTTATAACCAGCTCTCTGTGTTGCCCTTTAAATGAGGAATAGGAATTTGCCTGACCATTAGTGCAATGATCTTGAAGCTCATTGTGTTCTCTTTGGCAGCAGCTATGACGATGAGTGATACTTGCAGGTGTGTTTTTTGAACCTCACTTCCCGGAGATCCAAACCGTGTGCGTTAGGGCCAAAAGTAAATGATGTCTTCTGAGACTGTAACTAAATAACACTCACTATTCACTGGATAAAGAAACAGTTGTTATGAAAGTACGAAGTCATTTGTTGTCTCACATTAGTTTTACTTAGTCACACATTATGATATGTTGATGGGCTTGATTGTAATATGAATAACGCTTACTTTAGCTAGCAAAATTATAATGTTTTAGTGTCCCCAAGAGATAATTTGCGATGGTCAGTAGCGCAGACATAAGTTTATGATTGTTAGTAGCTAACATAACGTTACCTGAGAAATGCTTTGACATTTTCTAGATTGATTCTTGGCATAATCAAGCTAGTGCTAGCTGGCACTAGCTGTGCAAATAGCTATGGTACGTAGTAAATGGTAGCTGCACCTGCATAAAAAAAACACGGATGGAACAGCCATCAGGAGCAATTGTGGATGCAGTATCGAAGGACACTTCCACATGAAGGCGGATCCAGGAATCAAATCAGACCACTGTCTGGCCTTCTGATTAATGAATCCCCTCTTCTTCCCCATATCGTCACAATTATTTGGATTTCCATTTGATTTAAAATCATGTCATCAGTCTTTCTTTGTTCAGTCATAGTAACCATCAACTCACAACACTAGCAGAGGCTTGATGAAAAAAAACAATGCATTCACATCCTCCACTTTTGACATACGGTCAAAGTTTTGTCATGGTTTCGGTGCTAAAACTACTTGGTTAGACTTCAGAAAACATCGTGTGCAATGTCACCACCAACACCCACTCGGTAATGCTAATGCATTACTTTCATCAGTAGGCCAAAGGCTCAATAAGCAATATGTAACTTCCTGCTAAAAATAGAGACTGAACAGACACTTATTGAAAAGGGAAATCTTCTTACTTTAAAACCCGTCATAATCCCTGCATATATACTGTGTTAAATTTAGAATGCATTAAACAGGTCTGACTAATGGTATGGTGATATGCTATTGATCCCAAAAGTAAATGTCTCATATGGTGGCTGCCTCCCAGTTTATTTCGGGATGTGCTTCAGAGCAGCACAGCAGGAGCCAACAGTGAGTCACTGCCCGGCACAAATACATTTTATGAAGTCAGATTATTACTGGCACCGAGTGAAGCCAAACCCTCCGGTTTGAAAGTGTCTGTCTTCTTTCTACTGTGTCTGTTTCGATGTAATTAGATTTTTACTGAATCAATAAATATTCTTTTATATTCTACTCGCAGCAGTGTTTTCAGACTGAATGCAAATGATTATGATTGATATCACTGCCTCTAAAAATTCACTCTACATTGACCCCTTACGCTGGCAACACGCCAGTCAAAGTTGATTATATAGAATGGCAGCACTGATGTTTTGGGGGCTCTTATCCCCGCTGTTAGAATAAAAAAGGCCCTCATCATCTCAAAACACCTGAATAACATCTTAAGTTATATGGAAATGCGTCTTTGTTTCAGTTAGAAGTACAGTTTGGCATACACATGGACATATTGTGCCATATGCCTGCAAATAAAGACAGTAAAAACAAGGAGATTTGAGAGTTAGCCTCTGCTGCGGTCATCATTTGGTATGTTATTATATAAAAGCTTAGAGTGGTATGAGTATACGCGTTATCGGTGCCATCGCTGGGTGTCCGTGTCACATACCCATTAGTAGTGATAATATTACTGGTCCTCATAGAGCTCCAAAGCACTGCAGCTACATTTGCTAACAACTTAACAATAAGCACTGTGTGTGTAATGGCCGCCCTCTCCACCCTGTGATTTTGTTAAATGGACCAAGCGTTTCTCAACGATGCATTTCTCCAAATGTGTACTCTTGTCCTGCTCCGCCAGACAAGCTGTTAGTTTTATCTGCATGCTCTCGCTACCATTCCTTTATAAACTATTAAGAGCAAGCAGACGTGGACACAGGTGCACGGACACACACACACACACACACACACACACACACACACACACACACAGTGTTCAACTTCATAATCACAAGTGCAGACAATCAACATAAAAAGGAGATTATGTTCAGTGCTGAGAGTGGGTGGGAGTCACACTCTTATGCAGATGGCATCATTTTCTGTCCATTGCAGCAGTTGCTTTGAAACGGCTAACAGAGGGGGTTTAGGCTGATACACTCTCCGTTCAAAGAGAAGCATCGTCGGCTGTGCGCCCCCAGGCAGGCTGCACATCTCACGACAAGATAATGAGAGTTTAACATCAAGGCTGTTATTAATTTACTATTAACATCAGAAGCGTGTTGTTACTATCGCACGGAGTAGGGGGGTGTACTTGCGGGTCTGTGGAGTACGATGATGGATGTGTGTGTGTGTGTATGTGTGTGTGGATTTCATGGTCTGAAGAGGAATTAGATAACACTCAGTTCATTTCAGGGCACAAATACATGTTTTGCACATGCATGGATGAGTGCGTTGATAGAAGTTCATGAATGCTGGATATAAACACAGACACCAATCACAAAATCTTTCACACAGAGAGCACAGTCTCCTTTTTTTTTCCCCTTTTCCAGCGGTTCAGACAGCACAGCGGAGAGCAGGGGTCAGCTTTTATGGATCCGAGATAATTGAAAACGATAAATATGGCCTTTCAAAGCAAAGAAAATAAACTCACCCCTTCAGTAGATTTAATGTTCAGCCAAGCGGAAACATTGGCGCCGAGTCAATGGAAGGGATTGCCAAAAACACACCTGTGTGTGTGTGTGTGTGTGTGTGTGTGTGTGTGTGTGTGTGTGTGTGTGTGTGTGTGAGTATGTGTGTGTGTGCTTGTGCGCACACTCACACACACACCTGCACATGTACACAAGCTCAGAGGATGGATAACAGCCTCTCCAAGGATCATGTCTGTCTTTAGGAAGACATCCACCACATCCTTGTTAAACAAGACAGTGCTGAGGATCACTCAGGACTCGACTCTCTGACGGGAGCACACCATTCCCACCTATAGAAATATATTTAAATAATGATTATGATGAAGATGGTTTATTATTAGACTAGAAACACAAAATGCAAAACAAGAGATGGTAAAAAGTTGGATTCATTTGCTCATACTGATTTCAACAAAAAAGACCCAACACAATTATAATGGGAAGTATGAAATAAATGAGCCAATTAGAAAATAAGTAAATAATGCTGTTACAAAGGAATATAATCAGACATCCACATAATTCAAACATTAGATTGCTACTTAAAAAAACCTGGAAAATGATTAAAATATTCTGTACATTCACAACTTCATCCTTTATTTTGTTCAGTTATTTAATCGCTTGTCTGCTCCAGCGTTCTGTTTAGCAGAGTTTCAAGTGAAAGTTCTCGCTGCTGTATGTTGAGGATGGAATCTTAAAAAAACAGTCAGTGTTGAGAAGGTGAACAAGAGTCAGCTGGGATGTGCAGACAGCAAGAAGCAGTCCAACTGTTAATCAAGATGGTGAAGAGCGGAAATGTGGAAAATCTACAGCACTCTATCAGAGGGTGTTGGATATGTAGCGCAAAAAAAGCAGCAGTGAATCCAGCTGCAGCGGTGGATACCCATCCTCATTAGCAAACAATCATATGGGTCAACTGCAAAAGCAGCTTATTCAACACAAATGTATGTTTCTTGGGAGGTGGCAGCCTCTAGTGGCCATAGTAAGTTTTGCCACTGCAAAGGAGGAAGTCAGGTTAAGTATTGTAAGGACTAAAGTCTGACAAATGTTCAGTACACTGCAACTGTCACGCAGCTCTGGAAAAGGCAAGTGACTGGACAACTGACCTATGCAGTCATTTAGATATGAGGATGTGTTGCACTATCACTGTGACAGCTTGACTGTCTGGTACTATGTCACTGAAAATAATATTGCTTTAGACACTCAAGGCTAAGTTTGTAAGCACATTCGATATGTTGAAGAGCTTTTAGCTCCACAGTGACAAGAGACAGAAACCCGACAACAGACAGCAGAGCAGACTGAAGCTCCGACAAGGCTGACAGTCGCTGAATGTGGTTTCAGACTGAATGCCATTAAACTCGACAATGAAGTCAAACAATCCATCTTAGTTGTATCAGTTTATAACATGAGTGAAGATGGAGACACAGAAGGGCTGGAAGCGTTTTACCCACTTATACATAACTCAACATAATGGAATAGAGTATAAACATTTTTCCACATTAGCTTCATGAAATAACGCACTGTGAGCACTCTGTCAAAACGCACAACTACATCCAAAGTTTATGCTACTGTTGAACATAGGAAAGCAATCAGTGTGTCATCAGCAGCTGACATGTAATACACCATCTGCTCCTCTGTATGTTGCATAGTGAATCCAGCAGCCAGTCAGGGAACCTCCCCTCAGGCATGAACACATGGGAGAAAACCTCAGGCAGAGTCTGAGCTGGAGGGACTAAATCTCCCAGTGGGTCTTGGAGGACCTTCCTTTGGTCCTGCATCTGGAGGAAGCACCAGGAGGAACAGACATCTGGGATGTTTTGCTTATCCAGCTGTGACTCTGATCCTAAACCTGCAAACAGAGAGACAGATGGTAGGATGGCAAACAAAGCATTTGGGGTTTTTTCATTAGTTCCAAAACAAAGTTGAAATAACTTTAACTTGGCTTTGAATTATGTAGTTGACGGTTGCATCAGCTACATCATTTGGTTGGGTAACAGATGCACATAAAAGTTTTCAGACTCATTTATTAATTTTAAAGTCAGTGAAACGTATTTCTATCAAACTCCATCTGAACATTTTACAATAAACTGGTACCATGTAAACTTAAGTCAAAGTGTTATTATCACCAGGCTGAAGTTTTGATGACATGATTACAGTATGTGTTAAAATGATCTCAATGTCACATGATGAGATAAAAATGATTGAATTATTTATTAATCTGTAAATTAGAACTATTTAGATGTCAGAAAATGTTTGCAATGTGTCAATCAAACGATCATGATAGTTTAAAGAAAACAGATTTAGAAGTGGTGCCACAATTAAATTACTTTCTTCTTTCTTGCTAATAGAATAAAGGTCAGAATGCTCTGATCTTGTTCTGTGCACATGTTTAAGCTGCACCTCACATCTTCTTTAAGAGGAAAATGAGACAGCTGATGTCAGGCCCCTTCCCATTAGAGCCTGTGGACCCATGAGCCAAAATGTTGAACATGATGACTTCGATCAAATTATGATTTGCAATCTCTCCACAATTCAAAAGACTCCAGCTGGAGATCAGAGAATGAGAGTGAGATTCGGACTGAGGACGTGGTCTGTGGGACTTAAATCCTGCAAGGATACACGCTGGACACGACTGAGATACATAGAAGATGTGAGGTAGCATTGGAGTGTTGTAAGCTAGCTGACATTAAACTTCACTTACACACGCTGTACTGTCACAGAAACAAAAGGTTTGCAATGTTGTTAACATTGTTTCATAGAGCTGTGATGGTTTAACCTGGATTTAAGAAATGAGTAACAGAAGCAGAAAACAAAGTTTAGCAATAAAAGCAATTTGTCATCAGCATTAAGCATCAAACTGTGACATAAACATTGACTCATGGAGCGATCATCGCGTAATAAGACGAGACTTAAAGACTTTTAATCCCTGTCAAATCTGACAGTTGACATTTGTCATCAACCACCTATGATTGTGTGGATGTGTCATCCGAATGCACATTTTTCCCTCCTCGCCTCTTCCTCCTCCTCCTCCTCCTCCTCCTCCTCCTCCTCCTCTGCCTCGCCTGCCACTTCTCCTCCAGCTGGTGTCAGATAAAGGTCAACACTCTAATTCAGCACTCTGACGGGTCATGGAAAGGCTGAGCGTGATTGCCTGGAGAATCAGCAGTGATCTGACGCCAGCGTTCATTATTGCTTCTTTTTTGTTCTTTTTGTGATGTAAGGAGCTGCAATAAAAGAATTTGGGAGATTTGCAAAGGCTTTTATTTCTTTTACTTTTATTTTAATCCAGATTACTGAGTGTTGGCACCTAGTGACGACAAATTATGTACATATATAATGTTATAGTTGTTTTCCATATTTGAGTTAGATCTTACAGTAAAGTCTACCATAAGATCCTTATTTTCCATTAACTATTAAAATAAAACATTAATTCCATAGATGTATGTCTTTCTAACAAAGTTTCCCGTCTATTACAACAGTTACAATGCAACTTTGAGCTTCTTGAATGGAAGCCAGTTTCACAGCACTCCCTTGTATTTATAACTCGGTTGCGAATCTGTGTAAAGATCTGCAATACAGTATTTATGATTTGTTATTTACCGACCAAAACATGCCAAAAAGTTGTTAGCTACAAATCCACACACACAGCATGGGTGGGAAATGGTTTAAACTTTAGAAAAACGTTGCACTAGGCCAAAAATGCTTACACAGAGGCACACGCGCGGCCAAAAATCCCAATTGATAGAATTGTGCTTGTTCCAAGGTCGCTGAGGATGAAAATGCTGTTTTAGAGGAAATTAGAGAAAATGCATGTAATGATTTAGGAGGAGAGTTTTACTTTAAGTTTGAGCCCAAAAAGCTGTCACTCATGAATCAAGTTTTTTTTTTCTTTTTTTAATGCCAACGTCGTACAATCTTTACCGCACCTCTCCTCCCCGTTTCTCGTCCCGCAGCCATTTGTTTGTGCATCATTCAGCCTCCCTCCGCTGCCCTGTCACTGTAATTCCTCACAGGAGCGCAGAAAGTCATCTGCACCAGGCCTGCAGGTACAGCCAGGCTGGCTGCCTCATAAATTTACCATACACACTCTTTGTTATGCATTGCTCTACCCAAGGGATGACGACAGCGTGTATAGTGTATAGCGAGGTGAGCCCGACTCCTCAATATTAGGAAGACAGCTCTTCCAAACAAGGTTTCAGGTGAGCAGTCTAAAATCTAGGTGCAGGTCATGAGAGTCCGAGCTGTAGGTGCCAACACCAGGGTCATACACACATGCACACACGTTTCTGTGCTTATTTGATTACATTTGAAAGATATTTATGATGATGTTTTGCTTTATGCTGATCAATCTTCAGAGAAAAGTATGTTGCGAGATGATTTCCGGATTGTCCTTAAAATGTCCATCGCTACTGGGAGGTGTGAATGTTTTCTCATAAAGTAAAGAAAAAAAAAAATGTCTATGCTAATGTTTCTTGAACAATGACCTCCACAAAGATGCATTGTCCTCTTAAAGTTGTGCAATCTATATTGCTACAATCCAATCGCTTTACTTCTTTATGGTACAACTCTTCACTCCATTCCTTTCTTCGGTTCTCGGTTCGAGCTGGGAAAACAATGTTTTAGCTTAAAATAACTGTTTGGGTCCCCACAAACATGGCTGGAGATCCCGACGTCTGTCAAAATCACAGAGTTTGTCGTCACAAGCCAGGTTGCAGTTGGCCTGATTTGCCATCAAAAATATCACTTGTTGTCTCCTTGAAATATTCAGTGGTGTCATGTATGCAAATGCTGCAGTGCAGCCCTGTCAGCTGCAACGTGTGAACGTAAATCTGTGGTTTGCAGAAACATTAACCGTCAACGTCTGTTGTTCATGACCACTGGTTCGCCCCGTCTTCCTTCATTCTATTGACAAAAGGGTTACAGGAGAACTGCGATGAAAGATACCACAAAGTAAGAGAGTATTACACTACTACACAAGTCCGGGTGAGAATTGCTGCTGTATCCTAACACCTGCCCTTATTATTTTTGTTGCAGCATCTTAAATTGAAGCAGTCAACAGTTTATTTAGAAGCATGATCAATAATCTTTCTAAGTTGAAAATAAAACCTGAGTAACAAAAGTCACGCAGTGCGACCACAGCATGCAAACAAATGAAAGTGCGCTATCTAGCATACCAAATGCAGTTCAATTACATTTGGAGGTTTTCCTTTGTAGTGAAAATGTTCTTGCCTGGAGCAACGGCGAGTTTGGAGCCATGAGACCAGTTATGTTGGCACACTGTGGAGGATAATTGGGCAGATTCTGGATCTGATTCACCGCTCCAAACAATTGCGGGGGATGTTCCTGATTCAAGGCTGGGTTGAACATATTATCCGCCCAAGTCATCTTGTAGTGTTGAGGTTAGAACAGCCCAGTCTTTCCTTAATCACCAATGACTGGACAGTTTACTATGTAAAGGGAGCATCTGACTTGATGCAGTGGAATAAGCATGCCAGCATCTCACTTGATTAAGCTTCATTAATTGTAAAAACACAAATTGTGATTGCAATTAACAGAAGGTTGTTGTGCAGCAAACAAAAACTGATTTGGCGATTAAAAGGGCAGGCACTTCAGACTACGGACGGTTTTGAAGTATCATCACTTGATTAATGATTAGTTGGTGTAGCTTCTGCTTAGCAAGAGTTACACACACATGCACAGCAAAATGTGTTTGCAGGTGCTCGACCAATCCTGGCGAGCCCATTTAACCGTACGGCCCCAACAAAGGAACAGCATCCTCATCATTACTCACCCACCACCTCATGGAGAATCGGCAGGGTTCCAGTGTGCAGGTCTGTAAGTGCCAGCACTAAAAGACTCATTAGACGTTCACACAAAGCACATTTCACATACCTGGGGAGTTTCCCAGAGGATGAAGAATGGTCCAGAATGGATGCCTCCTCTCAACCATCCCACCTGTGATACAGAGGGGCGAAGAAACAGCACAGCAACTTCTAATACATCCTCCTTATACAGAGGAAAAATAGCCATCTGGACATTCAGAGGGAATATGGCGTGATTAAATCATTTTAAACTATCATGCAATGCTAAGCTGCCTCAGTCTTACATTTCCCAAGACTAATGCAATTTCTAAAGACTGGTTATTACATAATTGTGGCATGTAATGGTAACAGGACATTTAACTGCACTTGCTAAGATGTAAAAAAAAGAAGAATTACTTTAACTATAAGGTGAACTTAAAGCCCCACTCCAGCCAGTGTTACTTCCTTTTTAACAGTTAATGTTCTTTCTCAAATAGACAAATGAATAATAGTCGGATATAACACATTTTCATGACAGCCAGACTGCCGATTTAGCAGGATCACCAGCATCAGCACGGACAGCAATAGCACAGATACTGTACAGATAGCCATCGCAGCATTTTAAGGTCTTCTTGAGCAGGGTAGAGTTTATTAACGGTCAAACTGTAAACTGCGCTGTACTTTTACTGCCACTAGACAACTTCACTGCTCAACTTTCCATCAAATGCCTAAAATACACTGGACGCTTTAAACTGGAATAGCAGCATAACTCCTTAAACTATCACCCTCAAACATACAGACTCATATTTAGTCATGCATCAAAATGGAAGGAGGAAAATCTGTCGGATGACTCTATGGCTCAAAAATAAACACCTGTATCATGATGTGTCATCGATGCTTTTATTAAGTGTCAAGATGCTTCAACTTAAGTTAGTGAAAACTTGCTAGAACAAACCTTTGGTGCAAAGTCTCTGAAGTAGACCAATACTTGTTATAATACCAATTCTTCTTTAAACGCACAGAGCTCTGCACAATACAGACAGCGAAATCCTCCACATTATCAGGATCATTACATTTGCCAACATGACTTGAAGAGCAGCTATATGTGTTCATATTACATGCTTATCTGAACTAGCAATATCCAACACTGAGATAAATAACTAAATGAGAAGGAAAATGAATCCATTATACAATATGACATTATTCATCTCCGTCCCATTTGCCTGAAATTGGCTCTTCAGTGATGTTTGTGATTTCGCTGTAGGCGAGTGTTGAATGCCTGAGCCGGGTTTTAAGAAAAGAAATACAGTGGCGCTAAATATGCAGCAGACGCGGCCCGTTCACAAACGCATAAGAACATAAGCGGCGCTTTTAGTTTATTGCACACAGTCCGTGTTTGCCATCTGCTTTCTCTATGCCATGCTGGTTACCTCCGCCTCGGGCTAGACACCGTGGTGAGGGAGGGAGCTCGTAGAGATGACTGACTGTAATAGGGAGGAGAAGTCACCCGAACGTGCAGGAGGTGGCAGGACGGGTAAACAAATTGGCTCAAAGCGGAGAAAGTTGCAGTTTAATAACACAATTTTATTAGTCTCCGCAGGGAATGTCTGTATTTACACGGTCTCTTTCTGCAGGTAATGTCTGATTCAAAACAACTTCATCCATATTGGATGATTGTGCAACACATTATTGACGTCTCATGCAAAAAAATTCACTGCAGATGCAAAAAGTAGTCGCCTTTCAATGGTTAGGGATTTGTCACCTGTAACCTCCATTACAGCCAAAAGTAAACATTAATTGTAACACAAATATATATAAAACACACTAAAAGAAGAGAAACAACACATGTAAACTCACACAGACTGAAGCCAGACCTTGGTACTCCCAAAACTACTCATTCCCCTAAAAATGCCAGAATACGTACAAGGTTAACTGTCAGTAACTCTCAGAACGGCTTGTCACTGTTCCCAAAACAACATGACCGCTGCAGCTTACCAGCGACAGGCACACCAGACAGTTTGGATAGGTTTGAGAAAACACTTAAAATAACTATAATTATGCAACTTAACTTATGTACACAATGTACACGGCTACATAACATAAGTTACATAATGTACATATCACAATTTACAATTACAATTACAATTTACAATGCTAGTAAGACAAAAAAAAACAACCCTAGCCACCACATCCTCCTCACTAAGTGTGGCTCCTTATACTACTTCACCTGACTTCCTCCTTTGCTCGGGGTATAATTACTAGAGGTCACCGTCGAGCAAGAAAGATGCTATAATTGGACGCTTGCATGTTCAACCTACCACAAAACATACAGTAAATGTAAACACACCCATATAAAGCCGTGGTCTTTCCCTGATGTTAACCATAACATGTTTGCCATGTGCAGGTATTGTAGAGAGCGCATTTTTTACATGGCGTTAGGATTCCTGGGCATGTGGAAACTCTGCTGCAGGAATTTGCTCTCATTCACCCGTAAGGGCATTAGTGAGGTCGGCCACTGGTGCTGGTTGGTAAGACCCGGCCCACAGTCGGCATTCCAGTTCATCCCACTGGGGTTCAGGTCAGAGCTCTGTGCGGACCTAGACAAGTTCTAATGGACTTTCTCCAAACTGAAACCAATTGCCTTGGATATCAGGGAATCATGTAGGATGAATTATTCCCTAAATTGACATTTGAAGTCTTCCTCAAACAATAAAAAAACAATTCAGCCCCATAAGAGATCCTGATAATTAGGGCTTTAATTATAAATCTTATCCTTACATTCAAAGACAGTCTGCTACAACACTGCCAAAAGACAAGAAGCCTTAAAAGCACATTTCATTCTATGTAATTGTGCATTAGCAGGACAGTGAGGCAGTGTCTGAAAACACACACTCATCTGCCTCAAAGTTAGGATAATCATTTCCTCCTTTCCATCTATCAACCTGGATCACAGAGCTGCCGGCAATATTGGTTCATTTTTCAGCAAATCCCAGTGGAAAAGCAAGGATGAGAAAAGAAAAGGGAGGTAAAATGGGTGCAGAAAAAAAATCTAATACTCTGTGAAATTAATGTAATCGTCCAAGGATTGTATTTCTAAAAGGTGCAGTGTAATAACTCAACCGCTGAATAATTAGATTGAGGTTATAGTTTGATTAAAACGTTCCCATGGTTGGCAGTAGCTCGACTTCCCCTTCAGCATCACAAACAAACTATAAATGAATGAGAAAGAAAAGAAGTTCTCAAACAAATTGCATTAATATTCCCTGCTATGACAGGAACAATTGAATATCTGTGTGATAAAAAGCATCCGGAGAAGTTAATGCTCTGCAGTTTCCTTCTGGTGTACGGCAGCAGCAGCAGCAGCAGCAGCAGCAGCTCCAGGAGAGCACACATCAGCTAACACTCCGCTTTGCAGTGTCAGGATCCCCGACCGCCTGGTGGAGATCCTACAGCTGCGACTTTCACCTGAATGATCAATGCGTGCTTTGAGTCGAAGAAGATGGCTGCCTGCTGCACTGAAAGCCGATATACCTTTTGTCAAAGTTGTGGATTAAAGGATAATACAAGGTTGGATCTGTGGCTGTCGCCGTAGAAAAACCCTGCAGGTCACCAACTTAAAACTAAACATACTTTTTCTCATTTTCTTTTGTAGACATTAAAAAATTCTGCCTGACTTGACAAAATCATCTCTAAAATGTCTCTTTACTCTAGAACTTGAGTTTGAGCTGTGCTAGTTTAAAGAGACGGCGATGCTCGTCTGCCGGTTGGTCGGTTCACCCACCACTTTCATTCAAACTGAGATATGCCGGCTATTTGATGGCTTGCCAAGAAATGTTGGCCGAGGCGGTGATGCATTAGGATTCATCCTCAGGAGACGTTGGACGTCTGTACAGAGTACAGAGACTGGTGGGATTTTACAGAACACCATTATGTGGTCGCAAAACTCTGTAAGCTCTCTTGTTTCAAAAAATCTGTGCAACAAAAACAGCGTTTGTGTTTTCAATACTTGTGCAAATAACTTCCAAATTCAAAAGTGAGTTTGATTGCATACAGAGTGTTATCAATGTGTAACTCCCATGTTTAACGGTGATGACAGAGAAGGTCGTTACACATGAGAAATAAAAACTGCTTTCTAACCTAATATGGCTGTGACCAGTTTTCATCAGTCTGCATAATCACACAAAGTCTGGATGGACTTGTTGCCTAGCTACAGCAGCCACTGTATGTGACATGCAGACCGTGATGTGGCCGTCATTAACGTTCCTTATCCTACAATCATTTGAAGATCATGTTAAAGACAAAAAAACCCTCAAGTTTTGTATTGCATGTGCTTTTATCAATAAAGGAAATAGGACACGAGGCAGTTTGAAGAAATTGGGAAGACCAAAAAAGGAAATTACAGCTCTGCATTACACAATAAGAACTGGATATGAACTGAACATCATGAGGTGAAAATCCATTAGAGTACACGAGGCTGTTTTATTCTTTGATTTTCTACTATGATGCCTGTAAGGTTTTTGATACTGGGGTAGGTTATTTACGCCTAAAGGGGAGCTCCACTGATTTTGCAGATCAAAAGTCTGTTCACAGGTCTTTGGGAATTCTCCTCCGTATGTTAACCTTTTAAAAATGTTGTTGTGAGTCAACAGGGAGCTGCATAAAGAGCGATACACTGCCTGGATAATGTAGGAGGAGTGCATGTAAGAGGAGTGCATGGATTGACAAAGATCTGCTTTTTTAACTGTCCATCACGACTCTGACTCAGACCTAGTTTCTACCTTTTGTCAGTCTGCCACAGGATGCTCAGCAGGTAGCACGCAGTGAGTTTACTAGAGATTGTTTGCTGAAAACAGCCCTGTGTAATAAATGTCCCTTAAATCCAAAACAATGGGCTAAAACAGGCTGTAAGGCCAAGCATAGCTGCTCAGTTAGCTGACAGCTAAGACTTCTGTCATTCTTTAACATTATATTCTGTCAACTGTACTGTGAAATTACTGTTGCCTACAAGAACAACAAAAACTCTTTCAGAATAACCATCAAGATGAATCCGCACCTCTCTGACGATTGCAAATTCCGTGTTAATTGCCTGTCTGCTCCACTGGATTGTAATATATCACACAGGTGCTTATGCTCAAATGTATCTGCAGATTCTTTTGTCGGTCGCAAATAGCCCGTAATATCTTCTGCTTTCTGTGTGCTTGCCATAATTATACCCCACATTAAATTTCTAACTTCGACTTTTATAAGAAGGTGATTTTATTTTTCTGGCTCAGCCCTGAAAGCTTGGCTCAGAAAATAGCCTCCTGCCAGCCAGGTGACACAGCAGCAATGCCCATCGCCCCGGGCATGAGAGCGAGAATGAAAACCGCAAAAGAATGGGGTTGAACTAGCCCCTACTGGGAAGAATGACCGTAAAGTATGAGGATGACAGTTGCAGGAGCTTTCGTTGCTGACACCCACAGCATGAGCTCATGGCTGTCGCCACTGATTTGGCATAAACAACGTGTATTTTGTGGGTTTTGTATATGCAAATGTCCTTCAGCATCCCAATGACAGCTAAAGCTCAGATCATTCTCTTTCTGGGAATATCAGCCAGTGCTAAGATATTTAAAGCATACGGGGGCTCTCACAAGCTTGCACAACAGGGTGGATTATTTATCGCCATGTTTTTTTCCAGAAACTCTCCTCTGTTTCTTGCCTTAGCTGGTCGTCCAGGGCCTCACTGTTGTTCACATCAAGACAAAAAATTCAGTATTAATTTAATTGAAATGGAATTCAAAAATCTACTCAGTGGCAACCTTACATGGTACGATATCAAAGCTGGTTTACCCGAGACCAGACAGGCGTGACAGAAAATCAGAATCCCAGTTAGACGCAGCCCTCTGCAGGCATCTTCTCAGTGATGTTCGCACAGCATGAAATGGTTAATGCTCTGCCATTCTGGCACCGGCGATCATCCCAATGGTCAAATTGTGGCTGATTGAAATGCCAGTGATGTCTGAATGTTTTATCTTCGTTGGAGACATCAGCCTTGGAGAACACTTTAATGTCAGAATGCAGGCATCTCAATTATGAGCCAGTCTACTGTCATAAAAAGCTAATAAACCTCAGCCTCCTTGGTAATTTTCACAGCGTACTTGTAAAAACAACAATGATCTCTTTCAGTAACTGCCTCTGCATAGTGTAAGATTGGAAAATGAAACTTTATCTATATTAATAAACAGTTTATTGGAGATTCCCCCCGTGGAGTTTTTGGTTTCGCACCAAATGGAGAGGAAGCCAATCTACTTTACAAAAGACATCTGGTAGATAAGAGTGAATTCATTTCTATTTAGTTAAGATATTCAGAAAAATGCTCCACAAAAATCAAACACTAACCAGCTGCTAGATTTCTCTGAAAAGTTTGTAGCAGCTTGCAATTTCAAGTCCGTTGATCACTTATAAAACATCTGTTGAAACCTCCTAAAGGAGGAATTTGGCCAAAATTTGAGGTAGCTCCAAAACTACAGAGCCAGAGGGAAGCTTAACAGCTAACTGTTGCTCACTATACACATTTATACTGTCTCTGGCTTGCTGACTAGCTAGAAGTTAGCTCACTGGAGACTGCCTGTACTACAACTTCAGATGATGCGGAAGAGTTAGCCTGGTCAATGGGGCTCAAAGTGAAGACTGGACACTAGACCGGGACTGAACACAGCCTCCAGGACCAGGGATACAGAGGCGATTTACACCAGCTCAGACCAAGACTGACTCCAGTGAGAAGGAAAGGTCATTGTGGACAGACAGATGTTTTGTTGGGTGTGTATTACGATAAGTTTACTCGGCAGTTAATTTAGTCTTAGCTTGGTAAAAGAGTGAAAGTTGAATTAAATGGGTGTACAATTGTATTTTTTCTGTTTAGTAAGGGAAATGGGCATACGAATGTTTACATTTTGTGAGTTTATTTTGTTTACTTATTAGACTAAGACACAAACTTGCTGCCAGCTGAAACTACATGGGCTTTTGGACTGTAGCCTATTTAGGTCCAATGTGATATCAGGAGGTGGGAAGCACTGGGGCTAGCTGGTTAGCATGCTAACTTCAGTAGATGTCTCTCTGTATAGACTACAGACTGTTGTTTCTTCACACTGTTGATAATGGTAGTTCATCAATCATTGTGTGCTCATCTAGAATGAGAATTGGTCCTTTTAAATCACAACTGATATGTTCATTATACTCATTACGATCACTGACATTGCCTGTTTTACCTGAAACTCTTAAAATGAAGCTAAATAGTCTGTTAGTTGCTAACACGATTGGCTGTTTACATTTCATAATCACAAAAACTGTGTTTGTATATGTACATTAAATATATACAGTATAAAAATGTTAATATGGTAGCAAAGTGCAAACATATGCAGCTGTTTCACTTCTTGTTTGTGATTCAAATGGCAGTTGGAATTAATCTATTTTTCAAGATCTTTGTCCCGGCCACAGGGACTTTATATCAGTGACCTGACACACCGGGTTGTGATGAATTATGAAGTATTGATATTGCCGTCGGGGGGGTGTTGTTCACAACCATCATCATCAAACGTGTGCATCATTTAAAACGTACCGGCAGCGGATAAATTATTTGAAAGAACCCAGTGGGAGTGAGTTTGTCCAGGATGACAGAAGCTCCATTCATACGGCACGGTTTCTACTGAAGTATGAACGTTAGATGAATCATATGGCATGAGGTCACAGTCAAATCTTAACTTAACATCTCAACACTCCAAATGAGGAAACGCTGGAGGGTTAGTGTGTTTCTGTCCATTAGCATGCCAGAGGGCGAGAGTGACGCTCAGGAGCACTGAAGCTGTTCTGGAAGCAAATCAAGACACTTTGTTGGTTTGATACTTTTTAATGTGTCATCCATCTCCAGGTTTAAATCGCTGTATTCCTTTAAGGGTTTTTTTTTCTTTCTCCTCCTCCTGCACTTAATCCACCTGTCAGATATTAATCAACGTGTGTGTGTCTGTGTGTTTTTCTTCATTAGATGAGGCATTTACCAGAGGAGAATCAACACCAGCGTCTCTCAAGCTGGGATTCAAAACTGGGGTTTAGGAAGGGTGTGTGTGTGTGTGTGCGCGCGTCGGGGGACTTGTGTAAATGTTCGGCAGCAGTAATGTGCTAACGGCGACATTGATGGAATGCTCACATGGCATTGATATTGATCCCTTAAGCTCTGTAACCCGCTTATGATGAATGAGTCAGTGGCTGCTGGATGGCCTATCTTTATAGCGTTTGCCACCGGAAGACCTACGGTATCTGCATGCAATTAGCATGTTGATGGCATCGCAGTGCGCTTGATGTCGCTGCGCGCGCACAATGACGGAGTGAGAGAGAAGGAGCAGACTCTGGCTCTGCATTATTCAACAGGATGATCGTGGATGCTGGCAGGGGAGCCGGTGTGAGCCTGGCACTGTCTGCCTGGCTGATGGGATGCTGCAGTAGCTCACAGCACATCATTTCAGCTCTAGTGTGCCATGTGAAGTATAAGCATGTAGAAGTAAGTGAAGCAGCGCCCACACCGTTGTACGGTGCCCAGGGTTTTCTTTGCTGGAGTCCGCGATACATTTACATGAGATTACATCTGTCAACCTGATGCATTGCTGGGGAACCTGGTGGTAACGTGGGTAATGAGAATATAAGTAAGCAGGCGTCATCCAGGTGCTTGACTGCTCTTAAAACTGGCAGCTGAGACTGATTTACTATTTGTGCTCTGAGGCAAGGAGAACCACTCAAGGGTTACAGCTCCGTTAAACACCACATAGCGTATACACACTGAGTCAAATTAGTCACTTAAAGGGCAGGGTTACCTACACTAAGACCGTTTTAGTTTCAGCACGTTTTTATTCGCTCCTCGTGAGAGACCTCTTGAGAATATAAGAAGCAGCTCCGCAAATGGTCCGCATACATTAGATTCTTCACTGTAAAGAGCCTGTTAGAGAAGTCAAAGTCATGGTTAAGGAGGTCCATTGACAGTCAGTGGTGTAGAATAGAATATTAATAGAACAGATATTCAAGGTGCCAAGAAGACATCACAAGACAATCAAAGTTTTCTCTCATCAAGTGAAGCATCTCGACATCTCGGCCCGATCCCTTGACCCGACCACTTAGCGCTACCACTTCAATTTGCACGTTCAAGTCTAGTGCTAGAGTGTGCATGACAGTCCTGCATTTTGACTTCAAAGTTGTGCTAGCTTGTTTGGTGACATACAGTCTCTGAAATTTAAATTCCATCAGCAAAGTTACAGCTGGTGTTGCTTCTCTAATATTGTCTGAGTGCAGATTGGTGGGGTAGGAGCACAGATTGCTCGTGCTAGTCTAGATAAATAGCATGAAGTTGTGAATTAATTGCCGAGCAACCATGCTTTCCCATCTTCGCCAGGTAAATGGCATTATGATAATACCAGGACTGCTATAGTAAGAAGAGAAAGTACCAGCTGAAGCTGACAGATGTGACTAGATGTTTCAAATATGCCAACGCCATCGGCAACTATTGACGATGTATGAGGGTCTTAAAGTGTTAAATCATGGGGGGAATTTAAAGCATTACACCCTGTACTTTGTGTACTTGATAACAAGGGATCAGGGGGAATAGGGAATGGGATTAAGCCCAAATCTCTATTCGACATTCAGTTTTCATCTGGCGCCATCATCAGGTCAAAATCACAGTTTGTTCAACACTGCAGTGACAAAATACCTGGAAATCAATAACAGCATTTCCAAGACAATTTGATCAAAATCATGCACACCAGAAGAAGAATTGAGCTTTGACACCCAAACTTAATGGTACAAACTCTTCTGTGTACTTTTTTTGCAAGTCTATACAACATTAAATTCAAAATATAGGCATATAGCCCAACAGATTGTTGTCCCTTAAGTGTGTGTGTCGGGTGGTCCTCATGGGGTCACGCAAACCTTCTGAATTATTCATTGCAGACTTTGAAACAAACTGTATCAGATGCATTAGTTCACTCAGCACTTGCCAAGTTGGCAACAACAAGAGGAAGTGTGAGAGAGAGAGAGTGAGGCATCATGGAAAGAGGGTACAGGAATAAACTAGGAGCGCATCAAAGAGTGCAGAGTCAAGGCTATTATTGAATTTGATTATCTCCCAGCCGCGCTGCCTGTAAAGATGCATTGTCACTGACTTTCAATCGAACATCCCAACTGATACAGAGAGAAAGAGAGAGAGCAGGAAAGAGCATTGTAGAAAATGTTAACGCTGCAAGCCTGTGTTTGTGTGTGTGTGTGTGTGTGGGTGGGTGGGTGCTGTGGATCTGCTGTCGAGTAGATGAAGAGGAGGTTTCCCATTGAGAAACCACCTCCTCCCTTTCTTTCTTTCCATTTTTCTACATGCCCAGACAAGCATCAATATAACGATCAATCAGGACTTTCTTCATGCAGCATCTTTAATCAAAGGGGAAGAAAAGAGGGGCTGTTTCGCTACATGACTGTAATCAATGGACGCACGGCCCTTAATGAGCTGCAGGCAGACAGAGGCACTTGGAAATGCACACAAGGCTTTTCCACACACACACACACACACATTTTGAGCTGCAACAAGCCTCATTTGCATGTAAATCAGCTTTTTGGAGCTAAGATGAGATGCAGCACAGGAATAAGCTGCTCTCTTTAATGATCACCTTAGTCTGAATGGTCACACATAATTATTTCCATGTTTTAAAGATCACAAAAAAATTATGTGAAACTGGTATCACACAGCGGATAGTATGGCAGAGACAGCGTGCAATTACGAGTGACAGCCAAACTCACTCGTCTCACATGCTCTGCTGCTCACAGCTCCATACAGCTGTGTCCAATCTCACATTCTGCATACAAGGTTCAAAACATAACGAGATAAGAGGGACACATCCTGCTGGCATTTACAAATTCATGCATATTAGCATCGTTATGTGGATACTTTGATCAATTATTGGTTATGTAAAGCTCTATGTATCATGGCACCCAAACCTCAAATGCTATCCAAATCCCAGCTTTGTTTACATGCAGTGCTGCATTTCAAAGGACGCATTACACACACACAGACATTTGTTAACAGAGCCTTTTGTGTCTGTCCCGAAAAATAAGAAATAAATGGCAGAACTACAATATCGTCAACGACAGGCTTTTTTGTATCTGAAACCCTGAAAACTAACATCTCCAAACACCAGTAAAAAGTAATGACATGTTTATCCAATAAATCACACTTAAGATACAGGATTTATTTGTAGTAGACAACACAGAAGACAGGTACTGTCGCCTTTTTGATAGCTGTAGTTATTTTAAAGAGTTGAGTAACAGCATGACGGTAACAGCGGGGTACTTCTGTTTAACAATGTTTTGCTGACAGTATTTCTGAATGTAGAACTTTTTGTAATTGATCTGTTTACATTGTTAGGTTTGTCTGGCAACTTCAATGTGACAACAGGAAGTCACAGTGTCCATACTGTTTTGTAGGGGTCACGATATTTAGCATCGTTTAAGCTGAATGGTAAAATCCCTCTGGCTTGATTGCAGCAGATTCAGCTCACCTGTTGTGCAGGTGTGGAGACCGGCTCCTACTTGATGATTGAGAGCAGCCAATCAGTGATGTGATGACGCCCTTTTAAGAAGGCTCAAGATAGGTGGGGACTGGCCCACCCTGGTCATTCTGATTCTCTGTCCTCGACTCTTTGCAGGCGTCATTCTAACAGTTTGTCAGCCAGAAACTCCGGTTTGTTGACAGACCTTGGTTAGCTGTTTCTGCAGAAACACTTAGAATAAGTCACTGTAGACTATTAACTATAACTATTAAACAGCTAATCCTGTTTCCACTGGAGTCCTATACTGAGTCCATGCTGCGGGTCTGTGCTGTGATGAAGACAAACCAATACTGTAACCAACCATTTCTTTCTAATGTATCTGTGCATGGAAACCACGGTGTTGTTAAGTTTAGTAAAAGCTTCATCGTGGTGATTATTATCAAAGGTTGATTGCAGGTTTTGTGACTGAACAAGACCTGCTGCAGCGATACCTTTACTTTCCGCCTCACTCCACAAATGCGCACTGATTCCTGCACTGACACTCAGTGTTGGGACTCGATGTAAACCATGTGGGAAACCAGGCTGAAGCAGACGTGTGCTCCCACTGTGACACATGTTTTTGTATGGCTGCTTCATTTCACCTGTCAGTGGGGAGCTCCACCACCGGGGCACGACACATAGGAGGTGCGCTACCGCCCCCTGATGCACCTCTCATTATACAAGCGTGCTATTTCTCACCGGCGCAGTGACGAGGACCAGAACTCTCACTGGCTTCTCACCTGCGAACATGGTCCGCTATGTTTGTTGCAACACATAACCCTGTAATATAGAATATAGTCATTATCTTACCTTTCTTATTCAGGGTGTAAATGGGTTCATATCCTACTCAATCCTCACTGAGACTGCAGCTGTGGTAATGCTGGTGAAGATACGGTTACGCTGTGATTGTAGTGTGTTGTCATTGATTGTGAAGGTGCTCCATCTGAAGAGAAAATTGCATTCCAGTCTGCTCTAAGTGTGTTGTGCATTGATTCACCAATAGTTATTTCTTCCTTTTAATGAGCCAGCGTGGGATTTTTCCAGGCTCATTGACAAGAAATCCAATGATTTATTCAACTGAAATCGAACACATGGATGAGGGGGAGCTGGCACTGTTCGCAAACAAGGTTGTGGCATCAAACGTTTAGTTTTCTTTTTGCACATACGAAAGTAGTTTACGAGAGAAACCAAAGCTTCACTCGTGTGTTCAGGTATTCAAATGAAGGCAGACTGGCAAATTAATCTTTGACCCCACGTGCTTTGATTCAGCTTCTACGGGAGTAAAAGAGACGGGCTCATGTTGCAGGTGTCAGTACCTGGATGGATCTAATGCTTCTCTTGGTGGCAGCACCTCTCTGACAGCTTCCCAACTAATCATGCCAGAGGGAAATCTAACTGTTCCAATATGCAAATTGTCTCAATGCGGCACACGAAAACTCTGCCCTGCATAGCAAGCACATTGATCTTCTGCTGATGGCTTTCCAGTGTGAAGAGGTTTTTATGAAAACAACAAAAACAACAAATTAAATGAACCCAGACAATTAAAACAGGGCATTGAGCCCGTGTGGCAGATAATAATGTGGGGGTTTTCAATTAGTATCACAGTGCTGTAAAACCTTATTTATATAGCACCTGGGTAACAAGTGCTTCACAGAAATCATGAGATGTCAGAATACAGACATATAGAGGAATAAAGATGAGCAAGATCATTCATAAAAACACCTCAGGACATCACGCCCTTTTCATCAAATATTGCAGTATTAAAATGCTTTGCGCCGTCTGCAACATACTCGAGAGGTCAAACGGGGAGGAGGCGTCGGTCAATGCTGCTTCCATAATCTAAGGTCATTGCTGTGGGGTGAGATGTGTCTGTAAGTAGGTTAGGTAGGAGGTCAGTCTATATAATGATGTCATAGTGAATTGTGCCCAACACTCAGGTTTTTCGTATCAATTTTATCAAGATGTTTACAACAACATGTGAGTTTACATGTGAGAGAACTACCAACACCAACATGCTACAGTATATGTAGGTCGAGGCAGCCACAGTAACTATATAGTCAACAACAGAGGGAGAGAAACTCACAAGACTTCCTTATAAAACTGGTCAATGTTGTGAGTTGTTGACTCGGAGGAGACTATTCATTTTGTGAAACGCTGACCCTGACAAATTCTTGATTATTTGGGCTTTCTTGTAAATTCGGCAAATGTCATACATGACGTTTGTTCTTTTCTTGTGTGGGAAAAAGAAGATTGTGTCCTTCTGTCCCAGTAATGTTCCTGTTTTAATTGCGTAGAGCTGAGATACAGATTTAATTACAAGTGATTACTCTAGATGCTCACTGCCAGGTGTGAACTGACAGATGTAGCTGTACAGTCATGATTGGATCACCAAAGACAGCAGACATAAACAGTCCAATAGCTTCTGTTCATATTCTCATGCTTTCTCTTTCTTGTTTGTCTCTTTCTCTGCTGCAAGAATCCTTGGTTAAGGAGTGCTGCAGCTTCCTCACCGCTCCTACAGCCTCCACATTCATGGGTGAGACCTGCTTTTTTTATTTTTTCTCCTGACCTGATCCACCCATTGCTCCCAGAAGGAGCCTCACTTGGACAGGTTTTGAGGCAGCGGCGGTGCGCTGTTAGAGTCCCTTTATGGGCGGTTTAAGGAGGTTTATAGTTGTCATTGAAAAAAGTGCCGATATAAGTGTCCATGGGGGTCCCCCCTGTTCTAAATCTTCTTTTGTGAGCCTCAATCATATACCTGCTAGGCCTCTACCAATGATGTATCTCTGTTTTCCCAAAAACAGAGAATGATGAAGCATATTTAGTTTGTCTGTAGCCTAGAAAGAGAATGTGAAAGACAAAAACAATGAAAGAAACAGAATCCGCTTTGGCATTTCTGTCCTGTGATTACAATTTCTGCGTGTGGTGTCCGCGACAGGGTGTGGTAGCTGAATGAAAGTGTGCACACGGCTGAAATGCTCATCAATTACATGGCTATGAACACACCACTCTGCATATTTTTAATAATCAAACAATAGCATGTACGAGATTATGTTAGAATTAGTTTTTGGCGAGCAAGCATGTAAAAGTAGCCAATAAATATACATCAAATGCTAAATGCCGTGCTGCAGCAGAGAAACTTGTCTGCAAAATGTAAAGAAGAGGTCGGGATGGAGTGAGTATTTTAGGTGTTAGCCTCCAATGTGCACAGTTAGCCTCAGAAGCTAGTGGATGGATGTGAAGTGCAGAGAGCGGGTGAGAAACAGCATTTGGCCGGCAGCCTGATCACCTGAGGGACGCCAGGCGACCAGAGAGCTATACGGTCGGATCAAACAAAGAGCGCGAGGGATCAAGCGTGGAATAGATTGTCAGGTAAACCCTCTTATTCACACAGATCGCCTTGAGAGCCAATCTTGTGAAGCATTGTACCAGACTTCAGGTTTCCATCAGTGTGTGTGTGTGTGTGTGTGTGTGTGTGTGTGTGTGTGACTGGGTTCAACATTGTACAGCAACATGGATATCTCTGACAGGCGCTACATGGCGTCTGAGGATTACAAGACAAGTGCTGTAGTTAACAGAACTCCCTATTTCTAATGCTCAGACACAAAGGCATGAGAGGTATTATAGCTCAGGATACATGCTTAAAGAAACACTCTCCGGTGTGCACTGTGGTTGAAAAGTGTAGGTTAAGGTGTTTTTCTTTATTGGAATGTATCTGATGTTGTCTAATCCCTTTGTCCACATATGAAAAACATTTTCTCTTTCGTCCTCCTCGGGAGATTAACAGCGTCAGTCTTTTCAGCAAGTTCCACAGAACAACATGTGTTTATAGTCCAATAACAAAATCCCTCTAGCAGTTACTCCAGAAGACTAACTGGAGTAAAGGAGGAAGTCAGCTGATCCAGCTCTTCCAATGGACCTCAGCAGTTGGGAGGTAATACTCGATGTGATCAACATGGATGAAGAGCAGAAACGATGATGATGCTGCAGGAGTGGTTTGACACTGTGACTCTGTGCTGCTGTTGTAATCCGTTGTCACTGACTTGCAGCTGCAGCTGTCTTCCACAAAAGAGCAAGCTCCAAACTATTCCTGCCTACGGGGGGTCAGTTTATAACATTTTGGGTGGAGCACTCTCTCAAAGCTCCGTTATTGAAAAGATAAGTAGCTGACGTTCGGTCAGAAGCTATAAGGAATTAGAACAAAACAGAATAGACGAGAATTATTTCTGCTGTCTTGTTAAATGTCGAAATGAATGAACCGACAGCTCGTTCTGAGCCACATTGTATTTGTATCTTCCTCTGTCCCCGTCATCATTAAGCATGCAGTTTAATAGAACCGAACACCATACTGGGTTTCTGTTTGTCATTTATTCTGCATTTAAAAGCCCTTCAACCAATTTCCTCGCACAGATGGCACAGCAAATGCGATCAGGGGTATCAACGCAATTGTCTCTATCACTATGCAGCCATTTGTTACCCATATCAGCAATTTTCTCGGCAAACTGAAAATATCCAACCAAAGCGACGGGCTTATTGCATCCTCTTTATATTCAATAGCTGTTATGAAATTGAACATTCTTGGGAGTCAAATGAACACTTCAGTGCGGAGCTGATGAGCACATTCACTTGCTTTTATGCTTGGTGACTTGAATTACCTCTTGTGGAGTAAGAAAATCTGTCATTAGCGAATTAGTGCGAGTGGAAATCAAATATTTATGTCACTTGGAAAGGGCTGTACAGGTGAACGTGGCTCACATTTGGATTACAGCAATTAAAATATGAAGGGGTAATTAGTCACCACATATCTTTTTGTTTTTGCCACCTGCATTCTCTCGGGGCCATTGTCAGAGAGTCGTCTGGAAACATTTCCCTCCGGCTTTAACATCGCTTACTTCCCAATAAACACACAGAGGCTTTACAAAATGAGCCATTGATCACGGAGGTGGAAGAGAAAGTAGTATAGATCAGGCTGCTAATTTGAATATGAATGAAGTGTCAGATCAATGAATGAGCCTGCAGCATGTCTTGTCACACACAAGTCAAGACAAATGAGGGAGTTTTTGTGTTCGAATAAACAGGAAAAAGAGACACGAACATGTGAGATGTGTTCCGCTCAAGGATGCAGAGTTACGCTGGAGACATTATGGACACATACATGCAGCCACCTACATGTCTCCTCGACTCTCTCGCTCTGGTGCCATTGTGTTGTTGTTCCAAGGTGGATAGGCAATCCAGAAAATAACCCTCCTTTCACCTCCATTCCACTTACATTTCCCCTGTTTCCTCACATTTCATTTCCATTTCCTCTGACTCATCTGCCTCTCCTCTCTTCCTGCTTCTTGTTAACACACTACAAAGAAAGCAAAAAAAAAAAGCAACACCTTGAGCATTAGTGAAATGTTTGACAGGTTTATTGAAGTTCTGCCTTATTGTGGTAGAACAAGAGTACTGTCGTTGCATGCTTTCAAACTGGAGCATAAACATTAAAAATGACAGAGCTGCTTTTCATTTGCTGGTAATAGTGTTCATTTTATTATTTGTCGGAATGCTGATGACTATTTTCATCACTTGTTTTCTTCTTGATAAACTGATCGATCCTGTACTGTGGATATATTTAAAGGTTCCAAAAATAGTGGAGACTGTCAGACAAAGACATCCAGTGACAACAAACATTTCCTCAGGTCCTTGGAAAGTACAATCTGCAAACATTACAAAACCGGCACAAAGGAAATCTAAAGTCCTTTAAAACATAGATATATTATATTGTGCTACTGTACCACTTCCCCCACATCCTCCACCAATTCTTCAAGACATTCAACGAGGTAGACCAGCCTGTCTTCATCAGAACAATAACCATATGGGTCAATTATGAAGCAGCTTATTAAGACTAAAATTTACATTTCTTGATGGAGACCTCTTGTGGCTTTAGCGATTACGACGGCTGCAAAGGAGGAAGTGAGGAGAAGAGTTTAACGAGCTGAAAGTCCATATATGGGGACGTGGTCAGGGATGGATGGTCGGGATAAAGAAGCACAGGACTTTTCTTTCAGGAGACCGCGGTTTGTGTCCACTGTGAAACCAGAAGTCAACGGTGAGTTATTCAAGTAACTACAGCAGTTCAGTTACGTAAAGCAGGCATGTTTTCTAACTGAAGTTACAGCATCACTGTGATTTTAACACAAACAACTCGGTTTTCCTGCTAGTTTTCTTGCATACGTATATCCAACCAAACTGTGACCGCACGACAGAAGGTCTGATACGTCCGCTGCTGTTGCACTGCGGCATGTTGTTGTGGGATTTATGTCATTTTTTAAGTCGCTGGTAATCAACTTATTGAGCCGTTTCAGTATGAAGATGTGTCATTAGGGATGCACAATATTGGATTTTTACAGACACACATATATGTCTACAATCTCTTTTCACATAATTGCAGAGAACATCAAGTCACTGTGGCAGAAAAGCCGTAGGTGTGAGTACCCTGCTGTTCGATGACGCCATTAAGCCACAACACTCAATAATACACCAAAAGATTATTTTGACACAATGATGAAAACTTCCAGCAACATTTTTTTAACAGAACACATGCAGCATCATTAGAATAACTGACAAACAGAAGTGACTCGAAGAAGGAATCCCAATTAAGTGATGCCTTTTAATGTGTCACACAAAAGTTCAGAGGTTTGTATCCACACAGATTCTTCTGAATGAGCCCAGACTGACAGATTTCTATTTCTGTTTCTGGAGTTTTTGACAGTAAAGCTCAATATTTCCAATTTATATTTTAGATATGAACGGGTGCATAGAAATCCAAAAACATAATACCACTGTAGCTGTTTAGAACAAAGATAACTTTTAGTAAAGCTGCAGATTTTTATGCATATTTTAAATAAAGTTTGTCAACCCTTTGTTGCATAAGTAAAATTCACTTTTATGCAACATTTGCCACATAAAGAAAGAAATGTCTAGTTGAAATTGTTTTTGTCAAAGGTAGGAAGTGGACTTCATGAGTTTTATCCACCAGCTCCAACATTAAAGTCACATCATGTAGTTTAAAGGGGACAAAGATAAGCACAAATGTATTTCTGCTGCAAAAGCTGTCTGTGCTGCAGCAATTTGTGATGCAATTTTCTCTGCTTCTTTACCTCACCACCTCTCTCCGTCTCTTGATCCATCTAATAGAAATTCATATAGCACCTGTGCACGGATAACATAGTATAAGATGACTTTAGGACCCAAACAACCGCACAAGTACGCAATCATCTTAAAGCAGTTCACAAGATAACAGCCGAAAATCAGTTATGTCCCGCTCTCCTCAGTGGAATGTAATTCCGTGAAAAGAGCGCCGGCTCATTTTCGCCACCTGATATCATCTCGTCTGTATCGCACGCTGACGTGTTCAACTCACCCCGTGGCACATGAGCGGTGAGTGACAGCGGACGCTTTCACCGAATGAACCACGCTGCAGAATCCTCTTCAGCCCACTACAGACGTCATGAACTAACTTCATGCTTCATGTTGCTCTTTTTCTCCTATATGTTGATGTTCCTATATATTGTCGTCATGCCATATTAAAGGTGTTAGGGCGTCTGCATGGTTACACCTTGTTAGATAAATATGCACTGAACTTCAACTAGACCAAACAAGTCTACAGTCAACAACATTTTTTCTCTTAACCCTCAACCAACACTTTAAAGACGGCACAGCTAGCTTAGCGATAGCCTGCAGCTGAATTTGCAGACCCTGCCTGCACCATCGACTGTCCGGCGCAGGAGGGAACTCCTGCAGAGTTGGAGATGTTGAGTTTCTCTTTCTGTTCCAGGGATCCTTTATTGGTTTATTTAAGGAGATGATTTACTCAGGACAGGTTTCAAACTGAATTTTTTAACAAACTGAATTTCTATCGTTTGTTGTTTTTTTTTTTTCTGTTGAATCCCTGCTGGAATCTTTTCTTTCTGGTGAATGTTATTTCAAGTTGCCGATTGCCTGAACCTGCAAAAAAAAAAAAAAAAAAAAAAACCTGCCTAAACATGGATAGTAACAAGAACAGCAACATAGTTATCCTATGAGATTAAATTTAGTTAATGTCAACTCTGATAATGTGAAGAAATGTTCATGGATGAGGGAACGTATTAAAATTTCATGTTCTGTTTACATAGACAACAACTTCCTCCCCTCTCGCATCGCGTATCATCTGATCTTTCGACAGAAGCGATGATGATGATCTGTGAAAAGAGTTTGTTTTTTTTCTCTCAAGTTAACCACACATCTAGCATCTCTTCAGGACTTGTGGTTTCAATAAGACCTGGGGGAAAAATATGTTTTCGCTTTCCAGAAGAGTTAATACAGTAGCAGCAACCCTGGAGATGATGGGATTCAGAGGGTTTGCTCAAGGGCACTTTAGAAGGCCTGAGTCTGTGGTTGATCGATGTCGGACCCTTCATTGGTTTCCATCCTTGAGATCCCCGAAAGGGTTGCAAGACAAATTGGAGGGGGCGCAAGAAGAAACAATAAGAAATGAAAGATGTAACAAAACTTTTTCTTTTTTCTTTTAGACTTTCAGCAAATCATGGCTTCTTCTATTTTTGCCTCGTCTGTATTGCTTTAAAATCACGGAGCCGCTGCTTTTGCACATTACAGAGTGCGATTTAAAGTCCTGACAGTGCTGAAATTATTCCTCCCGGATATATTTGGGATATTTATGTGGAATTCTCCAAACTATTTTTCTGGCTGTAGTCTTTTTATTCAAAATGTTTGCCTGTGGATAAACTGCGGCAGACAATCTGACTTCACACTTTGACGCCATCAGAGCGGTCGTACAGGGCGTCAATACTCTCCATCGTTGACCAACAACTTGTCCGGACAGTAATGCGGTTTCTGACTTTTGCTGCTGAGATGATTAAGATGAGGATAAAAAAAGGTTTTAGAACGTTTTTTTTTTATTTTATTTTATTAGAGCAGTTAATCATTCACACAGAGCCTCCAGCTGCCACAGAGCTCCTCACTTCATGAGGTACGCGGCTAAATGAAGTGGTTTAAATTAGCCCAGTATCTGCTAAAAGACATTTAACCCATCAGACGTGGCGCTGAACACCAAGGCTGGCGGAGCACAGACAGACGCCCGATATAAAGGAAGAAACTAAACTGAAATGGACTGTGAAGCCACTGGGACCCCATTAGGAGCAGTTTTGTTTTTCAAAGAAGTTCCTAAGTTAGTGAGCTGGCTACTAGTTTAATGTCACATTTGATTGTAAATGGTTTGATGAAGATGAAATCTCCAGCTGATCCACTCAGTTTCACTGCCTTTTAGGGTGGAATCGATTAGTGTGGGGGTTCAGGCTGCAGCCCCCCTGCAGGTCAGAGCGGAGGAAAGTCACTTCACTTTTCCTTTTACTACTTTGGTTTCATTCCAAATTATAACTGATAAAAAAGAAATGAAGTCCAGTGGTGGAGATGTTCACTTTGTTTCACATTGTACTTTTTACCCAATCTGTTTTATCATTACTATTTTACTGTAGATAAAGATTTACACATTAAATGTTCTAAAACATGAAACATTCTGAATTTAACAATATAATTAATATAGTAGGTGAACCTGCATGTGCCAGGTACATGTTTTCTTTTTGTTTTTTTTTTGTTTTTTTTAAGTAAATTATCTGAATACCTCATTCAGTATTGCTGAAGTGTAAGAATGTATTTTCAATTTCCGTTCATGATGCTTTGGCTGTCCTCAGTACCTCAGTGTTGACTGAGTTGGTAATATGCTTTTATTGTGAAAAGGTTCACAGGTTCAGGTGTTTTCTAATCGATTGGTCTCTTCCTTTTTCTGTGTGACCTCACACTGTTGGCTCAAGAGTGGGAGCATAAAGTCATAATTGTCGAGAAGAGTTTATTAATTCAGGTTTCAGGGTCCTGATGTTCCTTCTCCGCTTTAACCTCAATGTAGAGTTTTAGGCCAATTAAGTTGTAGCCAGGGGGGATAAATAAAGCCTCATAGGACATGACTGTGGGAGAGCTCTGTTTAGTATCTGTTATTTCAGTTGTAACTATTATTTTTTTTTTACTGTTTTTTAGCTTATTTGCTACTTATTAATTTTCCCCAGGACATTTGGTTTTCTCCTTTGCCATTTTCATTTTTGGTTAATAAAACCAAACCATTTTTTGCCGGAGTTCTCCCCCCTCGGCCATTCCTCAATTCAACATATTTGATTACTCCCCTCCTGTGCCAGGCAGCCACACCAAAATCCCTCATCAAAGTGAAAATGACTACCAGTGATGCGGGAGTGTTGTGTTATTGTTCACTAATGGGACCTGTTGGACTCATTAGCTGTATTACTTAAAAAAACAGCCTTGAATTTGGAAAAAATATCCCACTGAGATGTTCAGCGAAAGGCCCACAGAGCAGAGAGCGGAATCCTTCATCAGATATTAATCACTGCTGGTTTATGTCTTCGCTCTGTCAAAGGTATTGCAGTCTGGTTAGCCCCGTCCACAAACTCCCTTCCGGCTAGCTGCTGCCTTGCCAAGGCCAACCATTAGCGGCAAACCCTGCCGGGTCTGACAGTGGTGGTTGTGCGGATTGACCGCTGCAGGGCTGAGAGGTGGGGGGTCAAAGCTGGAGCAGCGCAGTGGTGGGACTCCGGTATAAGGGAGATGTGTAGCCCCGTGGACACACATTACATGAAATGTTTATACCTCCAGCAGCCCGGAGTGATGGATGGATGGAGAGGTGGAGTGAGGAGACAGCGTGGGGATATGGATGGTCAGGTGGAGGGAGGGAGGGAGGAGGTGGTGGATGGACAGCGATGGAAAGAGAGAGGTCGAGGTCACCAGCCTTCAGGGCAACCAAGACAGATAGATGCAGTTCAGTCTCACTGTGTGAGCAGTACGAAGGTAGCTGGTACATTTTCTAAAAAACATAAATAGACAATAAAATACAGAAACTGAGACGTTGTGGGATAAAACTGCACCACAGTAGCTCGGCAGTAGCTTATATTACTGTAAACTTTAATTAAATCTAACCAGAAGTGGTATTTTTGTCATCAGACGGTTTCTGCTGATTTCTGTGAGATAAGACGTGCTGTGGTTTGTGTTTGAATGATGGGTGATATATAATTTTTTACACATAATATCTCTTGCCCAGTTTTCACCTTCGCAGCACCTTCAGCAATAAAATGAATAGCAATGAATCTCTAGTTCAGTAATGTAAAACATAATGACAGGTGTGTTGTGATATAAACAATAATCACTGATCAAGAAACAGATTCAGTTTTTGTTTCTTCATCCAAAATAGATTTGTGGTTTGTAATTCAGTCAAACCGGTGTGGGTCTTTTACTTTCTTATTTTCTTTTGGATCCATATTAGATTTACATTTCCCGTACTAACTACTAACTTCTTAAACCCTCGTGTGCAGACTCCTTTTTTCCCCCGTTTTGGAAAAATGTTCCAACAGACCCACAGCAAACACAAACGCTTCCTGTCAACAGAGCTGTTTATTCACTCTCACCGAGCGGCGCTGAGAGGAGCCAGTCGTGTAGACACAGATAACGTTCACACAGAAACATTCAGTACATTTTTAATTCTTTGTTGAGCAGAGCTGGAGAGAATTCTGAAAATATCAAACTCAAAGAGAAGTAGGGTTACTTCTGCTAGCAGCGTGCTTTGTACTGCCAACATCTACTTTTATCTTTCATAGCCAGAGGGCCGACTTTGAAAACAAAATTAAGCTCTGAACGTAGTTCAGGTGTTTCCCATAGGTTACAGTCGATATTGGACTGGAAGGCTCGGTCTTTTAAGGTGTTTGTGAGGTGAACTCTCAAAAAAAATAAAGCATGTTGAGCAATTAACCAACAGAATCAGCAAGTCCCTGCAGTAGGATGCTGAATAACTGCCTCTTTAGTCGTCCAAATACCTGCCGTCAGCATTAGTAACCTGTAATTTATGATTTTTCATGAGAAAAGTGGCCAAAAACAACCACTTACAAACAGAACTCAAGTGGCTGGCGAGGGTTTTTATTTACACCATTTATTCTAATTGTTTTAAAGCGGGATATCTTTATTCCAAAAATAATTGGAGCCTCTTTTGAAAAGGCATGAAGTGTTTTTTTTTTTTTTTTCTGTTTTGTATTTAAATGTTTTGTTTCTATTTTTAAAAAAGGTACGTGGGGATGAGAACAGAATGATTTGTAGCATATTCAGTGTGAATTGTCTTTCAATATGCATCACAGGGCCGCACAGAAGACATGAAACACACGCGACCAGAAAAGATCTCATGTGAACCTGAACTTCAAGTGAGCTGACAGGAGTTTTGTTGGGAGGTGGGTTCAAAAAGCAAAACACGTAGATATTATAGATCAAGTGTAGATAATGAAAATGTTACTTATAATGTTTGTAAATGTCTACAAATGACAACCATTCACATTTGCTTACATGTGTCCTGGAGAAGACAGGCTTGAGAAAGTGTCACGGTCAGTAGCCGCGTTATCATCAACATGAATTAAAAGTACTTGGTGTTACTTCAGTACATCACTGTTGATGTCTGGTTTCATCCTCGACCTGAGCAGCTGCCTCCCGAATGAAAGTTTAACCGGACTGTCCGTCTCTTCTACGGTGAGCTCTCCACCTACATGGTTGTTTTTTTTTGTAGTTTATCTCTTAAAATCTTGCAAGGTACCACTGACACTAAGGTACAGGTCTGTCCTCACTAGAACAAAAACGTGTATTAGTGTGTCTTTGTAAATTTAAGTGCATCAAAATGGATTCAGGTTCGGCCATTAAAGCCGGTGTGGCTGTCCGCAGACATCAGAAAAAAGCAACACTGGACAGCTCGGAGCTCGACTCCAAATTAGACAGAACATCCATTCACTTCAGACGGCATCATGTCTCATTAAAAAGCACTTCCATTCTACATTTCTACATTAGTGCTATACAAATGTTGACGAGGCACAATGAATGTTTTTCGAGTGTTTGTTTGTGAACAGCCTTTTGGGAGAATCCATTAGGGCTTCTGTTTTGGGAAGTACTCTCTCAGCACTTCTTCCACCTGTTCACTTAAAACCCCACAACACAGCTCAGAGAGAGAGACACATTAATGCTGACCTCCTCACCCGCCTCCTTTGTGGATAAATTCAGTTTACCTTTGCACTTATTTCCAAAAGAAAATAAAAAAATAAAACATAAATAGAATTTGCCTTCTCTCCTGTGACGGAAGCGAGAAGGCATCACTGGACGAAAGGATAAAAGCTCTTTTCTTTAAGGAAAAGCTCAGAGTTAAGATGAGCCAGAGCTTTGATTGTAGTAAAGGGAAGCGTATTGAAGCATGCACAGGTCCGCTCTTCTCAGTTCTTATCCATAAATCCATTTCAGGTCATCCAGGTCCAAGTCAAAGTGGCTGTAAAACTTCATTTTCCCAAGCAACATCCTCCATCTCGTCTTGGAATATCCTTCAGAGACTCTGTTTAAATACACCAGACGTGTTTGTAATTCTTTTGTGGATGTGTGCAGATTCCCCCAAGGCTTCTTATCAATGAATACTCACAGGATTGAATAAAGTGAAGCAGTCAGTCTTGATGCCGATTTGTCAAAGTGAACAACTATGAAACTAGAACAAAAAAAATTCCCTGTGGCCCAAAAATACAGACTGCTGGTAAAAATCAAATGTGTGCAAAATTGATGAGTATGGTATTTCGGACTGCACACAAGATCAATTCCTCTTTGTATGGATGATGAATTATATATCCATGAAGGAAAAAACAAATATCAGAGCCTTAAAAGCCGGGAACAAATATGATGGAATAGGAGGAGGAGAAATACTTTTGTCAGGCACTGATTATTATTAACAGGATCTGAATTATCACATTTTATCAAGATTATGTTTTAGGATTTTAGCCATTATTGGACAGTAGGGGGGCAGAGAGGGAATAAGAGAGAGAGGTTGTGAACTTCCAGTCCAGATCCAGCACTATGAGCTATAAGTAACACCACATTAACACCACAGCGGTGGTTCTCCAATTCTCCGCCATTGGTTGCTCACACAGAGTGAAGCACCGCTGGAGTAAAGACGAACCGTTGTGTAATTCACACAGAAAGCCGGCGCTGCGGCTCCTGAAGAGACGTGACAGTACACGTCATGGTGACGACGTCTGTGTGTTTCCCAGGTGTCCCCCTGTCAATCTAAACCCACGGATGAGTTATAATCACGTGGATGCTGTTATAATGCGTCATGACATAATTACATAATCGCCATCAGTGAACAGGTCGCTGTCTGACTCTGTCACTCGTGAGGACGGGTTTTTTTCCAGGGGAAAGTTCTCTGAAATCTCGGTCTGGAGGGCTGACCGTCGCAGAGATTTATTAACACTCGGTGAGTTAAAGTTTTTGCCGGTGACAGACTCTGTTTTTAGGTCAGAAATGTGATGAGGAGTCGGTAGGACGGGCAGGAGGACGGACACTTCTCCACGTACAGCTGCTGTTTTTTTTTTCCTTGTAGCCAAAGACGGTTACAGTAACTACGTTACCTTAGTTTGGTTCCGTAACGTTGCATTGTGGGACATTTCTCTTTATTTAGTTGAGTGAGGGACCATCCAATAGACACGGCCTCCATACGCGCAGCCGGCTCATGTATTCACTCTGGTTCAGTTTGCCAATACTGCACCTCTGATACTATCAGACGAGTATCATATACAGAAGTTACTGAAATGTTACATAAATAAACATTTTTAATATTTTAAATTTTTTTTAAATTGAGGTTTGTATCGAACTGTGGGTCAAAAATTGTGAATTGTGAAACTGTAGTTCTTCAGACTTTAAACTGTCCCAATGAAAAAGACTTTGCATTAATTTCGAAGAGCACTGCCTCTGAAACCGTCCCTCAAAGTCATTTGAGACTCGCCATAAGGTGTTACACTTCAAAAGGTCCTGAGCAGCATGAAATGAAGTCAATTACAACAACATAATTGTGTTTATACAGGAGCCAGAACAAAGAGCTCTTAAAGAAGAACGTAGCCAAGTGTGTACATTTTGCTCGTAAGTGAAACACTGATTACGCCTGATCAAAGTGTATCCACCGGGGCTCCGAGTGGGAAGAGAGACGAAAGGATGATGCAAGTCCTGCCTTTCATTCGCTTGAGGGACGAGAGCAAAGAATAATGTACCCCGCAGCTGCACTGCGCTGTCCTAATGTCATCATCATCGCACTGCGAGAGAGACGGAGGAGAAGGTCTGACACGGGAAAGTTTGAAGTCAGCTTCCACCATGAATCTGCGAAGAAGACAAAGTCAGATACAGAGGAAGAGATGAGCTGAGATCGATCCTACAGAATGCAGCTTCGGTTTCTGACGCCAAGATTGATGCTGGTGTGTCAGAGAAGGCGACTACATTCATTCTGTACGTAGCAGAATGGAAAGGCGTTCCCAGGACGAATTTCACCTCGTGTGTCTTTTATTAATGAAAATGTACCTGAAACAATTCACGTGGAAGTGAATGTTCCTTCACAGTCGGCGGGGTGACTGCTCAACCTGACCGCGGCAGATGGTTTGTTAACCAGATTCATACGGGAAGCTGTTAGTGTTGTCACAATACTGAAGTTTTCTAACTCCCGATCCCTTGAAAAATACTCAGTACCACTCACCATACAAAATACATTTAAAGGACATCTTACAAGTGGAGCTCATACCTCATCATTTCCCTTTAAATTCAGTCAAACCTGATCCGATATCAGACTCTCAGCCATCGCTCTAAATTTTAAATCACCAATATCTTCCTAACCACCAGATGTGGGTGTGTCAGTTGGACTTCGTTAGTTGGCAGGCTGCTCTCGGTCCCCCTGACTGAAATTGTCTGTTGTTGCACATTCATACATACACTCCTTCATACTGACATACTGATCTGCTGAAAGACGCGTCATCCTGTGTTGATTTTTCCTTTTTTTCTTTATTGAAACACATTTATGTTACCTAGACTCTGTGTGGTGTCTCTCTTCTTTGTCACATTTTTGAGGCGGTTACGACGTCGGATCCACATCAAATTGTACCGAAAAATGGATCCATCCTTTCGCCCAGTGACGCTCCAAAAGTGTGTGTTTTCTTTGTGTAATCCTGCTGACAAACCAACCAACAAACACAGGAAAAAACGAAAGAAAAACAAGATAAACCTCCTTGGTGGAGGTAATGAGCGTGTTCATGGTTGCAGAGAAACCAGAGCTCCATCCTGTGTGCAGTGACGTGTGTGCTTAAAATAATCCAGGTGCAATGAGTGTGTTGGCAGAACTTGTTGAATACACAACTGTAGTGAGTGTGTGTGTGTGTGTGTGTGTGTGTGTGTGTGTGTGTGTGTAAAGATGTGTATACAGAGTGTCTGTGTAGTTTATTAACACCAGTGAAGCTCTTCACACACTGCTGCCTGTCACATTACTTTTACAGTGTGAATGTTGTGTGTGTGTGCATTTGCATGTTGCCAACGTGTGTGTGTGTGTGCGTCAGTTTGTCTCCCTGAGTGTCTGGTGATGTGTGTGTGTGTGTGTGTGTGTGTGTGTGTGTGTGTGTGTGTGTGTGTGTGTGTTTGTGTGCTCTTGTGCATCTTCATTGGAGTTGAAATACGCTCCAAATGCAAATCTGCGTTGAAATGGCGCCAGTCGTAATAAAAATGCCAAAATTTTCAACCGGCATTATTTATCTTCTCTTTATTTCTCTCTTCCATCGATGAACGACTGCAGCCAGATTCATCCATTCTGTCGGAGTCCTGGCAGGTGGGAGGGATGGAAAGCGAGAAAAAGCAAGGAAAAGGGCACGCCGTGAGCAGCCGACAGCCGGGAAAAGAGGGATGCTGGAGATGTTCAATTAAGCTTTCCTTTTTTTCGGGCACCCGGTGGTTCGTTAATCTAGGGGAGATAAATATTATACAGCATTAGCCCTATTCATCCTGCAAAATCAATTCTCTTTTCCTTCCTCTCCACCAGTTTTTGCTCTCACTTCTCTTTCACTTATTCAACCTCAGAAAAAAAAGAACCGGAGAAAATAAATTGCCGCCTTTATAATAAGTGGTCCTAATGCAGATGAATGTCGCTGCATCTCAGAGCACTGAAGCCTCTCACCCGTCTGCCACCTAGTTTCATTTAGCTCTGTAATAAACAGCAAGCGTGGCAGAAAGCAAAGCCTCCCCGTGCTTCAGTCTTTACTCCAGTTCTTTTTCTCACTGTTGCCTGGAGATCAGTCCAGCCCTCGATAAGACTGGATAGGAATCATCCTGCTCGTGGCAAGCATGAGCTTAATGCACAAATAAATGCTGATGAAGGAGCGAAACTGAATGAATGGATGATTAGATTCACTCTCAGCTTGGTCTTTGAGACTACAGTACTTTACACAGAAAGCCTGCACAATAAACTGGATGCTTTGTGAGATGTAGACGTGTATCTGTCTCCGGCGTGTCTTCAAGTTAATGGAGGTACAACACCTAATCGCTAGAGTATTCTTTAGAAACACACACCTCTGTCCGCATCAGTGGAGGTGAGGTGGAGCAGATGAACAGTGGGCAGTTTCCTGGGGATCAACATGACAGAGAATGGACGTCACCCTGGTCCAAAGAAAAGCTCTGCCTTTGAAGGAAACTTAGGAGGGCTAAACTCTGGATTCTCACTCTTTCACAGAGGAGCGATAGGAAGCAAACAGACTGGAAAGAGAACAAACTGGCATTCCTCATGTCCGTGATTTAAAAACCACCCAGAACATCATCGGTACGTTTCCACAGAGCGTTATTCAATTTTCAAAATGCGCAACTTTGGCTCCGTAGTGTAGTGGAGTAAAAATACACGTCATGCCTGTCGTTCTCAGCCAGCAGAAATGCTTGGAGGCAACTATGCAGAGCTGAGTTATTAATATACCTTTAAAGGGCCAATACAACTCATAAAAGGCAGTATTTCAACTGCCAAAAAGGGATTAAAGCTCCTGCTTTGTGTCAGAAAGGTTGTTTCTGCATCAAAATGACTTGATTTCACTCTTGGTGGTTATATTTGACAGATTAAAACCAATCCAGTCCTTTTTCCTGTTAACTAAATATCCTAGAGTGGGGTTGTGCACTATACTGTATAAATGTAGCACAGCAGCTTTGACTATATTCATTATTCAGATCTTTTGATGTGCCGATGTGATCTTAAGGTAGCCTTATTAACCTAAATGCTTTCCTGCACAGCAAACACAACACAGCTGTTGCACGGCCTCCAAGTTTATGCAGCAAAGATAATTGGGATCAAAGCCGCCGCGTAGCACCATCAAAGCTGCCGGACCGGTTTTATTTTCAGCAGACATTTTCCTCTGGAGAAGGCATGATTATCACAGGGAGCTTTCAGAGTTGCTGCTTCAATGTAATAACATTTGCAGTCACTGTAGAAACAGCCACGGATACAAGCGCCAGTAATGAAAACACAACGTATTGTACTGAGCCTGAAAGTTGGGAAATTAAGTTGTAAGTTACTGTGTGTTGCTTTTTACTGTGTTCGCTGTCAGAAGTCTCATCAGGGTTCCCAGCAGCGACGGGCAGCTTGTTTTAGTGCAAAAAGCTTATTAACTCAACATGCTACCTGCTCATAGTGAGCGGCAAACAACAGAATTCACAATTAATGAGGATGTTACATTTACTGCAGTATATCAACTGTAAAGACGACATTACCTGAATTGTCAGTAGAAAACCTAAGATTACGTTTCCTTTCCTTTTTGACCGTCATCTGAAGTTTTAGTTTCCAATAGATAACAGGTGTTGTTGTTTGAGCTTTTGCAGAACACGCTGGTTAAATGAATAAACCAAAAATAATCGAGGTGTAAATGCGTTTGTTTGTGTTTGTGTCTCACTGAGGTGTGACGAAGGTTCTTTCACATTCACACTTGTTGCTCCGAATATACAGTAGGTGCAAACACACTCCATTATTTCTGAATAAAGCAGTGATTGTTACACAGTGGAAACGATGAAGGTATCTGGTTGCAATTAGAGGGTTTTTTTTTGGGTGTTTGGAAGTCGAGCCATGCAAAAATAAAGTTCTGAAAAAGTTGTGCCAAATCTCGGTTCTGTAAGGACTTTCCAGTCGTGTTTGATCAGGATCTGAGCACTTGAAAATACGAGCAAGCCTGCCCACCTCAAAAACAAACGGCCACGTCTGGCTGTATTTCACAGCTACAGAATGTTACGAGATGGGACCTGGCAAGATGGTGCTGCACTTCAAGGTCAAATCAGGTGGATTAGACGCTGTTGTTCTGAGCTTTGAATTCCAGAAATCTCTGAAAATACCAAGAAGATCCACAGGTAAGCACAAAACTTCAAACCGTTTCAGTCTTTATGAATCTCACCAAGGTGCACAACAAACACCTGGGATTCATTAGGAAACACACTTTGAATTGACAATCTGTTCCTGAAAGCAAAGTTTGGACCTGCTACATCTACATCATCACTTATAATCACTGTGCAAATGCATTGACGTACATGTGCTGCTGTGTGGTGGGCTGAGACGTTTTACAAAGAGGCTGCCAGGCTGCTGTAATCAACTCTGACAGAGATGTAAGTGCCTCCTATTCTAATCTTCAAGTATTAGCTATCACATGAGAACGAAAAGGGAACACGGGTCAGAGAATTCAAGTTTCACGCTTCAAAAGGGGGTTCAAAATGTTTTTTACTTACTTACTGCCTTCCTGTAAATGACTCATGATTGTCCATTATCCAGTAATAGCAGGGATGATTATATCCCGCTCAGTTGCTAAAGTTCCTGAAGTTCACGGGTCTTTTGATTCACACATGAAACTAACTGACTCACAAAAACCTGTGCATGTTTGTGATAAGCGCACAAAGATGTTGGCTAGCTGTATATCTGCTTTGACACTTCCAACAATGAACAGACACGATGCAGATACAAAGAAAACACTTCAAGGAGGACAGACTCTCTGTGAATGTGTGGAAACGACTGAACGTGTCGGCACTTGAAATGATGTGACTGCGATGGGCTCAGAATGCATACGAGAGTTAGACAATTAAACGTGTACAACAATATTTCAGCCTGGTTTATTGTTTCAGAGAAGCGTATTGATTCACAAACATTAATCACTGGGATCGTTCATTGATTTCAGCAGGAAAGCTTTGTATTTATCTGATGTCCGACAATGTTCCCAAGTCTCAAGGCTTTGGATTTCAGGATACGTGAATTTTGAACTGCTTTCAAATCACCTTTATAACATCTTACCCTTTATTTTTGTTATTGTGAGCAGGTAACAATGTGAATGTCTGTGTTCTGTTGTGTGTATGAATAAATATCATTTTATCCCGTTACATGATACATGTCTCTCTATAGTGAGTAATAAACTTGTGTATATAAATCACCATTATACCACATCCCTGCTTATAGCTCTAGTTTGCATAGCATTATAACATGTTTAGCATGCTAACCAGCTAGTCCTGGTACAGCCCGGTCCAAATGTCCCGTGCTAGCAGTGGAACCACCAGCGCTTCTCTGGTGCTTCAAGCCTCCAGTCTGGATTGCTAGCTGCACGCTTTACTGAGCCAGCAGTTAGCAGGTATTTTGTAGTGCTGCTGAGTGTGAATTCAACAGGTGGCTAACTCCTACATATCGCACCTTTAACTTTATATGCCATACGCAGAATGTGAGAGAGTATAATCCCTCAACAGTCGACAATAAGATGCAATTAATGTGCATTAAAATGTGTTTTGTTGCCATATTGTTCTAAGTCAGAACCATATTGCAGAACTGAGTTTTGACTTGGCTTCAATTCTAAATGTTAAGCACTGATTTGCAGTCTGTGACTCATGTTGATGTCTGGTTTCTGCACAGCAATTGTGATGCTTTATGGTTCATATTCAAAGCGCACAATGCAGCAAAACAAAGAAAATCACAAAGCACTTTACATTTTTTATGCAATCAACTCAGCATTTTTCTGGCAATTTGGGGCTTGTAGGATGGAAGCTGCACATTGCTACACACACACACACACACACACAGGAAAAGATTATATTTTCACAGGCCTTATAAAAATAAGTTAAATTCAGGGTTAAGTGTTCGCAAAAGAGCAAGAACATATAGAAATCAAACAAAACTACTGCCACATATTTTGATTTACCCTCAAGGTTTCAGAAACAGGTTTCACATTTACCAGAAGTAATGACGTCTCACCTCCACGCACCTTTTCCTATTTTTCTTAAGCCTTTTTCCGCTCCACAGTTTCCCCTCTTGTATTCTTTCATTTTCTCTCCCTCTTTGTCTTTTCCATTGCCCTCCTCTTTAATCTGTCTCCCTACCATTTTTAACCACTTCTTAGCCATTCATTCCCCCTTTTTCATCCAATTCACATTACCTTCGCTCCTCTCATCCCACCTCTTCATTCCTGTACCACCTCTGTCGCTCTGAATGGTTATCGTTTCAACACACCTATCTATTAATGATACATCAGGCTGCGATGGACAGTGGGATGTCACTGGCTACAGATCTCTTCTTCATGTGCTGGTGAGGGTCATCGTCTGTATATAGATTAAATCATGCAGGCATGTTCTGATTCGTTCTGGGGTCATTTGCACTAGAAACGTATGTGAGTGTGGAAGATAGAAGACATGGAGAAGCGACATTATCGTGACAATAACAAAGATTATGCATAAGAGATAATGATTTGCTGTTAACGTGCGTTACCAACCTTCGCCTCAACGAGTCTTTGACAGTGAAGTCTTTGTTCTGTCGCATCGGTTTGTTGCATCGACCCTTTGTTCCAGTATGTGCCTCTGAAGCAGCATCATTCATTTACTTACAGAGCTGAGCATCTGTTTCACCTGGATAGAAAAACAAAAAAAAAACATTACAGTTGTTTTACACTCATCACAGTTTTAAGGCATTTCCAGACAGTTCTGTAAATCTGGAGGCAAAAGTATCACATCATCTGCATGATAAAATCATTATGTCCCATCTCCTGTTAGATGATACAGTAATTCAACATTTTAAATGATGGAAAGAAACATAAACACTGATACTATTTTTGTTAACAATACAAGTAGACAAAGGAGAATTGTTTGCAATGTTCATATCGATAAGTGAGCAAGTTGATCCAGATGGACAGAAGAATCAAGGATTTACAAAATACCTTCAAATTGTTCAAATTGAATCAACAGTCCAGTTATTTACAGTAGATGTTGTTTAATTTTTAAGTACAACAGATGACTTGTATGTGACTGTTATATTTTAACAGCTTCACTGAAGATTTTGGCTTCATATACACGTCAGATCACTGGAGACTTTTTGAATCCTGCTGGACAAGCTGTGTGAAGCCGTTGTATGTTTTTTTTTTTTGCGTCCCTATCTCGTGCTGTGAATCTCCGGAATGTTTTGTGTGACTACAAAACATCACTTACTTTTCCATTAGCCTGGTGTACGTGTGTCAGTACGTAATGACCGAACGTTTATTTTTGGGTGAACTTGGACTTTAATACCAGTGTATCACTGTTTGGCATCCAATGACTCAAAGTCACACTATTTAGTTTAAAAACAGACATTTTAAACTCAGAATATAATTCAGTCGACTCTAATAATTATTACATCAGCTCATCAACTATTTATATGATACATATGCGTATGTGTGTGGTGTGAAATTGAATGTTTCACCAAGAAAAACAAAGAACAATAAAACCATGAGAGCGAAACAATAAAGAGAATGGAAAAACAGAAGACACATTTGACATTTGGAGAGGCGTAAATGATGATGAAAGGAGTGCCGGCTTTGATGCCTCTAACCCACCGGAGACATCCGCGAGAGGCATTTCTAATTTCATTTGCAGCTTTAAATGTGTTAAGGTGACTCGTGAATCCTGTTTTTTTTGCAGCAATGACCGCCTGGAAAACACTGCAGCTATGATTTGTAGCTGGTGGCAAATGGACTTCTTTCCTGAGGCTGTTTGCCCTCTAAGTGTTCTGCTCCACGGCACAACGCTGATACTCCTGGGCAGAGGGCGAGGATATCCATTCACCGATTTCTGTTTTCTATCACGGTGCATTTAAATTAAACGCCGGGCTTCGTCCCTCAGGTAGGACTGCAGGCTGCATCGGCTTAAATATGGAATCCATCTCTACTGTAAGTTTCTGCAGAGGGGACGGGACAGGAGAGCACATTCTGTATCTGCACTCTCCATTAACATAGTCAGCAGCTGTGAAAGGGCAGAGCACAGGCCGCCTGGAGATTTATCAGAATGTCACCGTACGCCACATTAGCCCTGACACCACACACGCACACACACACAGTGTGTAGCCACCACGCTGGCGACCCTGGTGAAGCCAGGGTCAAACTGATATGTCAGAAGCAGTCATCTCATTCCAACAAGTCACACAGGTTGCTTACAAGTAGTGTGTTTCAGTGTGTGTGTGCAGGAGTTGTCTGTCCAAGTATAATTTTTCAGTAAGTGTGTTTCCATGTGCCTACGTAGCTGTCCACAAGCTATTTTTTTCACACCAAGTTGATCATGTTTGCTTGACTGAAAGACAAATAGAGGTCTACCAACAACTGCGTTGCCGCTCTGAAAGCAACCTTCAGCACATCAAAGATGTCTGGCTTGTGCTCTGCAGCCTTCTTCAATCATTAAACACTCTCTTTAATCACACACACACACACACACACACACACACAGGAACAAACCTTTGGCAGCATCAGTGCTTTCAGCTGTATCCGTGCCACGATCAAAAGTGAATGCATGTCAGGAGGGTTGCTGCAAGAGCTTCTCAAGACGCTTTCAGTTTCATATTGAAGGTTCACAAACAACAGTCTTTGAATGTTTAACATTAATAAGATGCCAGTGTTATGCTTTCAAAAGAAATAATCGCCAGGAGTGGTTTTATTTTCCATTGTGGCAAAGTTTCATTGAGATCAAACACAAAATATACCGAGCGATACACATTTCTGACTTCATTTCATGCCCTGTGCTTCGCTCTGCATCCTATTGTTTAACTATATTTTTCAGAGCATTAATGAGGATGAAACACACGGGTTAGTGCAGCACAGCCAAGTGTGTCTGCAGATGCCTGACCGATCAGTCCTAATTGCAGACAAAGTGTTTTTCTCCACTGGATTTAGAGGCTTTTGTTTGTTTCTTGTTGTTTTTATTTCCTGCCAATGTGATAAATCTGGCTGGATGCAGAGAAACCTCTGCTTCTATTGGTCCTCACTGGAGCTTCATTTTTTACTCTGACGTAGCTGCACTGTGAAACACACATCCTGATCTTGACTTAAACTCTTAAACATAAGGAGTAAATGTGCCTTAACTCGCCGCTCCGCTGAGCATCGCTCCTCTGGCTGCTGTGACACACTACAACATTTTTAAATGTGCAGAACGGCTGGGTCATTAAGTCTAAGAATTTAAACAGGGACTATATTTGAACATATGTTGAACAAAGTAGGGTGCAAAGAGAGCTTAACTAAGACGCCCCAGCCAGAGGAGCCCCCGTGGTTAATATGCACTCAGCACGTTCAGAGCACGACACATGCTGACCAGTAAAGCTGGACCTAATGACCAGCAGCTGCTATTCAGACGGCAGACATTAAGGATACTCTACCTGGTCTTTATGAAAAGATGGGCAAAGTTCAGTTAAAAATATTTGTTTTCTTCCAGATCATTTTTATCCCAAGGTGACAGATTTTTCAGCATATTATTCTCTCATCATTACAGGTTTGTTGTCTAATTATCAAGGAGATTTTCTCATTAATTGCATCATTTATTCTTAAAGAAAACACAGTGTATGTCTCAAGATAAATATGCCAAAGTATACAAAAATAATGATCTGTTGTTTTTCTCCAACAAGGAAATCATCTTGTTGAATAATCACAACACGAAAAGACATCAAAATAATGAGAAAATTATATTATAATGATAATATCAAGGCCTCTTGGAGTCTTTACATCATGTTTCGTCTTTATTATTTCACAAGCTCTTAACATTCAGAGCTCTATTCCAGCTTCTCCTTCACTTCTGCTTTTCATTTATGTAGGACTGTGTGCGTCGTCATCTCTTGCAAATCACTCCACTTTCCCTGCCTTCCATGAGCCATGAATCAATTGTTAGTTGCAGCTTTTATTTTTCAAATGTCTCTCTTTGATCCTAGAGCAATCTTGATCTTGTGAGTGGCTCCATCTTTCACCCTGTATGCTGCTTTCATGTCACGTCAGTAGAATGGAAAGAAAGCGAAACACTCTGAGTGTATTATTACGATTATTATATGAGATTGTTCCAAGATGATTCACACAGCTACTAGCCCTGTAATCACACTATAAAGTGGCTTTCTATTAAGTCACTGCAGTGCTGCGAGTCATCAACATAATTGAGACATCAGCTGTGTAACGCTCAAACAGATTACAATGTCCAGACGTCACCTTTGCTTTCTTGCATCCAGGTAGAACACCGTCCACTACGTATTTAGGTAGTTTAATTAGAGTTTGACCCACTGCTGCGCTGACTAATCATTCAAACATTTCATCATGTCCATCCCACAAAAAAAAACACCACTTCATTTCAGGCAATCTCTCCATGTTAAACTTCCAGACCTCAACCTGAACCCAGCTCAGATCTAATAAAGAGTGTTATTCAGTATTAGTGGTGTGCAGAAGTCATGCTGTGATATGTACTTTGGCTGTGGGGTCACAGTTGGCGGTTCGGTTCAACAGGAATAAAGTGAAATAAATACTAAATGCACCGGTTTCTTTTCATCTAGTTTCAACAGACGGTAGTGTAAGTTATCGTGTCCAGCTAGTTCCACCTGAGATAGTTGGGACATCCTTCAGTGCGTTAAGCAGTAAACAGGGAACACTCGTATTGTTATGTCTGCTTTCACATCTGGCTGATGCCCTCTAATCAACAAACCATCATATCTTAACAAGTCAACAGGTCATTTGTCTGCATCTCCCAAAGCTACACAACCTTTAAAAATCACTATGTTACTTCTGTAACTTCCATTGCAAACACACCTGTTCTGTCCCTCTAAAAGTTTTGATTTGCCCTTTAATTTATTTCATTAAAAAAGGGAGTTCATAATTCATAAAAATTCACTTAAAAAAGTGATAATATGACATTGCTTTGCATTATTTCATGATGTACTCTTATTTTGAAGGCTTGTAAGAGATACGCTATGCATTATGGGATAGAGACGAGTTGTTGTAAACACGTGAAGCTCTGATGAACGTGATGGAGGATTTCCTTGTGTCTTAAACTTCGTCTAGACACCTTCGGAAGCAATGGCTGTAAGTTTTGGTTGTTTAGCACCTTAAAGCACAAGTTGAAGTGTCTTAGATGTATTTTCTGTACAGAGTAAAAGTTCGTTTTTTGCATATGTTTTGATAGTAGCTAGCTGACTTTGCTAGCATTAATGCTAATCTAGAAGCGTTTTAGCTTATTGTTCGACTGTGTTAGCATGCTAATAGTGTTTCAAGCCTTTTGTTACCACATTAGCATATCAATTACGTTCACCTTTCCTATTTGCATATGACATTAGCACCTGTTGTTATCTTAGTGGCTAACATTAGCGCTTATCACCTGTGTTTTAGTCACTCAGTAACAGTTTTTATGCTATTAAGTGATATTTTCTCTCGTTTTGTTTTACTCAAAGTCTTTCACCTGTCATAAATGGAAACTGTAAATAAAGGAGCATGGCGCTCAGTTCCTGGCTCATGAAAACCGAGTTTAGCTAGCTGTTTATCTACGTTAACATACTGGACAAGTATAACACGTAGTGGGAACAGTGCAATACCTATGTACCTGCATGAAGTTGCTCAACGGTGCTACAACATTAAAGGTTTTTTCGTGTTGAGTTCTGGATCAGGGTGACAGCAGAGGATACTGGGTGTAATGGACATCTTTGATATCAGGAAAAAGAATTCCAACAACAGTTTTATATTTTATGATGCTCTACAAAATTAAAATCTGGGGCTCCTCACAGTGCCGAAGAGGTCAATATCACCATTAGTTCATTCTGTCTCAAATATATGGCGCTAAACGTTCGCTAGAGCGTTCAGGTCTTCCACTCGACGCAACGAGCTGAAGTGGATGTCTAATTTAAATGCTGAATGCGATAATGGCATCAAATTGTTGTGTTTGTAAAAAAAGAATAAATTATTTCAATGATTGTTAGAGTTTCCAATCAGTTTAATCAAATGTGCTCTTGAGACAGAAGTCAAACGTGCTGCAACACTTAGCTCATATTCAAATGGAAACGCTGTTCCTGCTCAGAGCAATTAGATTTGTTTTTCTTTCACGAGAAGGAGTTTTCAGTGAATAAGATGATGCTTATTACCTTGTTTTACATAAATATACGGAAGGACAGCGTCTGTGTCACAGCTTCCTTTTTGAATAGTTTGATGGTTATTGATTGAATGTGATTGAAAAAATCACAGCAAAGCTTAATTATTTGATCAAATAGGCTTCTTTTTGTTGGTGGTTCAGTATAATGGTGGAATTAATCTCGGCTCTGCAACGTGACATACGGGAGGCTCTAATTGCTGTCAGGGAAATGTCATGCTTATCATCTACAAGGCGGGAGTCTGTGAAGATTTTCTCAACATGATGTGTCCCCGTACAGATACGACAGCATGCTGTTATTTCATGCTAAGTGAGCTGGATAGTGTTAAAAAAAAGCAACTCTCTGCTGGTGCATTATGTCAACTCTATAGATCTGTTTAGCTTGAACTCATCAATCTCAGAGCGTACACGCTGCCAATACGGCAACAGCAGCGTGGGCTGGCGGTGAATTTGTCATCGTATGATCCATAGATATCTGAGCTGTTCTCTCCTACACAGCCATGTAGGAGGCACGGGGCAGTTATGAACGACACCTTCAGGCTCGGTTATTTTGCTGTCTCGTAGGGCTGCGAGCATGTCCATCACTTCTGTCTCAGTACGTCTCAGCTTTTTAAACAAGGTCTGTGCACGGAATCAGAGTCAGAGTGCTCGGACTGGATTCAAAGAACATTTGAAGAACCACTGAAGCCTTTTCATTAACATTTGTTAGTGTCTTCAGTGTACACCAAAAGAAAAGCCAGCTCACAAAGACGAGAACAAACCCTGCCAAGATTTTTTTTAAATATGTAAAATTGTCTCGTCTCTGAAGCTGCCAGAGCAGCCAGACTAGAATCCGGGGCATGTGTCTCGAAACAAAGAAAAGACGTGAACAAATAAGTCTAAAAGTTTTGAAATTATATCCCGAAACCAGTACAACTACACTGTAAAAAGTCAAATCGACTTCCCGGCAAGACTTGATCAATATCTAATCAATACAGTTTAAGATAAAGGCTGTTGTTGTTGTTTATTTTTGCAATATTAAAAAAAAAAAAACATTACCACCATGATAGAGATATTTCAGTTGTCTTAAAATAAAGGTTGTATAACTTCTGAATTCATCAAACCCAGATATGCTTAGCACAGAGGTGCTGGGCAGATGGATAAATTGTTGTGCAAATCAACAAATATGTTTTCCTAAAAGCACAATTATGTGCAGACCAAACAAACCAGCTGAAACCTTTTCATCAAATGACTTAAGGACAGTGTTCACTGTGTTAACGTGCTGGTGCTACTTTGTTTAACCTTGTGGAACAATCTGTTCAGAAGCCTTTTTTATATTCAACATTAAATTGGGTTTAATCAAACTGGCATGCAGTAATAATTCATCTACCTTGCAGAGTGCTGTTAGGGCAGTCCTTGTAGGAACCCTGAAGATGGCGGCCGTGGGCCCCGCGGGTATGTTCATCCTGCCCTGTTGTGACTTGACGAAGTGAAAGTCGGCCATTTTTTCACTTCAAAGGTTTTCTGTGCAGCAGTGGGTGAGTTTAACAAGGTAGACTTCTACTAACTTACTCTGAGGGGTAGAACAAAGGCAGAGGGAGAGGTGGAAAAGATATATTTTAAAGCAGGTTATGAACCTGTGAACATGAGACCTGACGGGGAGCAATTTGAGTATCGGTGCTTATACCTGGGATGAGGAGAATTATTCTGCAGCTCTGTGGGTTGTTGCTGCTGGGCATCAGTTAAGAGGAGCTGCTCGTGCCTCTGCAAAGGGTTGAGATCCAAGGACTTTGAAATGCGCTGAATGGCCCCGGGCTACTGGACATCGGGGGGCGTTTGATTTGTCTCTGTTAGGATATCGACCACCAGGTTGGGTCAGCGCAGCAACACAGTAAATCCTTTCATCCATCTTCCAACCTTTCTCTGGACCCCAACTTTTCTACCGCAGAAACGTAAAGAGAAGAAGGAACAAAATGAATCATTTTGTGGAGTGAGTTAAGCTTGGATAGCAACCCTGTTGCACTTGTGGCAGTTTTAACCCTGTGACGCTGCTTCCTTTGACGCATCCTGACTGGAACCTTGTGTCTACTCATTCTCCTCAATTTTCTGTTTTAATCCCTTCGTTCTCCTTTATCTCCACTCCTCTACTTGTCTACAGTGAAGTTCATATCATATCACAGCTGTTACTTTTTATTTTCAAAACAATTTTAGCAGAACAGGGTCTCCTCTGGTACTGTCTTGTTCACTTACTTAAGCGGTAAACAATCTTCTGCTTACTGTGGGTTGGAACTGATACGCAGAGGACACTTACCTGTGTGTGCCTGTAATGGCAGATGATTCTATCAAAATCATTAGAGGCCTGTTTGTCTGAAAAAAACTAAATGTCATGTCATTTCCTGCAGCTAAATTCCAATGCTGGTGACTGGCACTGGCACACAACATAGATATCAGATTGATACGGAACAGTTAATCTCCATTTTTTTTCTGCCCAAAGCCAAAGTTTGGTCTGTTCTGTCTACAGCGAATGCAGAGACCATAATTCATGCATTTGTCCATTTACCACTAGGGCTGTAAAGATACACGTATCGAAGCTGAAATTGCGACACTCAGATCCACGAACCTGTCTCGCGCTGTGAGAAGGCAGAATCACGACACAACTTCCAGTCCAGATCAGCCTTATGAGCTGTTATTAACACCACATTAACACTGCAGCGGTCGTTCCCCAATTCTCCGCCGTTGTTCGTTCACACAGAGCGATACACCGCTGTAAAGACGAACCGCTGCGTAATTCACACAGAAAGCCGGCGCTGCGGCTCCTAAAGAGACATGACGGTACACGTCATGATGATGACGTGTGTGTGTTTTCAAGGGGGTTTCCCTGGTGTCTCCCCTGTCAATGAAAACCCGACGGAGGCTGTCTTCCGGGGTAAAGTTCACTGAAGTCTCGGTCTGGAGGGCTGACCGTCGCGGAGATTTTTTTTCATCATAAACACTCAGTGAGTTAAAGTTTATTTGCCAGTGACAGGTGCTGTTTATTGGGCAGAAATGTGATGAGGAGTCGGTAGGACGGGCGGGAGGACAGATGCTTCTCCACGTACAGCTGCGAGATTTTCCCTTGTTGCCAAAGAGGGTTACAGTTACTACCTTACCTTCGTTTGGTTCTGTAATGTTGCTTTGTGGGACAAACTGTTGAGTGAGGGATCTGTGCAGTTAACAGACCATCCGATAGACACGCCCTCCACAATACTGCGCCTCTGATATTATCAGACAAGTATCATATACATAAGTTATTGAAATGTTGCATAAATAAAATGTTTAATTTAAAAAAAAAAATAATAAATCGAGGTTTGCTGTACCAATCTGGAGTGAAGACCAAGAACACCACACTCAAGTCAGCACTGCAGTCAACCTTCAGAGCTCACCGTACAATTTTTGTCCAACTAACTGAAAAACAAGCCCTCAGTTTACCATTCAACTTTCTATTGACTCACTGTACAATTTGTGTGAGATTGGGCCACAAACTGCTGCCACATGTCTCTCTGTAATGAAACAAGAAAGAAAAAAAAGCTTTGCAAAGTGTTAATAACACCACAGCCCGAGAGTCCAATATAACTGACTCTCTCAATTCAGCCCTGACTTTCTTACAGTTCGTGAACTTTTCCCTTTTTAACACCCCGGTATTTCCTGTCTCACTTGTCCCAATACCTGCGGCAAGGGAGGTAAAAACCTGCAGCATAGGAGGAAAGGATAGCAAATATTGGAACGTATAGGTGGAGAGATGGCGGTAATCCTGTTAGCCAGCTAATCGCCGTTGATACAAGGTCCAGGGACGTACGATGTTAGACACAGGAACCTGCACCCTCAGCAACCCCGCTGAGTGTGTGTGCCTCTGGAAGGGAGGGGCCTGCAGATCCATTACCCATTATCATCCGGGCTCTTGGGGATTACTGTGGATAAAGTGAGAGAGAGGCAGAGAAAAGGAGAGAATGGGGACTTAGCCTTATTCCCTGCAGCTTTTTGCTCTGCTGTCCAGCTCACCACACAATAATTTGGCTGACAGCGAAAGCTCAGAAGGAAAGAACGCTCTAGGAGGTGCTGTAGCCAAAGAAACAGTAATTGAAAACTTGATTAAAATACTAAATAAGTCTGCAGCATGCTTGCAGTCAGACTCACCATCTCAATGTCCTGCATCTAATCCAGTCTGTCACTGAAGACCAAAATGCGATAAATTACTGACATCAATAATCATGTTTGTCAGCGGTGGTGGAGTTTCAATATTCGTCATGCGGGTTAGCAGTAATTGGCAATAAATGTGTCTTACTGGAGTTAAGTTTTTCATCAGATGCCTTTGGTTTGAATTAGTGCCTTTTTTCTGTTCTAATAACTGGATCAGTAGGATATCGACACACCAGCATGATTTTTTTTCTTTTTTTTTTCGAGTTTAGGCAACCTAAACTAGTTAAAGATATAATTTCTGCAAAATGTCTAGACCTGTGTTGTATTTTGCTGAGCTGTTTCCAGCCAAGTTCAAACCCAAAGAATTCCAAAAGTAACTGTGTTTCATTTGGTGTTTCAATTAAAGCTTGTGTGGGAGAGAGGAAAGAAGTCAGCGAATGAGACTTAAGGTAACAGGAATAATAACATTTAGACATTACCTTCATGGTGTGTTCAACACCAGCAGAGCAAATTTTCACCTTGAGTTACTCAGATGAGTTTACTGAAACTTTTAAGCTAGTAACAGCGCTCACCAGAGACTCTGGGACTCCCTTTCTTCTTTTCCCCTCTCCTCTCTGTATGAATTACATTTCCCCCCCAGCCAGCAGTCAGTATTACAGAACATAAACACCTGACAGTGGAAGTCACCTCCATGCATCACTGCTGCAGTCAGGTTGATACACAGGAGTGAAGATAAATTTACTTATTAATCCCAAAAGCTCCTCCAGCTGTCAGTAAATAGCTCCAGTTAAGAGCAGAATCCGATGTGACTGCATGTGTTTATTCCTCCAGAAGTTCTGGCTCTGCACCCGACTCTCTCCTCCAGATATTGCATATTTTGCATTAGGGAAGCACCAGGATGGCGTGTGCTCGTCATAATGCTACGTCCATTTTAGCCACACTAGCAGTGTTGACTGTGAGGATGGAAATATTGGTCTATCTATCACTTTCCTCACCACTGAAATATTCACTGACTCTACTAACGTCATCATCAACAACAACTTTGGTTTATGAATGAATACCAAAACTAATGACATAAGCATCAGCCTCAGATGTATTTTCTCTTAAGTAATAATTAACAAATGGAACATTAAAACCTGCTGCGACCTGACAGTTTATGTCTCCAGTTCAATGCTGCCAGCATTGTATGATTCCTCTTAAATAACACTATCTGTATTGTCCACATCGCAGTCCCATAGGCACAACCCTTACTGAAGAGTGTGTGTGCGCATCCTTGATGTGCCCAGCTGAAACACACACACACACACACACACACACACACACACACACACACACACACACACACACACACACACACACACATCGGACACTGACTTATAAAGAGTGTTTACATCAAACCTGAAATTATTCCACAAGTGGGAATATCATTTGAATAAATGAATAAGGTTACTCGCTGCTGTTCAGCATGACAGTACAGGCACGTAAAGCTAAATATTACATTCATATTTCATGTGTTTGAGCCGTGTGCTTGGCGTACCATATTGTAGATTTCAAGGCTTTTAGCAAGTCAATGTTGCGGGGGAGGAAAAGAAAATCATGACCTCTCGGGGTAATCAGTCTGTAGGTAATGTAGTGCAACTGTTTGAATAGTAGCCACCAGAAAAAAAATGTAGTTTCACAGCATGTATGTGAAGCTAATGTAAGGCTGTGATATCTCCACAGATTTGGGAAGCAGAGTTTAATCTCGCAGAAGCTGGAGCCTATTCTGTATGTTCTCAGAGTTATTATTCAAAATGGATTTTGGTAACACTGACAGAAGAAAAATGCTGACAGACAAGGCTGTGAGCGACAGGCACATGTGTGAAGTAACAGAACTGGGTTCCTGCAGAACTAAAATGCAGCTTTTAATTGGCCTGTTATTGCCGTAAATGTTAAGTTAAGCAGATGAGACATTGACACTTATAAGTGCGAGTAGGATGGAAAGCACGACTATAAAAATAGTTTTAACTACCTTCACATTGCAGATTCTGTCTCCCAGCACTTCTCTCTCCTTAATCCACCTTCCTCTCACCTCCTATTTCGCCTTTCTTTCCATGTGCCCTCATATCCTTCAGCAGAAATTACTCACCCAGAGCAGCCTCCTGTATTGAAAAGGAGAGTGTTACAAAGTTATTGTCAGATTTGAATAGCACCGTTCCTCCTCATAGTAAAGAGTCCCTGGTGTATTTTCATTTGATTGGCTGAGCCAGAATCAGCCGATCTCACTTCACCTGAGAGTGAATACCAGTGCCTTTTTCAATCCTTGTCCAACTATCGCCACTTTTCCTGTAATTATGATATACTAACTGCTAACTTTGACTGCTCTGAGAGGAGAGGAAAGTGTAAAAATTACACAAGATAGCTGCAGAAAATTGAACTGACTCACTTCCCTGTCTTGTGTAAGATGGCACCATCAATAAAATTAGCTGTGAGACAGGCGGGGGACAGGGAAGCCAGTTGGTCGGAAGATGTGATGAGCTGAAGTTACTGGTAGACTGCCAATCAGTGGGGAACTGGGTCGTCCTCTCCATTACAGAGACTTGAGTTATGTTTAACATTATAATTTAGCACTCCAAATAAAGACAAATGGCTTGGGACATACTGAAGAGAAAAAAAAAAACAGAGGTGGTGCAGGAGAGAGAGAGAGTAAAATCAATGTATACCCTTCAGAAGCACGTGAGGTCAAAGCAGACTGTGTTTGCAGTCAGTGTCAACGTCCTGTTCCACCTGCTTTGGACAATAGGTATGATGTCATCCTAATATCAGAGGAATCACAAAGGAGGTGTCCAATTTGTATATTGTGTCTGGTTTAGTCAACTTAAACAGAAACAGAAATGTAAATATGACAGTTTGATGGTTAGGGGATGTTGAATGTTGATAATATTTCTTGGCAAACAACAGTTTGGCAGATTCCCAGAGTCTCGGCATCATGGTAAGGTTGCCATGTTTGGTACCACAGTGCCTGTACAGAAAACAAACCAATCGAATATTTTTCAGAAACATGCAATGTAGCAGAAGATGCTGCTTCAAACTTGGTTCCAAATCGTTGGTAGTCTTTTAACTGGTTGTGAAAAAGTCTTAGTTTGGTACTGATGTGTCTATACAGCCTACATAAGCAAAAAAAAAAAAAAGGAATATCAGCAAAAGCACTGGCTACTTCTGCAGGATTGTCATAGTTCTTTCTTAATGCCTGTCACAGAGTCGAAATTCAACTTATCCAAGTTTGATAAGTCATAAAATAAAAATATTTTTATGGTGGAGTGCCGAGGGTGAAACGAGGAGTCTCACAGCCTGAAGAAAGAAGCTGCTCTGTATTCTGGTGGCAGTAAAATAGAGTTTACACGACTCAGAATTAGTTTGGGATATTGGGATATAGGTGCATATATGCACGGATATGCAATAAAAGTCAGATGAAATGTATTGCATTACTTTTTTGGGGGGGATCAAGCATATTCACAAAACACCAAGTAATAATTCTGATATGTCACAGAATAAATAATCACTAAAGTATCCCTGACTAATTTTGAGACGTGTACTGTATCACCTTTGAACAGTTCCTCGCAGTAACCTTAAACATAAAGGGCTCTATCTTAACGATCTGAAACGCAAGTATCAAACGCAAGTAGCTTTGTGGGCGGATCTCAGGCGCTGTTGCTATTATGCCGGCGGGATAAATGACTCTTGCGCCCGATGGAAAATCTAAAATGGGTTGGTCTGAAGTAGCTGCATTAGTCATAGGTGTGGTTTGGGCCTAATGTGCAATAAACCAATCAGAGCGTCATCTCACATTCCCTTTTAAAAGCAGGCGCGCTTGTTCCATGGCGGATTGCTATTATAATGGCGAATTTGCCAGGCGCACGCCAGGAGCGGTTCACAGCCGAGGAGACCAACGTTCTCGTCAGGGCTGTAAAAAACAGAGAAGAGGCCTTGTATGGGGATGGGAGAAATCCATCCAAATTAGCTTTGGTTAAACGGGTGTGGGAGGAAATTGCGACAGTTGTTTCTAAGGGTGGCATCCCCATGACATCGCACCGGGCTTCGGTAGCAGTGCGCACTGGCCAGCTGATGAGGGAGCAGCGCAAACACCAAGGTGCAGAGGATCCAGACCCACTACACGCCGTGGCAGCATTGTCAGACCGGACCGCACTGCCTGGGATGCGGCAAGGTATTAATGCCCGTCTTGACCGGGTGGCGATGTTGCTGCTGCCTCTCAGGCGCATCGCCTCAAGTGTCCAAACGCACCACCTGCTCCTGTTGTGCCCTTTCCTCCTCCCCCACTCCATCTCCGTTCACCTGCTCCACTAGGAGCACGTCCCGCATTGCCATTTCTGGACCCTCACGGCTACGACGGGCGCGTCACATATCAGAGGGAAAAAGAATTAGTTCTTCTGTTTAAATCTTTTCAACTTTTTTTGTATGGTTTGCAAAAACGGGAACTGCTTCCTTGTAGATGAGAGAAGCAAAGTGTATGCACGTTGAGCACACGCTACATTATGGCCAAGCATGCGCCCTTAAAATAGCATCTGAATAAGCGCCACTGACTTTAGACTAGGTTTTTCCTGGTCTGTTGCGGAATTGTTTTGTGAAACACCAAAATAGCACCAGTGAACGTTTGCGTCGGAACACGCCTCCTCTTTTCGCTGAACCGCCCCCGGGAGCGCAAGTTCATTCCCTAATTTAAGGACGTGTGTATGTGGAGGGAAAATTCCAATGTGCACCGAATGCAAAATAGGAATTATACAAGCGCCAGTGTACAAAGTCAATTGCGCTTAGTGCAAGATAGAGCCCTAAGGCTGAATGTGGGCTCACTGAGTTCAGGTTGCTGGTTTGTTGTTACGTCTGACGGGTCGACCACACACAGAACTTTGCTCTTGATTGAGGCTGTGACTTCCCTCAACAAAGTCCAAAGTGAAACCAAGATGTAAGACTTTGCTGCTGGAAGTGAATGTTTTATTCGCCCCTTCGCTTGCATGGACTGCCAGTGAAGGAGAAGTGTATATACACCGAGGTTAATCTTGCACATATGACTATTCCCTTAGTCATAAGCACAAACATACATTATGAAACTGCAACTTGAGGACAAAACGAGTCGCATTAACGTGAGCGTACAGCCTCATCTTGAAGGAAACTGTGGGGTTTAATGTAGGTCATCATCCAACATATTTAACGCACCTTAAAATGGTCATTTGCAGTATTTTGTTTTCTAATGAGACTGGAAGTACATTTCCTCCTTCAAAAGATATAATCAAGTGTGAAATTTGATCCTATATTTCTGTGTGAGGAAGATGGGAGGGATTCATTTTATAATATAGCAGGACTAAATTTTTATTTTAAGTTTTGCTCATCATTAGTAACATCTACACTCACGTACTGGTCAGTGTTTGGGTTTCACAGGCTAAACTTTAACTACGTAATCTGCTAAAAGCGTCATGTTTTTGGAAACACTTTTTATCAGCGTCTGATTGATTGGTGCTGCAGTGAACTTAAAATCCTCTCATGAACTCCTGTGCCTTACTGTGGTGCATTTATTTAATTAGTTTTGGGGCTAAGGTTTCCCAGGAGACAATTCACAATGTATTTGTTGTCCCGCTGACCTTTATGTGTTGCCCCATGGCTGATAAGGCATTAAGAACAAGTCAAATCATGAGTGGTGAAGGGAAACGAAGGGTAGTGGAACTTCTCCAAATCTTATTAGTTCAGGTTTTGCTGTTGATGCAGGAAGAAAATTAAAATTGACAACCAAAAATAGAAATTGTGAAATGTCATTTCGGAATCTAATTGGGATAGAAGAGACCTCATTTACAATATGACTGAGTCAAAAATAGGGAGCAGACCCCAGGCACCAAGAAATTAACAATGGCAATAAAAAGTAAGAATAAATAAGCCGAGCCATAAGTAAAATTTTAAAAATATCTCAAACAAACAATGTGTAAATTCCGCTGGTAGGCATCTTTCAATATAAACAAAGCAGAACAAAAGACTGGAGGGATCATGGGAGGTGTTGTCTTCATCGTTAGACCACAAAAACTTCACCAACTTCCTTCCTCAAACTCTTTCTGTCGCCCTGAAGTCCGGCGACAGGCGACCTAATGAAACCTTGAACATTTTGGGTTTGAACACAACCGGCGTTCGAGTTTGCTTTGCAGCATTCGTAAATATAACACCACTTGATATTTTCATGGAGAGCTGGCGACCTTTTGGTGACCAAAACCAGATCATTTTCATGGGAAGTCAGACTTCATGGGAGGTCAGTCATCTCCAGCCTTGGCTCTGATGTTTTCATAAACATAGCCAAGTGTGTTTCGTGCCAAAACCTAACCAGAGTATAAGCAAAGCATTGTGACATGACAGTAATAAAAATGTGACCTAAACAAACAAACATGCAGTCTGAACTTATCTGTGGTTTTGCAGAAACGTACTTAGCTAACATGTATTCTGACCTCACACCTAAAGGACAAAGTAAATTGTCCTCCAAACCACCCACCTGGCCATCACAGTGGTCATTTGGCATCCTTCCTGACCTATCACTGCTAAGAGTATAGATTAAAATTAAAGATTGTAAGTCGCTGATTGTGATTGGGGTAAAAGTGAAAACAATATTGACCGTCGGTGTGGAGATCACATGTGAGCAGCAGCATCCTCCAGGGTCAGTCGGACAATTTGTATCCTGAGTAGCATCCCTCTGACATTTAGCAGCCCCACACACGAAGGCATCGACAGCAAGTGTATTATCTTTTTATCTGGAGAAGACTGTCTTCATGTGAGCACAGAGCAGTCATTAACACGCCGCCCAGTGAGCTGAGCTAAAAACAAATGCCTCTGCATGTCAGCAGAAGCGTTCATCGCTGGTGGAACGTGATTCATTACAGGTGGATGTGTTGCAGTTGTGTTGAGCTCCACCAGGATCTGTGCCTGTTTTTCAAAACCCTTTTTAATGTCTGCGGTGTTATTTCTCCATGGGCGGTATGTTGACCTGAAACTGGCTTCATGCTGTCTCAAACAGCACGACTAGACAATGATGACCATCACTGTCAGCTCAAACCGGCTATACCACACTGCCATCTGTGGGTCAGGGAGTGAACACCAACCACACAATAATCATACGACTGCCCCTTACATAAGTGATCTACTGTATAAACCAACAGTGTGACTGGCTGCCGTTACAACATAAGGTGGTGCTCAGCTGGAGGATCCCACCGGCAGGGAGGCAACACCAGCTCGACCCGTAGCGCTCATTTACATCTGACCCACATCGATGCACCAGTTTTGTGCTTCTGACGGATCAAGAGGGAGCGAAAGAGACGGAAAGAAAGAACGAGACAGAGAAAGAGAGAGAGGGGCTGCCATTTTATGCATCCACCAATCCTTTTTCTTCCTCAAAAACAAGCACACACACACACACACACACACACACACACACACACATACACGAGTACAGTAATTCTGCCCCTCTCCGACGCAGTGAACCCAATCCCATCTGTTCAAGGAGGATAAATTCTGGCAGAGGGAATTTATCTGCAGCCAAGATTTATTTACTGGAACCAACTTTTGGTTTTCTTCCCTTTAACTGTCTGTCTCTTTCTTCTCTTCTTCACTCCTCCCTCCTGCTGTTTCTCCCCCGAACCTTCCCCCACCCCCAACCTTGTGTGTTGTCCTGCAGGTTCTGTGCTAGCTTGGCCGGGTCGATAGTCGCTAATGAAAGGAGCCTTTATGAAGGTGTCAGCTGCTTTCCCTCACAGGAGCAAACAGCTCTAATTTGAAGTAATGGTTATTGGCTGGACCATTGATTTATCGAGCTGGTGATTAGTGCACTGTATCAGCACCTGCAGAAGAGGGCTGGAATGGAGAGAAAGTGCAAAAGATTGGAAGGCAGGAGTAGAGGAGAGTGATTGGAGAGGTGCGTGTGCTTGATGTGGTTGGTTGGTGAGGTGGGAGATTGGGGGAGGATGGAGAGCTTGTGCAGATGTGTTTCTATGAGACAGAAAGCTGAAGACCACAGGCTGCATCACTTTCAGCCTTTATCATCAGTATCATGTTTGGAATCCAGAATAAATGTTGGCAAAGGATGTTTATTCTGCAAAACCACAGAGAATATAAGGAGTTAAAACCTCACTTATTTTTTTAGATTCAGTGTTTCTCATATCACAATGGTGGTCTTATGCTCTGGTCGGGTTTAGGCACAAAAAATACTTGATAAGTGTGCAGAAAACAAATGTTTTTGTTGTAACAAGTAAAACTAGAAATGTCCCGAGGTCTCGTTTCGTTGCCACCAACACGACTAGAGACGGCGAGACGTCCCTTCAGAAATATCAGATTTCGTTTGCAAACATGGCTGGAAATGCTCCTGAGGTCTCCTTAAAAGTATCAGGTGGTGTCACATTTATGACATTAGAGAACTCATATCGTTAGAACAGCACATTTCCCTCCCAACAGCAGCCTGGTCAAAGCCAAGGCCATAACCAAATCTCATGGGTGAAAGTCTGGTGAGTGACAAACTCAGTCGGTCAGTCTTTATAGTGGATGGTTTACATTTGAGTTAGCTTAAAGCTAGCTGGTGCGTCTCATACAGATGCTAAACAATAAGATCTGTGTCCATATAGCACAAAGAGTAACACGACAACATACCAGTAGCTGACACTCTTGGAATGAGGCATCCAAATCCACTTCCACTACAGGCAAGACTGAGATTCACACAATTAGAGAAGAGATGGTAAAGGTGGATGAAGTTTGTTACATTTTGGGTAAACAGTTATGAACAAAGACAAACCGGTTGAGGAGGATCTGGACAAGAGACATCCGGCTGAAGCACCAGCAGGATCAGAGGAGGTCCACCTCAAATGAATCCCAGGACTGAAAAATAAGTAGCCAATATATATTTGGCTGCTTCCCTTTTTAATCTTGTCCGTGTAACACACTGTACCAGACAGTTTAGGAACCACCGGTTTAGTTTGTGTCTCCATTAGCGCAGTTATATTTAAATACGCATCTTTTACTGCTTTAGTCCACATTGTGTTGGCACTTTCGAACCACACCAAAGGTTATTTTGATTAAGCTCTCCGCAGCGGATTCACATGAATATTCTCACATTATCATGGATAAGGACCCGGAGTTAGAGCCTTTGTGTGGAGTGACTGTTTCAGACGTCTCACTGCAGAGATAGGATTAACTTAACTTCAGCAGATAACTATGTTCCCATAAGCAATTCCCGAAAGCGCTTTCGACTTAAATCGTAACGTTTGTTGGACTAACCGTTGTTCCTTTAAATGGCGGTTTGGACACGTTTGTAATAAAGCTGTGCGGTTGGAACTGCAGCTCCAGAGCAGCACTTACAGGAATAGTTTGTCATTAATTATTGAAGTCTTCACGATTACAGCTCCAAAGGAAAAAGAAAGTAATGACACAGCTGGGAGGACAGGTTCCAAGCAAATAAATGGTTTTACATACTCCATAGGACTGGAGCCCATCCTGAGTACAGTTAGAAGTTAGACCGTAAACCCGTGTCTGCATATACATCATAACCTCAGGTATATTTACATAAACATCGGAGTTCTGATAATGTAGTTATTCTTATTTTTATGTCCACAATGAAATCTTTGTACAGTCTGAAGACTTGTCTTCAGCTGTAACACTGTCTTCGCACCAATAATGACACACAAGCAAAGGTTTTTTTTCAACCAAAGAGCCTCGCAAACAGACCAGACAATGCTTTATTTTTAGGCTTTTTAAAAGCTTTGTGCACCACAAAAGCAGACCTGTGCTGTAGTTCTGGGGATTCACACTCTGCTACTGCCACACAAAAGCTTTTACACCAGCTTATATACAGCAAAACTAGCTGCCAGCGATCACAATTGCATCATTCAACATTATAACAAACTCGCTGTGTGCTTGCTTCGAGCGGTGCTCGTGGTGACTAAACGTTACAAACCTGTAAACTGGATTACAGTCAGCTGCGACTCCAGCTCTGACAGACACCTCACTGCCCGCAACACTTTCCATTCCTGCCAGACAGTTGCATGTAATCCAAAGAACATTGAGGAGAGACTGTCTGAGGGGTTTGTGTCTGTCAGATTCGTTCATGTACCGGAGTCAGACAGCAGACTCATTGCTGTGGATACCATCCCAGGAGTTTGTAAGACTTTCCAGAAAGATATATGTCACCGTTCCCAAAACAATATGACTGCTGCAGTGTACCAGCAGCAGCTGTATCAAATGTTTGCTGTACGGTTGGAGTTTGGGTAAGTTCAAGCACAAAAGGTACTTGGTAAGGTTTAGGATAACATTGCAGTTCAGATGTCAAAATACGTCACTGTTGACATTTGGTTTCACATTGGACATTAACAGCCGTCTCTTGCATTAATGTCCTGTGCTTGTTTAACTAAACCGTCCAACTGTCCTCCTCCCCATGTGGACTTTGTAGCCCAATCACCAGGATATGGTGTTAGTTGTGAAGTTTCTGCAAACCACAGGTACGTCCAAGGTTGACATTTGTAACAGGCGAAACCCAACCAGAGTATCAGCACAGCGTAAAGTTGCAACATTAAGAAACATTTAGTTTCAACTCATTTGTGATTTGGCAGAAATGCAGTTTGCATTTATTCTCATGTGTCTGGACTTTGTAACTTCTACACTACTTGTACCGAGCTCCTCCTTTGCTGCCATAATAATAACTATGGACACTAGAGGTCGACACATCACAATGAACATAAAGATGGGTCGTGATAAGCTGCTCGTATCATCATGTTCCTACTCTGACGAGGACAGGCTGAGTGTGTTCATTTATTTAAATATGTTAATGATCTAACATGACAGACTTTTTGCTTTTGCACAGTGGTTTTGCTTTGTTAAACAACGTATCCTGTCAGCGTGCTGTACCGTCTTGTGAACAAAACCAAAGACTAAAACCTGTAAAACTCAAACATCATATAAATGATATATATCATACGTATACTGTGGTTATTTTACAACAGAATTTCTCTGCAGTATCACACTCTGACTAAAGCCATTTTAGAGAATTTAAATTTCTTTTTTTTTTCTCTTCGTGTCACCAGCTTGTTTATGAAAAATGAGAAGCGTTGGCTTTCCCAAACCAGATTTCCCTATTGTTCAGCTTGTCGTACACCCACTTCAACAGCGGAGCGGCAGCTGTTGAGATCAGAATCTGCAGGCCTCCTCTGCGTGTTGCGCTGAGCTCATACTGCAGCAGCACCATGTGAAGGAAGCTCAGAGAAAAATATCACAAACACAAAGCGACCTAATGGGTCCTTTCAGCCGCCATCTCCAGTACTGGCTTTGTGAGAGCCTCCGAGGAGCCATAACAGATAATATCAAATTGAATAAGGACGAGAAGTGACATTTTCAATCACCTTGCCGTTGTGATGTCTAGAGCTTTGGATGGGCCGAGAGGGAGACAGAGGCAGGGCTGCAGATAGGGGTCACGCTTTCATTAAAGAGGCTAATGGCGAACAGAGTAAAGGAGCCGATATTAGCCACGGGGAAACCTATTAAGACTAGGCCGAAGAAAGTCGTGATGAGTAGCTGATTACAAAATCAGTGAAAGGAAAATGACTTGGGAGATAAGTAGAACTGCAGCTCGGAAGCTGTAAAAGACGCTGAAGCGCAGGTCAGAACACCGAGAGGAGGTCCGGTACTGTGAGAACAGAGGGCTCCAGGACGGTGAGGCTCAATGTCAGAACAGAAAATTAACCAATAAATTAAATGAACCCGCTCTCTCGTTCGTGCTCTTCTAACTGTCGACACGTGTTTAATTTCTAGTGTAATCTTCATACATGCTATTTTTGTGTCCAATATTTCAATTTTTTAATAAAACAAAGCCCTGCTCTCGACTTTTATTAGAGTAGGTAGAAGACATCTCAAATCTGGTTTCGGAGATAATATTTGGCAGTACCTAAAATACCATATTCATGTTTTTTACAAGATTTAGCCCGTCTGCCTGTTTTCTATCCATCACTATAGATCCACATTGATCCTGTGTTGGAGGAAATAGTTACTTAATTTAAAGCAAGTGAGCGTTGTTATTGTTCTACAACTTCCTGTCTGTCAGACTTGTCTCCCATGTTCATTACTTCCACATTGTTGTCCGTTAAAACTTGTGCGTTTATCTGTTTAGTTTGGTTTATTGTGGTTGACCATCAGTTGAACCCTTTATGGGACTAAACAACCCAAACTGGCGCTGTCTGTTTCTTTCAGTTCATTTGAATGTCTGTGTGATCAGAGAATCATATTCTGTGTGTGTGCGTGTGCGTGTGCATGTGTGTGTGTGTGCGCACATCTGTGGCAGAGAGAGTCTGTTTGTGCATTTATTTTGCAGGAAGCTGATGTGGAACGTCTCCAGTTTTCCTTGCGGTCTGTCTGCCGGTGGGGCTCCGGGGCCAGTAAATATGTTAGGCCATCTGGTCATTTGAATGTCTGACTCGGCAGATGGTCCACCTGAGGTCCAATTGCAGTCAAACCACTGGAGCTGCAGCGTGATTCAATGATAGGACTCCAATCGCATTTATTTCCAGTTAAAAAGAAATTCCTCCATTGTGTTCTCAGGTAATAAGAGCAGATAAAGTGACAGTCTGAATCCCTTTCAAGACAACACAGAACAAAAATGTTAAACAATAAAAACAGCTCCTCACACTTTTAATCATCTAAGCTCCAACCAACTCAAACACACAGGAAGTAAGTATGTCCACCCAGATCAAAAGCCTCTTGCTGTGTCTCGATTCAGGGTCTGCATCCTTCGAAGGACTCGGCCTTTGCGGTCTTCGAAGGCGAGTCTTTCGGAGAGACCTTGTTAACCGCATCAGCCATTCTTAAATGGGACGGTCTAGCCTTTGGAGCATTTCCTAGTTGTGACCTTTGAGGATCTACGCCACGTGATGTCCCCATTTTCTCTATTTCTTTCTTCTTTTTCGGGCACGTAAAGAATCTTGGGATATGTGAGGCCACGAAGGATCGTAGCGGTGCATCCTCCAAAAAGAGGGAAAAGAAGGAGCATCTGGAGGAGCCTTCGGATTGGAACAGCCTTCGCACGGCGTTGTGACATAATTGGCCTTCAAATGCTCCTCCGAAGGATGCAGACCCTGAACTGAGACTCAGCAACTTTCCTCTTCCTCCTCTCCTTGTTCTTCTTCTTCCCATATGATGGAAAAACTGCCAAGCCAGTGACTGCTGTTCAAGTCTGGATTTCAGCATTTGTAAGTGATCCACCACAGGAGACCTGCGGACAGTTTCTGGCCGTGTTAGTGGCAACAAAATACAGATATTTTTGACGGGATATTGATCCATCTGCAGCTGTGATGACCAAAACAGGTATTATAAACCAACACAAGTTGTTTTTGAGTTTTTGAACACAACCTGAGCACAAACTCAACGAGAACATTTTGAAATTGAACTGAAAGAAACGTCAAGTTTGAACTTTTCTGTGGTTTTGCAGACACATACTTTCCACACTTTTATTCTGTTCAGTTCATATTTTCTATGCTGTCCTCATTGATTGCGCTGCAATTTTCACCTTTTGTAGTTTTTCTGTCGTGTTGCCAGCCCTCGAGTAAACGGACAAACACCATCCTACTTTTTTTTTCGCCTCTAAGCAAATGTTGCAAATCTGAGTTAAATTGCAGGTTCTGATCAAACTCCAATGATTTTGAGCGGAAGGTCAGCTAACGAAACGCATGACGTGAATTAACCTGCGGGAGTCGTGGAGCTTTGCTGCCGCAGACGGGTGTCACAGTCAGTGAGAAGAACTGATTCGGACTAAATGATGCAGAAAACAAGCAGCTCTTAAGTGAAACGCACCTTTAAAAGCATCTAGCAGCACTTATCGCTACTCACTGCATCATTTAACCGCTATAACCTCAAAGCTGTTAACAGTTCAATCTTAATGACGGCTTGACATAAATAACCTGTCTTTTCAAATTGTTCTCAATTAAGAGCTTCACAGCTGAGGACCAATAAGTACACCTTGAAGTACAAGTTGTGGCAAATCCAAAGTGATCCGACGGAGACATCATAAGAGGATATAGAGCTGAACACTTCTTTCATCTCTCCGGTTCTCCCAAATGTGCTGCTTTTAAATAAAAATCCAAATTGCTTCAGTCCCAGCTCCTCTACATTTTGACAAAGAAACAAAACCATTTTGAATGTGTGTTCGTTGTTAATAATTTGGTATTCAGTTCATGTTAAGTTCACGAGCAGGGAGAGACACCTTCACAAATCTGTCCAGCGAAGTAATAAAACTGTCCCACATTGCACAGCAGCCGCGGGAACATGTAGTGCCATAAAGTGCTAAATGACTCTGACACCAGCCCAGAGTTATGTTTCATGTCATCAAGCCTCTAACGCTCATCTCACCGCCTCTGTGTAAAATCCACTGAAGCAGCAAAGACATAAAGATAATCCTAAAACTGTCTTGGAAACTTCTGTTTTGCCTGAACCATTATACTTCCTCTCAAGTCCCTCTTTTCTCAACAAGGACACGTTTATAAAAAAATCACGGTCGTCTGTAATTTAAATGATTTAGTGAAACGGTCAATCAGATACTCAAATGTCTGATTATCTTTCTAACCCAGAAGAAAACTATCCCAAACCATGACCATAAAACAATGTGTCTGGTCATAGTGTGATAACAATAAGAGGGACATGAACTTTTAAAAGACAAAAGAGGGGAAAATATTGCATTTTGCCGGACTATAAGGGAACATAAGAGTTTCCAGGCATGTCTGTTGCTCTGTGAGGCTGTAGGACTCTTCGACACTTCCCCCTCAGTTCCCCTGACCCTTGCTCTTTAACATGCGTTCGCACAGAGGAAAATTAGGGGGAATTAACCCCTTTGACAGAAGACACGACGTGGGAGTGGTTGAAAACGTAACCTTTCTTAGTGCTCCTGTTCAGGGGCCACATTTACAAACACTGGCCTGTCAGTGGACAGTGTAGAATCAAGCCATCCAGCTGGGAGAGCAAGTCCCTGTGCCACCGACGCTGCCTTGGTTTCCCCGACAGCAGCTGTACCGTTGTTCAAAGCATGACACACCTGTGGCTTCTGCAGCCGCCAGAATGACGGCTAAAACATCTGTGTGACTGCACGCTAAAAAGGTGGCGACCTGAGGGAAGAAACCTAAATGACAGCTTTTATACCAGAGAAGGCAAAAGTTTCTCCGGAGAATGGAAAACTATTTATATTTCATCCTGAATGTCAAAACACTTTTTCATTTTACTAAATTTATGGCACAACATCTACTGCATGTCTTCACATCACAGACTCTCTACCTGAGGTTCCTTTATTAATTTGCCAGTCAGGTATTTTGGGGGAGTTTTTCTTCCTCTTAACAAAGAGTTTGAGACCTTTGAAGAAATTGTGTGTTTATGAAACTGGGCTGTAAAAATAAACCTCACCCATTTTCCTTAAGTTGAAGCAAAAAATCTCACAGAAAGTAAATTTTTTCTCAGCACAATCGTTTTAAATTCCATGTTGGTGAGTGTTTCTCCTTTGCCAAGATGATCCACCCAGCTGACAGGTGAGGCATATTAACATGCTGATTAGCAGCATGATTAGAGCACAGGTGTGCTTTGGACTGGTCACAATAAAAGGCCACTCTAGAAAGAATGAGCTGTTTGTTCACACAACACAATGCGACAGATGTCACACATTTTAAGGGGCCTGCAGCAGCGCTAACATCAGCAAGCTAACATGCTCACCATGGTATTGTGTACATGTTGAGTGCTCAGAATACTTCCTCCTTTTTATTTTAAGGATATATAAATTGTGCTTCTTTGCATTTTAAACCAGCTAGTTTCTAACCAGAGTGAGGATCACATATTTCCACGAGAAGATTTGGTGCACACCTTGAACTTGATGGCAGCTGCTGTCGCTCGCGGACACACAATCACTCCGTTTGTCTGGAAGCTTCAGGTGGTGTACAGTAATCATCAGCGCTCGAGCTCACATGCTGCTGATTTGCTCATTCGACATATTTACCCTGCAGAGGTTATAATAACTGCTGCGCAACATGCTCTTTAATACGCAAACAGATTGCTGTGATAGTAAATTAATACTCCACTGATTGGCAGGAGACTTATGAATATACACACAAAGTCATTTTCCCTCCCAAAAAAATTTACTGTTTGATAACTCAAGGATGAAAAACCTGCAGAAAAGTTTAGAAGTTACAATTTCAAAAGTTTAATGAGGTCATTTTCTCACTGGTGGATTATTTATAACCATTACCTTTTAATTGAACACAGTGGAGGGTGCGTGAGGACGAGTGTGAGCACACATCATTCACACGGTTAAACAGCTGTGAGCTGCTTAGTCTGTTCTCTCTCTTTTCTGTCAGCTTAGTGGAAAAATGAGGGCTTGAATTTCTCATGACTGCACTTTAACAATACCTGCTCAGGGACTCAGGCTTCCATTTACTTTCTCTGACTGAATTCTTAAAGTATCGATTTGTGCGTTGAGAACAAAAACCAATGAGCGGAAATGAAAGACACTCGGCTGAGGCTGTGGCATTTTGCAACAGACACGGCTGAATGTAGAGAAGTATAACAACAACAGTGACATTTTAAAAATAATGAGCGGAGGAGCCGCCTTCTCTGATGTGGTTAGCGAGGCATCTGCTCGGGTCCTGTGGTGTTAAACGCAGATGAACATACTTCACCCGACGCCCACAGATCCACCTGCGTGCTCACAAGGTGCACGTCTTGAGGTAAATAAAACCTGAAGTGTATGTCGGCTGTCTTTCGCTGCTCTGCACATTTATACATGGACACTAAACGTCGGATCATGTGTCGCCCTCTGGTGCTCTGAGTCATATGCTAATGCCGGCGCGGTAGAGGAAAGTTAGAGTGCGAGACGGTAAAAATAGCTGATTACCCGAGAGGCACTTCATGAATTAGTGAAGTGGAGAGAAATCAAAGGGTCCGTGCTCGTAAATCGTCTTTTTTAATCATATGTTGGCATTACATTCCAAAAAATGTCACCAGAAAATCTATAATTTGTATATTTGATAGGTCAGCTTAGAGCAGAGGAGTGAAGTGAAGTCGCTCAACACGGAAGATGTCTTTGCACACCCCGCTCTTGAACGCCAAGTCTTTTAATGGCAAAGGAAATATTTCATTGCACAGGGAAACTTGTTTTTAACTGCTGTTATTATTCTGGGCTAAAGTTTAGGTTCCTGTTTTATTTTGTAGGGTTATCCTCATGTGTCTTGTTTTTATTTACACTTCTTGTCTTTGTGTTTTTCCCAGCCTTTTTAAATTGCCTCATGGGTTTCCCCTGTCGCTCTTTTGGTCTTCCCTCCCGAGTGTATTCACATTTGTATTTATACCTAAGTCTATCAGTTTGTCTGCATTTTCACATCTGTTCCCTCGTTCTGTGTTTGTTTCTTGTCTTCTTGTAGTTTTGCTCTTCGAGGATTCTTGTTTTTTGTTTCCTACCTTTGTTTTTTTTCTAATTGTCTGCATTTTTCCCTCTGGATTTCACCTTTTATTTCATTTAAGCTCACTTTCTGTTTTTTTTTTTTATTGTCTACCATCAAATTCAGACCATTTGTTTACGAAACGAGGCTGATTAAATCAACACTGAATTCCTGCATCGTGAGTGCTTTTAAGACTCGCTGATTCCCGATAAATTGGTGCAGTTTGTGGTTTTATAATTACGTGTGTCAGGCAGCAAAAGTCTGGCCAAAACAGATGCATCATTTTATAACATTTTTATAGTTTTTTGCCACAATGGCCTGGAAAAAGAAGCCAAATGAGTAATATGAATACATTTGCTGCAGGGCTGGCTGCAGTAGAAATGCAGAAATGTGTGTGGTTGACTGGGCCTCCACCCACGTTGTGCCTTGAATGTATTGTTCCTCTCCCTGATCTCTCAGGTCAGTTTTAAGGGTGATGTCACCAAAAGCCCCAGACAGTATATGATCAGCGGTGTGAATCAGACTTTAAAGATATCGCAGCTGATGGAGAGGAAGTGGAAGACTTCTCTCCTCAGCTCCCCAGTCTCTGTCGCTGCCCATCAGCTCATTGCACTTCGGATGTGAGGAGGAACTTAACTAGATCCACTATCTCAAACACAGGCACTTTTATGAGCCTCAGTAGCTTTATTCAAATAGCATTCATTTACAGCCGCATAAAGGGGAAAATTAAACCAATAACTCACACACGCACAGACAGACTCGCACACTGTCTCATATGGAAATCAACACACATAAATGCAAACACCGCGACCCATCACATGGCAAACATAACGCTACGATTCGACTGTCAAAGTCGTCCTGTCTCGTCAGACGTCACTTTTCCTCGTGGAATACACAAATGTTTCGTATAGCCAGAACTCCCAGACGAGGGAAGGTCCCACAGCTGGGACTGGTATGAATCCTAAAGCTGCTTTTGGAGCACTAATCTGAAAAGCTTTTCGCTGTCCTCGGGCCCATTAGCAGCATCAGTGTCTCTTGGAAACAGCAAATGACTGAGAGAGAGAGAGAGAGGGGGAAAAAAATCCACAGCTGAAGGTTGCCAGTGGACTTTTTCCTGCTTCTTTGAAATGTTTTTACACATTCACAGATGTTTGGTGGCACTGTGTGCCCCAAAGTTAGGTGTGTCTGCCTCTCACATGAAAGAACACGGTGTGTTTCCGAGGATGATACTACATCAAAATGTTTCATGTATGAAGTGTGGAGTACCTCAGGTCTTGGCCCTCTTATCTGCCATCCTGGGACCCCCAATCATCCTCTCTTTCTCCCTCTCCTCTGGCTGCCTCCTTTCAAATGTGGTTTGGATCTGGATCTTTATCCACAAGGAGGTTCGGTGGCTTCTCTTGTGTCTATCACCTTTTGTGTGCATGTGTGTTCCTTGCTGTAACTGTCTTAGGCCCTGATCAGACCTGGTGTCAACCTGCGTCTGTGGTCTGGGCCACTTTGACGGACCGTCTATTCAAACGACGCCCTCTGCGAAACGAGAAGACGACGCCATAATAACAGGCAGGATAAATTACACGCTGTCTGATTTCCATGTAGTTCACTGTAACATACATGATGTTTTTGGGCTCTCTGAACCTGCCAATGTTAGCAGCAAAGGTTTGTGACTGCCGTTTTAACTGCATCATTGAACTAGTAACCGCAATAAGCCCCAGACTCCCTTTACAAATTGTGTGATTTTAAGAGTTGTTGCCTGAGGAGCAAAATAACTAATTTAGCTTAACGGCTACCGTAAATGTTAAATAATCCGATCCTCCTTGTATATTCGGCATTCAATGCTATAAAGTAGGTTGTTTATATCTTATGTCTAATGTGCATCTTACCTCCCAACAGCTGTATGAACACACGGCCTCCTCGTGGTCAAAGGACGGAGGGTGTTTAAAGAATTGTTAGCTTCAAACAGTCTTTTACATACACTTTTTTTCCTGTGTTGTGCAAGTTTTATAGGTACAGTAAAGCAAATAGTTTTCTCTGTCTCCTGTAATAAATCACCAATCTCAATGTCACTCAACATGACAGCAAACAAAATGCATTAAATGTGACTCCTCACATTGAGAAAACCTCTTTTAATCAACTTTGTGATTTTCAGCTACATGAAATAAAACGGACTGAATGTATTTTTTTTCAACTTTTCCCGTTTCTTGAACTTGCAGTTTAGATCCTTACTAATCACACTGGAAACACTCCAGCAGGAAGTGCCAAACAGTCTCAGCATGAGATAACTTGGCCGGGCTGCTTTTGTCATCAACCTCCATAACAAGTCGTGTGAAATCCAGTCGACGACAAAAAAAAAAAAAGAAAAAACACATTTTAATCAGGAACTGAAAACCTAAACATATTCTCAGCTGGCCGGTTTGTCAGTCAGGTGTGAATATTTAATAAGCTTTAATAGACTATAATATCACAAATTAATTAATTCTTTAGCAGCACAGCAAGAGAAAAAGAAAATTGGTACTAATCTCATCATTAATGTGATTCTTACAATCGTTGTTGATGTGTGTCAGAATGTGAATGTATTGAAGCTATCAGCAGGCGCTAAATCTAAAAGCTGCTCTCTGTAACGAAGAATAAAATCACCACCTGTGCATTTTGATGTTAATTCCTCATTTCAAGACAAACAAATTACTAAAAGAGAAACGCTATCGATTGATACCAAAGCCTCTCAAGCCATTAAAAAAGTTTTTCCTGCCGGTGCTTTTAAGCTCTTAAAAGAAAAAAAGGGAGGTGAAGACGCTGTCACCAGGTTTTCAGGCCTCCTGTCAGCTTTTGGCAGCAGCGCTAACCCTTTAAAGACATGAACAATGAACCCTTGCTCTCGCTCTGTGCCCTTCTGTCGTGTAGCTACAGAGCGTATCCCAATTACACAGATCCTCTCTGGATGATACAGCAGGTTGTCTTTTATGTTGTACGAGTTCCTGCCTGAAATCTTCAGCTCGGTGTCACTATAACAGTCAGGAAGCCTCGCAGGAACAACCATTCGCAGATGTTCACATGCACCAATAGAACATTAGGAAACCAGGATTTGTTTTGTTTTGTGCTCGTATCAAACTGAGTGTCATTATGTTTCTTCAAAATCATTCCTAAGCTTGTGCCAAGTGTTAGGACCTCTAAGAGTTTGGTAGTTATCGTGTTTGCATGCACAAAAAACACCGTATTCTTACTAAACTGTGTACACCTGTCATGAAATATTTATTTAATATACAACCATGCGTGCTGTGATTAATGAAGTCTACCCTAACCCCCCCGTACATTGCTTTATGTTGCAACTCTCCATTTGTTTAGGTGAAACTTTCTATTTTTCTCGATCACAACGCTGTGCTCATGCTCTGTTTAGGTCTGGGCACAAACGCCACTTGGTCAGGGTTTCAGGAAAACATTGTGGTTTGGTTTAAATACTTGTTTTCATCACCATCACCACAGATGGAGATGGTCTGGCAAGTTGAAATGTCCACAGTTCTCCTTTTAAAAAGAAAACATCCAGTTTTGACACCGCAAAGAGTGATGGAAGTGTCTCCAGGTGTCCTCAAAAATATCCAGTGGTGTGAACTGAACCATCCTGGTGACTGGGATGTCAGTCTGACACTCGCTGTGTCCCAATTCAGGGTCTGCACGGCGACATCGCGTGGCCTAGATCGTCACTTTTGCAAGCCTGGGCGGCAGAAATGGTGACTTTAGGGTAAAACATCTGGTGATGCAACCAGGAAATGCTCCAAAGGCTAGACCGTCCCTAACACAGCTGACACGGTTAACAAGGTCTCTCCGAAGGACTCGAAGACCTCAAAGGCCGAGTCCTTCGAAGGATGCAGACCCTGAATTGAGACACAGCAACTGTTGATATAAACAGGATACTCCAAAAAAAAAACAGTACAATTTAACACAATATGACTATATCAGTACCGTCATTGAAATGTAGATTTTACTCCTGTATATGTGACCATTACAGTACATGCTGTGGCCCAAAAGGTTGTAATAATAACCATAAATCACTGATGCAGAGAGGTTCTTCATTGGCAAAAAGATCAGCTGACAGCCAAACAGTCATGAGCACTAACAGGCAATAAGGCCACAACCTTTGATTTGAGTTGAAGCCAGGTAAGAAGACAGGAGGTGAGCAAAGAGACAGGTAGCAACAGAGCAGGGAGGCAAAACAGTGGTCCATCCAAAGAGTAACCAGGTGGTTATTACTGGAGTAGAAGTATGTAGCACACAGGAAAGCTAGCCAACAAGCTGTAGAAGCAGTAATCAGTGTGACATGCTAACACTCTCAGCTCTGCTGGTGTTCAGGCCGTGTAGATAAAGACAGGTGGTAAACAAGAGCTCGCTAAGCCGGCAGGGAAACAGGTGTTCGGGGACGGCACCACCATTTTTTATTCACATTTGCATCTTATAAATATTTGATAAATTAATAGTTTCCTCCATCTGGTGTGTGTTCTGTGCTGTTGCTTCGGTACGTGGATGTTCTCCCTGTTCCTGTAGGTGTTGAGCAATCTGCATGTTCACTTGACTGATCGGCATACTGAATGACTAAGAGACCGCGAGAAACCCACAGCACCGGCTCGCTCAGTGCGGTCCATTGAGGAGGAAGAAGGAGGAGGAGGAGGGGGAGCGAAGATGGTCTTTTATTAAAAATGTTCTTTCTCCTGCACACTCGCTGTAAGTGCTGCCTCTCCTTCCATTAATTTGTGTACGCTAAACAGTGGAGAGGGAGAGGCGAGTGGGAGAGCGGTGGAGCTGTCACTCAACTATTATAATCACACTTTTGAGAAAAAGTTTCTCATCCCACCAGCAGACGTTTCCGTCACTATTATAGTTTGTTAATTAGTGTGCGGGGTGAGGCCAGACAGAGAGAAGAAAGCTTCTTTTTAGAGCTTCCTGCTGCGCCTCAAAATTTGATCTGGCACAGCTGGAGTTATCAGTCCTTCTTTCAACTGCCCCGTTCCCTTCTTGTCTCTCCCGTCTCCTCACTTTGATTTTTGTTTAGGCAGAAAAAGCCTTTATCGACTGACAAGATCAGTTTGGCTGTAATGTAACAAGCTCGGAGTTGAATGCCAGCGTTAAAGCTTTTGCCTCCGAAGGCGTTTTGCGCATTAATCTCCGACAATCTCTTACAAGGCTGCGTGCTGCACCTTTTTTTTAAAATCACCCACAACAGCGGCGGCTTCTGTGTGTTAAGAAAAATAAATCAGGCTTGTGATAAAAGCGAAGGGGTAATTAAAATGAGCTAATAGATGTTATTAGCTATTCATCAGCTGCGATTGCGTTCAAACTCTCCCTGGAGGCACAGTGATCCTCCCAAAGAGGAAAAGTACTTGAAACAGGTAGCGCTGGCGTCTTTTCCTGAATACCAATTAGCTCAGGCTTTCTGTGGCTCAACCATGTGAATCATTTGACAACAGAGTAGCAGTTTTTCCACGGCTGGCTAATTCAGCACAACGCCTGTGAGGGAGGTAGACACAGAGCACCGCGGGGAGAATGTCACGAGTATTTGAGAAAGGTTAGACAGAGAGGAGAGCGTGTTGCCATCATATACGCCATTCATCACTCGTGCACCGCAGTCACAAAGAGCTTCCGTGGGCGCGAGTGTGGCTCCGTATTGATGCGCACTCTATTTGTGCACGATTCAAGGTGGGATGGCCCACTGAATGTGTTTGAGTGAATAGTGAGCGTGTGCCTTTTTGTACATAGAGCATGTCTCCCTCCAGAAAACGGCTCACACGGCTAATGCGTGATTATGCAAAGCAGAAGGTGGTACAACAATGGAGGATCAGCATCAGGCTTTCTCACCACAGACTGTTTAACTGTGACTGTTTTCACTGAACATTTGTAGTGAGACAAGTAAACCGTCCTCTGAAGGAGTCAAAGGCACTTAACACTTCACATCTGGCATTAACATGCATCTCCAGTGACCACTTGTGATGTCAGATCCTTCCTACTTGCAAATATACACCTACATCTGCAACCAAACTAAAAGTTTTACACAAAGGAAGAAATATCTTTGCATATCACATTTGCCGAATTTACAAGAAGGCCCAAATAATCCAGAATTTGTTATAAACACCTTTGAACAAGGTATATTAAATCTCTCCTCACTCAACAACTCTTAAAATTGGGCGATTCTTAAGGAAGCCTGGGGATTGTTCAAACAGCTGCTCAATTTTGGACGCAGCAGACAAGTTGGCTCTTTTTTAACCAGTAGATAAAGCAAACGTGAAGCATTTAAGGCCGAATTTACAGAAAGGCACCAGTGATTTAGAATGTTTTTATAAAGAGCTTTGAACAAGGTATATTAAACCTCTCCTCGTGCAACAACTCTTAAAATTGGCCGATTCTTAAGGAAGCCTGGTGAGTGTTCAAACAGCAGCTCAACTTTGAACACACTTGAGACAAGTGAGCAGTTATTTAACAGCAGATAAACAACAATTGCGAAAGCATTTAAAGCCGAATTTACAAAAAGGCACCAGTGATTTAGAATTTCTCGTAGCCGCTTCGTTGTAAAAAAAAAAAAAATGTCTCCTCACTTAACAACTCTTAAATTGATGTGATTTGTTGAGGGAGTCTGGTGACATTGCAGCTCAGAGGACATCAGTTGTGAACGTGGTCTTTGTGTGTTGTTAGGATTGTGTACTTTTGCCGGCTGTGGCGGCCACACTCGACTGCGTTCTGTCACCTGATAATGATCCCGCGATAAACAGCAGCGCTACGACATGATTGGCTGCTAACAGTTCCCCCACAGACGTTCTCTCAGCCTCTCTGGGCCGCCAGCTCTGCTTTCGACACAGGAACCTTTACAAAGGGCCATGAATGTGCGTCTAGTAGGTGTCAAAGCTCCAGCAGACTGTAGTAGACATGGAGAGTCTGACAGCCGCTCCTCATGGCTGGTTAGCTCCGTCCACGGGCTGTCCTGCTACACTGAGCGGCGGTCAGTCTGTCGCACAGTCTGGTCCACGTCTCCAAACCTCGACTTTCACTCGCTGCAGAGCCACGACGTCGCTGGATGGGAGGAAACGAGCAGAATTTGGGGGGTTGCAGTTACGCAAATTTGTTTCGCTCTGAGATGCTTGTGCTCTGCTGTGATGTGTCCAGTGGTACTGAATCTTTTATGTACAACCTTTTTAAAAAAGTCAACCTTAAAGAAAAAAAACAAGTTTTCACATCAGTAACGTCTGAGGTATGAAGTGATGCACGCCACAAGTTTCACTCTAACGCAGCGCAGGCACGGCAGTGTGTGTTGTTGCGATTCGGAGCGGGTCCTTTTGGTTTTCCATTTTGGAATTTGTTTGTGCATATTTGGACTAAAAGCGTGTTTATGTTGGAATAAATCAAGTCGTTTTGTCACAATACAGACAGCGGTTTATACAGGATGAAAACCTGGCAGAAGGGACATCACTTGAAACACTTCATCAGACTTCACTGAGCTCCCTGTGGAGCCACGAAAGCCTTTGTGCTGCTCCTTTATGTATGCAGCGGTATTCCTGCGGACACGCAAACAGACGTAAATGTTTGCCTTCGAGCAAAGCGGTGTGAGATCAGCTTTATTTTGAAACAGTGATGAAAATGAACAGCGACTGATCACAGAGGGAGCTAACGCGCCGGGACAAACTCGCCGCGGATGCCAAGGAGCAGCAGGGAGTCGTGTTTGCAGGAGGAAGGCAAAACCATGTGGTGACTGATAAGATTACGGAGCAGATGTTTATGTACGTCCTGCGTCGATTGTATGCAGAATCCAGCGGTATCACATTTTAGGAGTCGAAGCTTTTTTCTCCAAATTTTTCCAAAGGCTGATGCAAATAAACTGCAGGCTTCCAACAACAACTCTTCCGTGCAACACGCAGAAAGTTATGAATTTAAGCTTCAGTTAATTTATTACAAATGTAATCAACTGACTCTTGTATGCTTCATGGGTTTGTGCATGACATTAACATTTAAAGGAAACAGCTTTCTATTATTTCTGTGATCAGAGGAGGAGGAGGAAGAAGAATTCTCGATAAAAAAGCGAAGAGCTGAAGCATGTGAGAGAACATGCTGCGAAGAAGCTAATAACAGCTCTCGGGGTCCGTTTCGAGGACTAATCTTTGTTCCTCAAATCAAACATAAAAAGGCAATTCTCTGTGTTAATGAGCTCAATCACTCTTCCTAAAAGCCTTAATAATTCATTTGCTCCCAGATTGTCAGACATCCATAATGAATAACATGCACAGTGAATTATTTACACAGCCATCCTTCGTGGCAAACTTACTGACTGACACTGAAGTTACCCGGTGTGTCTGATGGGCTGTGTGTGTGTGTGTGTGTGAGTGTTCATGTGTGCAGATTTCATACCAACATTTGGCTCCGTAAATGGGCTCAGAACTAAGAGCAGTAGTGACATCCTCTGAGAAGACAAACAGCACCGAGGCTAATAATAGGAGTGAGCGTGTGCTACCAGCTCCCCCATCAGTACAAAGCAGGGACGTACAGACAGGAGCAATGATTCATTATCAGAAGAAACCAGGAGGAACAACATCTCCCAAAAATATTTTGTGTCAAAAGAATCTCAAAACCTAGTGAAGCCATCCACCTCTGCAGAGCCAAAGTTCACGTTACATCACAGGATAGAAGTGGACGTTTGGAAATCAGCGTTTGTGAAATGCTGGAAATGACTCCGATCCTGGCTGCGCAGCGCTATATTGGCCAATTCTGGAATCTTTGCCCCTGCAGCCAGAGTCAATAAATTCACCTGTCACACAATTCTGCCTTCAGTTCTGGGTCAGAGAAACTCTAATTCAGCAGCTATGTCTCTAAAAGGAACTCTTGTTTGGCTCTGCTCACTGGCAGGTAATCTCACGGTTTTTATATGTTACATGCTATATGTTGTGTTGCATGTGAAGTCGGATATAATGCACAGAATGTGTGTTTTGCTTGCAGTCTGGTCCTACTCTGCAGCTCAAGATGAAAGTATGCATCAGAATTGCAGCTCACAACCTGAAAATCTATCAGCTGCTCTCAAGGTAAACTATTAATGTTCTTTCCTGGTAGAAAAACTACTTTATCATGCAGTTATTGTAATGTAGCTCACGTTGTGGTTACTGGACAGAAAACAAAAAGATTAATTAATAACCCAGTGTGGGTGTTGGCTATTTGCTTTTTTGTATGTCATGCCACACTGTCAGAGACACACAACAGCTGTATTGTCTAATATGAACCAACAGGAGGCGATAGATTGCGGTGAGAACCTGCCGTGGAGCTCACAGCAGACAGCTGCACTGCTGCTCTCCCTGAGGAATCTGACTGATAGTCTGCATAAACACCAGCTGAGAGGTAGGAGGATGAGCCAGAGACACGCATGTTGGCGTGTGTTCTCCTGTTCTATATGTGTTCTTCTTCAAAGTGCTGTTTGAGATGTCAGATAGGGGGAATTAATCTGCCAGCTGAGTCAATAAAATGTCAAAATGTTTTCAAAAGTCCTGGTAAATTCCTAAAGGTCAGAGTGATGTCTTCATACGGCTTCTTTTGTCCAACGACGAGTCCAAACTCCAAAGACTCTTTATGTACCGTCACGCATGACAACAAAAGCAGCAAATCTGGAACTGGCACACGTTGGCAATTATGATCAACTCATGGATTCATCTCTGCAGCTCTCATGTTAGAATTTAAGAGACACTTTGTAAGAAAAGTCCAGAATTTTAGTTAAAAATATTTTAAAAAATGAAAAATGTCCCGTCTTGTCCTCCACTTTGTACGGCAAGAGGCAACAGTCTGACAGTAGTTTCATCTGGGTGATGTGAAAGTTACAAATTTGAGTCTAATAAATGAGCAAAATACATCAAATAAAGAAGTTGTGTTTCAGACAGACTCCCGTCAGCTAACGGGGCCACTTAGCTCCACAGCTAACTGAGCTAATGGTACGTGAGCAGCAGTAAACAGTTTTGGAGCTACTGTAGAATCTTGTACTTCTTCACACTCAGATCATAGTTTGGGTTAAATTGGCTTAAGCAGAAAGTTGAAATGCTTGAGGATGAAAAGGTGGTAAAGTTTTTTGGGGTGCAGGGAATATGACTGACAGACTTTTCTTAATCTCAGCAAATTTTCTTTCTGTATTTGTGGTTTAGGCAATCTGTTGTTTTCTGACGCTTTTTGACGACCAGAAACATGAAAAAAAAAGCAATTTTCAGCTCCGTCACGATGACGTCTTGAGCAATAAAATCAAGCTGTACTGACCAGGATAACAATTTAGTTTCAATCATGCAGCAGGTACCTGCCATGTCTCCTGATTGTGGGTATAATGATAAAAAATAAAAAATAAAAAATCTGCCATATTCAGTGTGCTTCTAATCAATCAGGGTTTGGTTTGCTGCTGAATAATACTCCCTGATAACCTGAGATGAAGTGGAGATTGCAGCTGATTGAAACTACTAATGTAAATAAGTAAATTATAATTAAGACTTAAGTCACACTGACTAGCAATCATGTTGAGAAAGTCTGAGTGCTGGTGGAGAGCCGTCGCTGTCACCCAGTTTATCACATTTGTCAAAGCACTCGAAGTCTAACACTGAATTAAGTGAGCTCCACCTGCCAAGTAGAATAATTACTTTCTACTGAAGATGCTCTCATCGCTGATTAAGATTAAATGTTGTGATGCAATTTCTGCTGATAGACTGCGAGGGGAATAATTGCTCGAGTGTTTTGTCACGTAGGTCTGAAATTAACTGGATGAAAAGCACGGCGGCTCCAGATTTCATCAACATTAATGTGGATTTCTGCTGTTTTTATTAAGAGAGCCAGTACAGTTTAGGGGCGACGGATTAATAGAAGAGCTGCAGGTGACAACAGAAACAATGAATACTCTAAAAAAAAAAATTTATATTGCTCATGTATTAAATAATCATTGATTTTAAGAGTGCCAAGGTGCAGAGCCGAAGAAGTGCCCTCCAGCCGAAGTCCCCGACAACGGAGGGTTGGTTTGTGTCACAGTTGCGAACAAGCGCTACTGCAAACCTCTGTGCAACGACGTAAGTTGGAAACACAATATTGTATAGTCTGTAAAAAAACAAAAACATGTTGTTGTAATAAGTACGAGCTGGAATATAACTGCAGTCTTTTTGTCACAGGGTTACGATTTTGCTTTCATAAGGAGGAGTCGTCTGTATGATGCGTGCAGCGAGCAGAGAGGGTATAGATGGGACACTCAGTACGTAGGAGGGAACAAGCTGGCTGTCTGCAACGGTAAGGCTGGATTTTATCAACTAACTTGGAGATGCATCAACAACTTTTGAGCTAATTGCTGAGGTCAGGTCAGAGTTCACAGCCGAGGCTAATCTATAAAAACCCAGCTGTCCTCAGCTGTACTGTACGTTTCTTCAATGCAGTTGTGTTTTATTACTTTTTCATGTCTCAACCTGTCTGTGCAAGGAAACTCACATTATATATTTATACAGTGGCTCTTTACATAAGTGTATAGTTTGGTAACTTCTGTGAAGCTGAACTTTCCTTACTCTCCGTTTCTAGAAGCGTCCTTTCAAGTGTCAGGAGCGAAGACGGCGTATTTTCCTAGAGGTCAGGACTGCCTGACGACCAAGAGCAGCAGCCGACTGCAGGACGGCGTCATTGAAGGGTTTAAAGATGAGCTGAAGAACGAGGGCGTGCAGGGAGAGGCGCAGTACGCCTGTCTCGTATGTGGACGACAGTGAGTCTGGGAAAATGCCTCAGACATGTCAGGAAGTTTGTGGAGCGAACGTCCTTCCAAGTTGCACAATGACATGAAGCTTTGAAGTAGTTACAAATTGTTTGACTCGAGAATAAAATTGCACTTGAACATGAATTTGCTTCCTGCGCCTGCATTTGTGCACGCTGAGCTGAGTGTCGGCACATACTTTCATATTTTGTATTATTCATCCATTGTCAGACAAGCTGCATTTTCAACAGTGTCTTCCTCTGACTGTTACCTAACGATGCAGTCATGCTGCAGCCATGGCAGGAGCTCTGTGAGGTGTTAACACTGAATATTTGAGTGAATGTTTGCTATTTTGGGGTTGTTGCTTCAAGTATGGCAGAAATATTACATTTTGCCAGACGGTGGTGCCAGAGAGACGACTCTGCTGTTATCAATGGCCCAGTGTCAATGTCCCCCACAGAGTCAGCTGACCTCACAGGTCAGGTATTATTAAACCTCCCAGAACTGCTGAACTATTACTGAAGCTCACCACCAGAGATCTTGTACTCTCTCATAGTTACCAGCCATCAACATGGATTATTCCCTGAGAAATTAAGGAAAATATTGAAAGAAACACCCTCTCTTGACACCTCCATTTATCCAGATCTGAACCAAACGTTCCCGTGTAACGCCCATCCTTATATCTTTACACTGTCTGCCCATCCAATTCAGGATTCACTTCAAGTCCTGGTGATCACATTTACAGCCATTAAAGAGCTGCTGTGGCCACAGACAGTAATAGCTGAGGTCCAGCGATCAGGGCTCATTATCTGCCCCTCGCTCCAGGCTGATAAAAAGGCCACTGTGCTTTTGAAGCAGTAGCTCCAACACTGTGGACCTCCCTCTCTGTCCGTGGACACATTTGAAAGGCGTGACATTTCTGATCTTGAAAGGTGCGATATAAATAAACTGCAGGTCATTACAACTCCCAGAGGAGATTGTGAAAGGACTAACATACTTACACTGACTCTCTGCGGGGGCTGGACAGTCACTTCGAAAATGGACACTAACAAGAGGATGGATACATGTGGACAGATCTGAAGAAGACCGGAAGATTGCCATCTTCACTGGTTTCCTCCTGACTTTCTTTTACTAACAGTCACCAAACATTTATTTGTCTGGTGGCAAACTGTGGACCAGAGCAGCAGTTCCAACGAGGTTAACCACTCTGCTAAATGGACTGCTGTGTCTGCAGTTCTGTCTGCTAACACATCCAGACGTAGCTCACGGAGGCCAAGGTTAAAAAGTCAAAATGAGATTGCAGGATCGGATTAGGTAGCCATTGACGTTCCACTTCATTCTATTAGGAATCACTCTAATCAGTGGAGAAAATGACCTGCTGAACGACCCTCTGGTGCAGGCCGACAGACTGTCTAATCATCAATTACGGAAATAGCCGTCTGTGAACTGAGGTATGAACGGTGGTCAGCTGTAACGTCACACATCTCCCACTAGGTGGTACTACACTTCACCATGACAAGTGTGTGCTGATAGCTTTACTTCCATTTATTGATTTTAGAAACCAAACCAGTCTGTCCACAAACTTTGAGGGTTCTAAGCATGTGGAAACAATTTGGAGAAGTTTGTTTCCTGCTTAAATATGACTTGTAGAAATTATTTTTCTAGTCTGTAGTGGGAGAAACTGAGTGGCCCGTATAAAACCTCAGTCTCATCCCCATCTAACGTCTTTGTGATGAACTGACTTCCTGCATCCAGCTTCCGAAATGTAGTGAAACCGTCCGTCGCAGTATAAATGAGATCATGATGACATCCAGGTTTTAAATGACCTAATGGTGTTGGTTTGTCCTCATACTTAACTTCCAAACAAAAAGATTGAACTCTTCTAACATCACAACTGCGTTAGACTTCGATTATCGTGCAATATTGATCAAAAATGATATTACCTTTGTTTACATGCTGTTATATATCAGTATGTAGGTTTCACTGTTTTGACTCAGGAACCTCACTGATAGCAGTGTTAGTCTTTGGACACTAGAGGGCAGTATTAAATCACTCTTCTGTACGTCTTCTTTATTTTCCACCAGTGAAACTCACATCTCATCTTGCTCACAGTCATCAGTGCAGCTGAAAAGCAGCATCTCTTATTAAAAAAACAACCTGTTGGAGGCAGAAACAGACATGCACAGTGTATGTTTGGCAGAATAAAAGAGGAACTTATCAGTTTTAATGATGTAACTTTGTGCTTTGTTTCAACGAGTAACAGCACTGACGGATGTTTCTCTCAGAACGGAATTTAATATTTACCTAAAGAAGACGTTTAGAAGTTTATAATCTCCTTCCGTTTGTTCCTTCCTGTCGTCTTTCTCCTCTTTCTCTCTCCTATTCAGCAGCATGTGTGTTATCCTAACAGAAGAGACGATCAGTGAAGGAGTGAAACTTTTCTCTTTCAGTCATTGTGTTGAACCTAATGCTGCTCACTTCCCTGGCTGCTGTCCAACTCCTGCAAATAGGAAAAAGAAAGAAAACTAAAAAAAAAAAAAAAAGCGAGAGAATGACGGTCTACAAAGAACCCACTGAAGAGTGAGAACGAATGTGAATTCCTGTGCTAACATTTTGACAATGAATAACAATGTGCTACACCTTTTGTTATATTTGAGAATTACAATTTTTTCCGTCGAGGGTCTGACATGCAAATAATCATGTCTGTAAGTCTGGTTGGGTTAATACTTATTCATACACTAAGACAAGCTTTGTTCAGAACACAGACACTGACTGACTGTATTTCAGAGCTGAGTGCTTCCCTCAGAAGCTCGAGCTCTCCGTCTTTATGCATGTCCGACTCTTTCCTCAGTCTGGTAAACAAATGAAACCCGTGTGAATAACAGAAAGAATGGTGGGAAAAAAAAGGGAAAGACGAATCTCATGAAAGAGGAAACTTGTAAAGAGAAGCTTCAGCATTTTTTGTTCTATATTGAGTTAAAATCTGTTGATGTTTTCGCTTTACTTGCTGTTTTTTTCATGTTATTGTGTTTTATCACTGAGAAAATAGATAAAACCAAATAAAAAATATATCCTAAATATTTCACGTTGGTGTCAATGCTGACAGTGAAACAGAAAGGCCTGATTTATCTCAACTCTTATTAAAAAAACATCAAATGAACAGTGAGGATTGAGTTGAAGGAGCAAAGGGATGTGTTGTAATAAACAGAAATTCACAGGTTTCAGTATCTATCAAAACAACTTCATTACTATAATAACATAAAAGATAGTTTAACTAAGATGTTTAAAGAAAGTGTTACAGGTTTAAAGTTAGCCACAGGTCACAATCACAAGCTGAATGACAGTTATGACCCGGAATGATCAGAGGCAAGCTGCAAGCTGCAACACACTAACTTATTCTGAAAACTGTTTCAGGTTTTTCTCACTTTGGCCACAAGATTAATCAGTTAATCATAAAACAATAACTGGCCAACCTTCATGATGCACCTGCTGCCTCCAAACAACAAGAAAACCAGACTGAAGCAGCTCCTGTGTCGACAAAAGTCACTTGGCGGTCTGAGGAGCTGTCCTCCTCTGACAGTTTTAAAATGAGTTCTTGAACATCTGAAGATTGAAGGATAAACAGCAGAATAACCACTGACAATCAACCATTCTGACGTTTTTTTAATTTTTCAGACTAACAAGCTGCCGTCAGTGTTGTCAGGTCCGTGTTATTGCGTTTTTGGTAATTTTGTCTCTTGGGGGGCTTCTGCACAGGGGTATATAAGGAGGCCCCCAAGGGACAAACTACTGAACATTGAGTGAACTGAGAGCAATAAATCAAGTTCAGTTCTCTCACAATTAAAATCATCCAACCGGAGCAAATCTCAATGGCTGGTTTGGTAGCTACAGCTGCAGCATCATTATCACCCTTTACAGAAAATGTAGGCATAATAATCCACTTTGTTTCATATGTGTTTGATAAACAAGATAATTATATACAATAAATCATAAAAAAACAGAAAAATAGATAGTTTCAGAGAACGCTATGAACCAAACAGATGCATTAACTTTATGGAAACGCCACAGAAGAGACCACATCTCTTTTGTAATAAACAGAAACATCGAGTTCTTCTGTTTTCGAAAACAGTCTGTTCTTATTGAAGTGAAGTGAACATTTCACACGGTAATTTCATAAACATACATAAAATCTAATCACTCAGTTCAATCTCCGTCTGGTAGAGGCGTTGGACTCGGGGCTGTGATTTTACCTGTTACGGCTCTTAAGATGTTTGAAGGTTCTATATTGAGCTTCACATGAATCTGAGACGAGACGCCTCTATCTGTCTTTTATTGGAAGTTAATGAAACAATAAAACAACTGAGATAAAATTGCATTTCCACAGTTTGAAAACCTACAGCTGTGTTTTTTTTTAAGTTAACACTTCTCTGTGGAGCTTACAAATTACATTTTTTAAGGTGAACATACTGTTATTCAAACGGTGGAAAGATATTTCCAGCAGCGTGACACTCGGGATGGCATTCTGAATATTGGTGATTCTTGCAGTTTAATATAAGATTCCTGCAGTGCAATGACATCTTCAAATGAGCCTTCACAAATAATGCAGCAGTGATATATCAATGAAGAGAATCCTACACATAAAAAATACATACAGCTCCTAAATCATCCATCCCAAGAACACTGGCTGAATATTTCAGGCCTCTCTCTGTTGAAGCGACGGGGAACGAGCTACGCCGGCAGCCGCCCTGTTTTGCACACTGAACACTTTTTAAACGACTGTAGCACTCATTCAAATTGACACGCATTCAATTTCCAACAATCAATGGGCAGAGAGTTAAATATGCGTTTTAAAGAGACGCTGCAGAGGCTGAAGACAGGATTGATGGTTTCAGCTCAGAATGGATGATCATAAGAATGACTGAGAGGAGGCCTCCCCTCTTCCGAAGGCACGTCCTCAGCACTTCCCGTGGCTAATAAGCCCCGGGGTAATGAAGGACCTAGTATGTTTAATGAGGCTGATGGATGAACAGGACATGCTACCACACATGCATGATTTAAGGGCAATGCTCAGAGAAGGAGGGGAGGGGAGGGAAGCTCAGAAAGAGGCAAGAGCAGAACATGAAGTGGGAGTGAAGGACAGAGGAAAATAAATGAGGATGAGCAAAACAAACAGATCAAAGTACATGAAAACATTATGTGTGCCTATTTATGCTGTTATACTGGTTACATTGAGATCACCTTTAAATTAGATACAGGAGAAATGTGACTGAAAGAAGTAGCAATGTTTACATTTTTCAACATTTTTAAATCATTACCTTGACAGGTTCGGGGGGCGTATTAATCACTTCACATCCATAGTATTGTAGAGAGGACATTATCCAAAGTAGTGGCATCAGCAATAACAATGACCCGCTTCCTTCCTGGAATACTATTGATCTCCAGTCTTTAATTAAATAGAGGAAGTCTCTTTGTGCAGAAACAAGGTAGACCAGCAGCCGTGTTTCAATAGAGGAGGTCCTCAATTCATATTCTACAACTAGCTTATATTCTGCTAGTCCAAGATGTCTTTACATGATCCATTGATGCCTCTTTGTGTCCATCATTCTATGTTTAGATGCTTGAATCTAAGGAGTGTTCACCAATTAAAGGTCTGTTGTCAAATTACACTGTCTGGCTCTGTGACACACTCGATTAACACATGTTCATGAAACAAAGAAGCCACATGCTGCTATTTTCACACATACCTGATGGTGAAAATGAATGTAGACGCTTCCCTAAAGGGCACGCGGAAACAATAAACGGACATCACCCGAGAGGGTGAAAGTCAGAAGTGTGAACGGTTGCATTTTCACACATTTCGTGTTGTCTACATACGTGTTCTCTAAAGCTCTGAAAGTAAGAGTTAATGCTCATGTAAGGGCCACGACACAGCAAACAGATACCAAAGAAGTGTTTTTCCAGTTAGTACATGATGAATGAATCCACTTCAACCAAACTCCATCCATTAGTTGGTAAGTTGCTGGATAAGCATTCAGTGTAAATGCTTTTACTCTCCGCCCCTCAGTCATTTTTCCCTTACAAACCTCCCTGCATCAATCACATTAGCCTCTGTTTTTCTTTACACTTGTTGACTGAATGAAATACACTGCAGATCAAAGCCTTAATTAAGCCAAATGGTCTTAATGCTCTGTTATTTACACTTCCAGATTTGGACTCCAGCCAGGCAGATACAGAGAGAGAAACACAGACAGGAGGTGGGTTTACTCGTCTATTCAGCACTTCCAACACTATGACTCAGTTCTGTTCTTTGTAAATAACACCTTCTATCTAATGGACCTGCAGGAAACTGCTTCTTATTGTGATTTTGACAGTGTGAGTCCCGTCTTGTTCTTTTCTATGTGCATTTGACATTACAAGAGTGACCGCAGCTTTTAGCGTGACTGCTAAGATTATTTTTGATCAGCTATACAATAGAAAACCTAGAAGCTCCTGTTAAAGAGAGGACTGTGATTGCACTTCTGTCCAGCAGGCCCTCTGACAGGCTTCAAAAGACAGAAAAATAATTACACATCACAGCAGCAGGGAATATTTTATACATCAGAAAGAAGAGGGCTTCTTTAAAGAACATTCTGTGTGTTTTTCTTTCGCCCCTTTGTGTTTTATTGGCATTTATTTCCTTGCAGCATTTGCTAGTTCTTTATATGGCAACTTTATGTTTGCTTAGGTTCAATTCTAATTTTTTTCTCTAGTCACTACACAGTGCTTATGCTCTGGTTAGGTTTGGACACAACAATCACTAGGTTAGGTTTAGGGAAACATCACGTTTTGGCTATTTTGGTCGCCACAAATGCAGTGGAAGCTGTCTCAATGTCTCGCTTAAAGAAACCAGTTTTGACCTTACAGACACGGCTGGAGATGTCCCGACTTCCCAGTAAAATATTTATTCTCATGTGGCCACAAACACCACTTGAAGTTGTGCTGAGGTCTCATCAAATAGATCCACTGGCTTCATACTTCACATTTGGTAGGAAATGGTGATGAGCTGATTTTCTTTCCTTTTTTAAGCTTTTGTTTATGATAAGGCCTATTTTAACACAGATCTGTTCTTCACAATGTAGCATTATCGGGGTAAACATGAGGCGTGTCCCCTGGTTGCACTGGATACTGCGTCCTTTTGGATTTATTGTGTCAGCGGCGCAGGACGTGTACCCAGCACCGTCACTGAAAACACTAAAACCGACAGGTCACAAAATTAAAACTGAAAAATGGGGACAGATACAGACACATAGACACACACACTTTTACTTTTTAATATTAGGGTTGGAACAAAATTCCAGCACACCTGGACCAGTTGGGAACAACTGGCGTAAGGGTTATAGTCTGTGACAGAAGTAATTGCTAGTACTGCAGACGAGGGAGTATGTACTGTGTCTGTGTGTCCAAATATATAAACCTCCCTCATCGACGAGACAGTTGCTGACACTTACCTCAGACAGGTGCTGTCACTGACAGGTTTCTGACTGACAAACAGGCTCTCCGCTCTCACAGATTCTGTCAGTGCCTCAGCCTCAATCAACTGCCGGTCCAAGTCTGCAGTCAAGAGCAATAAATCAAACACAAAATGACTTCCCTCAAACACGGCAAGATACACTGAACGTGTATTGTTAAAACATTTGCTAAGGGTGGCTGAGACACTGGGGCGAAGTTAAGTTTATACAGTGACCCCTCCACCACCTCGAGGATGAGATGTTCATACTGTAAGGCATCTGACCTCTTCCCACTAAAAAAGGAGACGCACTGTGACACTGACAGTTAGAGCTGGTTTCAGACCAACAGTGGCAGAAAGTTGTCAAGGATTTGCCACATAGAATTATAAACCGCTGTGCAGTGTTTTGACGTCAGATAAGCCTTTAAACTCACAGGCTTTTTACTAAAACTGGATTTTCAAACCAGTACCTGTAGCGACACATCGACAACAACGCGGCCTTTTGTGTTTTTGTGTCTAATGCGGTGCTATTTTCATTCCAAACATGCTGCGACCTGTATTGGTACTGGATCGCTTCCAACTGGCAATGCACACGGGAGTACAACCGTGAAGATCCACACATCAAGTTCTGCTGGATTTTCTATGAATGATGATGTCAACTCCCAGATAAATGATGGTTAGAAGGCACTGCTTTTACACGTGTCCATCTGTTATCACTAATATAGGGTGCATTTGGTAATTTTCCAGAGATGTACCCCTGAAGAAGTGAACCACCGTCCTAGCCCTGACATCCCAGGGTTAACCCCCGACGTTACCTCTCCAACCCTTAGATCCAGCTTCGTACTACAGGCCTCTGGCTTCCAACACAGTCAGGAAGCCAGAAACTAACAAACAACATCTGGACTCAAGTTACTGTACAACCCTGCCATATTTTAGCTAACTTTGCTGCAGTTACCGACTCTTTTTTCGCAAGTTTTGATTTCTGTCAAACAGAAAATGTTATAAATAAAAAGGTGTAGAGAGTGCTGCAAAATCAGGTGTGCCACAGTCAGCTGTCAGCTCATAGTGTGAAACGTGAAGCGTGGTTACATGTGCTCTTTCAGAATCACCTTATCTAACATAAAATGACTCGTGGTAATCGTCAGTTCGAGCTGGAGTGCTCTGTGAAACTCGTGTGACGGTTCCTGCAGCTCATCGGCTCCATCTCTGATTGTAGAGGGACAAAAAAAGACAAATCCTATCACAGCCTCAAGAATTGATAGAGTCATAATCACCAGGATGGATGAAGTTTGTATTGAATGAATACTCCTCAACAAAAGGGCTGACAATGAATGCAATGTAGGCATTTTTGAAATTCACTTTACCTTTACAAACAATAAGAAAATGCTGTTACCCCTGAGCCCAGATAAGATAGATAATGTGAAAATGGTTCTCAGCAGTTATGAGAGCTCTACCAAGGGTGTTGTGCTACTAATGAAAACAGTTTATACCACATCACACAAGTGTAATATGTTATTAAATGCTACATATATATATTGTGCATCTTTAAAGACTTGCCGCTGCAACTGCTATACGAATAATCCCCACACAATGTTTGTCAATTAGCAAAATGTACATTCCCACTGTGCGTTGCTTTCCTCTCCAAGTCTTCAGAAACACTTGGTCCAACCCGACTAAATTAATTTTTAGTTTGGCTAGACACATGCTGTCAACACTCGCAACTTTTTTGATATATTCCTCTTACTGCTAATTATTTTACCACACACATGAACGGTGGTATGTTCACAACCAGAGTCTCATTAGTGCTGCAAAGGCCAGAGGTATCAGAGCTGTGAGCCGCACAGAATTTTAAATCTCTCATCACCAAATGAGGGACTTTACACCTCAGAAGCTTTGTGTTCTGACTCTGAAGGCTGGTCTGTGAGGACATAAAGCAAAATAAGGCCTGAACTTTGGTACAGCAAATTTAGCAAGTGTTCATTTTAATCAAAGACGAGGTTCAAACTGTGTCTGAGTTCTGTCACTTGCTTTGGTCTCCCTCGTGTATTTCTGTACAGAATATTATTAGACAGATTTAGCATGTACTGTCACGGAGACATCAGAGCACATACACCTGCACACTCATCTCATGATATACTTATTATTATATTTGACCACCTTTAGGCCTCCTAGTCCAGATAAATTGTTTTTTTTCATAGATTTCCAATATTCTTTTTCCATCTTATTTTATTCTGGAATCCGTATATACTTGCATTAATCATACAGTATAACTATTCATTTTCACTCCATTCAGTGACGACTCTAATGACTCATTTCCGATATCAGTTTAGCTTTTATTGTCCACCCACCATCTATAAAATTCAACCTGATTCTTCCTGAAATCAAGCTGATGACTTCACTGTGTCGGCGATGTGCGTTACATCATAATCAATCTATTTACAACCACTCATTCCTCTCATCGTAGTGTAAAATATACAAAGAAATAAATAATATTTCTCAGTTAGGTCCACATATGCAACACATAAGCTCCTCACTGTGACAATATGACCTCCATGTAATGAGTCCACCTCCCTCTCCAGGTCCTCACACACTGTCTCTCTGCTCCCTCGAAGACTGAAGTCACTGTTGAACCTTGAGATCTCTTGGAGGAAGTTTTCCTCTTCTTCTTTGGATTCCTTCTTTATCTTGGCCTGGTAGGAAAAGACAGATCAGATGAGAAATGCTCCCAACGATAATACAAGTACAGCTGCCTGTGAGGCCGCAACAGCCTCTCCTGCTGCTGCTGTTAGTGATATCAATAATGGGGAAACTTTTATCTCAAAGTCATTAGAGCTTACAGTTTTATTTCACTTTTGCACAATATTTTTCACATGTACTATTTTAGACTTTTCTACTTCCTTCCTATGTGCTCACTCACTCACACATATAGTTGCCATGAATTGTGTCGATTCTTCATCAATGGTGTATATCTGGGATCAGCTTAAAAGTACTTTTCGATGAAATGTGCACGCTATTCTCTCTTCAGTGGGCCAGGAGCTTAAACAATTACTTAATTAGTTGGTTGAGAGGAAATAAGGTGCATGACGCACACTACAAAACAGGTCAGAATCATTCTAAAAGCGGTAAATAAAGCACAGCTGGAATACAAACCAAAGAAAGGCTGTTGTTCTGAGACACCGTGGATAACTAATTCAATTTCTATATATCTAAATAGTTTAGACTATCTAAGTTGATGGTGTATTTATATGGCACATAACCAATATGATACGGGATGTAAATATTGATTCTGGATTTCAACCCACTAGACGTTCCCTGAGGCGGCTCTTCTGGCAGAGCATCGCCTCAATTTGCCTCAACATCTGGTCTTCAGTTTTCAGCTGCGTCGCAGACAACTGCTGAGCCTGCAGCACAAACAGACGATCGGCAGTTCAGACACACAAACTGACAGACAGATGTACTGAGGGACAACATTACTGAAACTCTACATGTGCGAAATGTGTTAGTGATCCCACAGGAGGCTCAGGTTAGATAAAAAGATTAGATTGGATAATTTTAAATCAAATTTCTACTGAAAACCATTACAATCATTATGTGCCATACACTGTATAGAGGAGCTGTGTTAGTGACCCTTACTGGGAGATGGTTAGCAAAAAATGACGTGCTGCTTTAACCACTTAAAAAAAAACATGAATTTCAGAGTTTCCGTAGACATCACTCACTTCCAAGTTTCCCTGTTTGGTTCCTCGTGTCCTCATCCTGTGTGATTATAGAGTTCGCCCCAAAAGAAAGACAGTTGTCACATAACGTTGGTCGGTAAATTCATGGAGGATGCTTTTTAAGATGCCCCAGGCATGACGTCCGGTACAGTTTTCAGTCTGTTATTCTAGCTGTAATGAATGGAGGGAGTTTATTGTTTCTTTTGGGTGGTGGGGGTGCACAGAAAGTTTTCAGTCAGTGCAATCAGCTTCCAACTCATCTAAACACTATAATTGTTTTAAGACAGCTCTTATAAACTGTATGACGATATATCGTGAGAGCTGTAAACACACGGTGCTGTAAACACACCTTGCGTACTAGTTTGATGTAAACAGTTTAAATATATAGTTCTAAAGGGTCAGAAGGTATCCTTCGTCCTGTGTTCTCAGGCAGATGATACTCAGGAGACATGCATGCTGTTGTATTCAGCAATCTTTTCTAATTAGACGGAGTAATTTGCTCTTTTGTCCGATGTCCACTTTTACAAGCACAGGAAGAAGTTGGCAATATTTCTGAGAGGTCAGCGAGCCTGCCTCTGACATAATGTCTCACACATGCTAAAAGGTTTCCGCTAATGTTATCCAGGGGAAATTAGCCATTGATTCCACAGTGGCACTTGCAATTTGCACTGTTGATGAAATGAATGGGAGAGATTAAGTGTTTTCAATCATAAAGCAGATCAGCTGATCAATATGCCAATATGCTCTTCTTTACCTCATGTGTCAATGCCACAGAAACCGTGGGCTGCCTTAAGGTAAGAAACTTATTTTTAATATCTAACATTTTAAGACAAAGTAATCTCATACAATAACAATATGAAAAAGAACATTACAGTGAATTAGATTGTTTTTATAAACGTATGCTAGGGATGAAAAGTAAAAGGATGTGCGTTCCTTCTGACATCACAGAGAAAATAGCCAAATACTGAATGTAACCAATGTTTTAAACCAGTATTTCAAATATGATCAACACAGTCTGTATCTGGAGGCATGTTCAAAGTCAAACTCCATGATACGCCAAGATGTAAGTGAGTTCCACGCTGTGCAAACATCAGGCTCTTCCATGATAAATCACCAGTACCATCAAAACCGGCAACGGTCCCATTCATCTATTATTTATATTAGCTGACTCTGAAATGTATTGAAATTTGTGAAAACCTGCCAGAACCCTCCCAATGTTAATTGCAATGGGGCTGTTAAAAATAATTAAAACCATCAAAGTATATCATGAACCTGTTAAGAAATTGAAAGTGTATTGTTCAGGAAGGATTGACAACCGAGTTTGGTTATTCACGGCTGCTCCACTAGAAACTAAATGTATTCAAAATTGACAGATTAGCAACAAATATAAACAATCTAAGCTGTAAAATGGCTTTACCTTTATATCCAGCTCCTTGTTGGTCTTTTTGGTTGTTCAGTTGAAGTCTTGATCTTCTCTTTGCACCTGATGATAACTACTTCAACTGAAAATACAGATAAGGTTAACTAATAACCTGTAAAAAGAACTGCGATACACTGAATGACCTATTACAAATAAGTGTTTGTAAATTGTCACTTTTGCTTCAAGGAGTTGTGTTAAGCTAACGTTAGATGGGTTGAAAAGAGAAAAAAACACACCTTATACATTTACGGGGAGTAAAAAAAATCCAATACCAATATACCAGCAGATCTTTGTTTATATAGCCTACATGGTTATCAAATTCTTCTGATAAAGATCTTGTCAAGGAGATTAACAACCTTATTGTCCAAAATGGCGTCAATGTATAGCAGTGAACATTAAACTTTTACTGGAAATTTAACCATTTTAAAAGTACCCCAAGCATCTTTTTCTGCATTATGCTGTATTAAAAAATGTGTTTTAATATCGCTAACCTGTCTAGGTAGCACAAGTAGTCTTCCATTGTTAGCTGATAGCAATAACTAAGCTGTACAGTTAAGTTAGCTTATTTTACTAGCCAAAATCCCAGTAGGTGAGCAAGAATTTGTGTGTATTCACTTAATTGTTGTTCAGATAGAAGGATTTACACAAAAAGTGTGTCTAAGCTCATTTTGAGTAAATAGCTGCCTTGATAAATAACTGAACAGTGAAAAGAATAGCTAATCCTGCAGCTAATCATGGACCTATTTCTACAGGGCAGCAAACAACCACCTAGCTAGCCCCCATGTAGCTAGCTTACTTATTAGCTCTGCCAATGACTTAGCTTTTAAAAATGACCCTCGTCCCGCCCCATCCCATGGCTGAACTCGTGTTACTTTGCAAACAAGTCTAGCAATGCTGATAAAAAATGACCCAGTAATAAAACAACAAAATACATAAATACAAGGCGCAGTTTCGGGAAACGTGAAGGTATCTAAGAAAAATCAGTGTTGTCTATCATGTCAGTTAGCTGTACCGGATGTTGCTAGCAAAGTTTAAGTTTGTTTAAGGCTCATATTAGTTAATGTAGCTTACATTACTGATACGTCTGCAGTCTCAGTTTCTATAAATCTGTTGTGTAGCTTATTTAATATACGTTTGCCTTTCTGCTATCACCATTCCTGCCTTGTATCTGCTGTCGATTTAACTTATAGCAGCGCTAGCTTTAGCTAGCTAGCTAACTGTGGTCACCCACATCGATCCGTCCCCCACTCACTCCAGCGTTCAACGCAATGAAGTGCTGCATCGGCTCAGTCAGCTTCACAGTAATCCACAGAGACCCGCAGTGTAAGTTGCATTTGTCACACAATTTACTGACTTTGACCAATTTCCCCGTTTCACCACTGTGACAGAAAAGCTCCTGATCCGGTGCCATGAAGCACATTACGGTGTGAAACGTTAAATGACCCGAGGACTACATCATTCTGACATTCATTTGCGAAATTAATATCACATATTGATTGAGGCTTTTCCATAAATCACCAGGCCGAGCCTCTCTCCTGACTGGCAAAGGCTCCCTTTGGAGACTTCGGAACAGCAAAGTCATCAAATCGTATGCAGACAATTAGCCCAGATAGAAGCCGGAGCCTGTCGTTCATTTGTGCCCGTTGTCTGTTTCTTTTTCAGCCCTCTGTATAAAAGAAACATCTGCGGACGCTGGGCCGTGGCAGGTCTATTTAACAAAATTGAAAGTCATTTTCGAAAGGTGACTGTACCGTGCAGGATTGATTCATCACACATAATCACGGCTTCCGTTTTCAATAAGGGGCTATCTGCTGACGTTCAAATAACCGATTTCATCTCATCTCTGAGTGAACCTGCTCTCTCTCTCCCTGTGTGTGTGTGTGTGTGTGTGTGTGTATATTTGTGTGTGTGTGTGTGTGTGTGCGCATGTGTGTGTATTGCTATGCTTGTGAGGACCCACCTTGACATCCCACCTTTCTTGTGTGAGGACACTTTTACTTGTGAGAACATTTTGCCTGGTCCTCACAAAGAGAATGCTAAGATGAGCTGTGTGTGGTGTGTGTGTGTGTGTGTGTGTGTGTGTGTGTGTGTGTGTGATGGACGCCCGCCTGCCCTCCACGCATTCCCATGATTGATCCGTCCCGGTCTTTAATGCAGAGAGGAGGTCATTGACATAGTCTGGTCCCATGTATTTAGCCAAGTGGATTAGCCTCTGAACAGACGTCGCAGGCAATCAATGAGCTGTAGGCAGAGTTACAAGTGGCCTGATGCATCATCCCTCTTATCATATGTGTTATATTTCAAGCCATCTGATTGCAAATGCATCAAACATAAGTGTTTAACATGCACATGTTCATACTGTCTTTTCATCCAGACTGTAAAATATCGAGTGTGAGACATGCAGCATTGTTTAAATCATTATTTTAACAGTGACCATTTACTTTAAAACCACCAACAGATGGCGACAGTCCCACAGTGTCCAGCCCTCCTCCTCTGGGTGGACCGAGGCCAGCTTCCCCCCTCAGTGCTGCGCTGTCACACACACACATCCATGTCGAGGCTATATCTCACATTACTACCTCTGAAGAGTGACATCATCAGATACCCAGCAAAGCCCGTTCACTTCTCAGTTGTCAGCTACTGTTGCATAACACTTTTTGTTTTTTTTGGGGGGGAGCTGCAAATATCATGAAGTGTGTTCATTTATTGTGTCTCCCGGTTCAGAAGAGGAGGATTCACTTCACATGCAACACTCTGACATGGAAGCTCCTCCACACTCACTATATTAATCATGTCATAAAAATGCACTTGCTCTTTGCCCTGAGATCCAAAAAAAAAAAAAAAAAAAAAAACCCAGCCCACACACACCTCGTCAGCTGATTGTGCTGCTTTCCTTTCATAACACTTTAAACACAACCACATGCCCTCCTCTGTGGTTTCACAGCGCGGGGCTACGTGTGCTTTTTAATGGAAAGTGATTATTACTTTTTTTTGTGTGAGCTATACGTGAGCTGGAAAGTTTATTAAAAGTAAACACCATTAAACTCTAAAATGACCCTAAAGAGATTCGTAGTGAGGGTGCAGCTCGGCGAGTGATGGTAACCTTTCCAGAACGATCATCACTGCGCTCATTAGTGAGTTAGTTTAAAGATAAGTGTGTGTTTTGTGCGCAGCTATAATATTGCAATATTAAAGGAGGAGGGGGGAAAGGGGCCATTCTCTTTGTACATTTATAATAAGGTTACTGTACTTTCGCGAGAGGGGGGAAGCTGGCACGCTCTTCCTGCTGAATGCGCCAGACAGCAGTGGGGCTCCAGTTGGCTGTGTGCGCTCAGACGCACAGACGCAAAGCATCCCACTGGCTGGACTTGTAGGACACTCGCTGCCGTCTCGCCCTCCACCGCTGCTCTGATCCCTTGTCTTTGTCTCCCCGCGGTGAGAAGACCACCCGCACGGGAGGGAAAGAGAGAGAGAGAGAAAAAGACGCACTTTTGCTCCTTTTTTCCTTGTTTTTCTTTGGATAGACCACTGAGAGTGAGAGAAACTGTGCCGAAGCATCGCGACTGGACACTTTTTGCCTTTTTGGAAAGGGGGGAATTATTTCTCGCATAAGGCGACCTGGATCTGTTGTGTACAGCGGGGGCGCACACTGCTCCGTCTTTTCCATGGATTTCAATACAGTGGAGGTACCCTGGGAATTAAACTACTCTTAAGTCGCTGTTAGTTCTCAGATTTTGTTCCAACGAGGGGGTTTGTGTTTCCCATGGAGAGGAAGACGATGATCCTCGCTGCGCTGTACGTCTTTCTGGCTCTTCTGGGTAAGTTTCACTCTTTTTATTGTGAGCCGACAGCAGCGCTCTGCTTCATACTAATTCATCCCATAGGTGCGGTAGTTAGGGGGCTAGATTGTGAGCTCTATTAATCAGAGGGGGGGCAGGCTGGCTGGCTGGAGGAGGCAGCGGCGGCTCGCTGAGCGTCTGCGCTGCTGGGGTACCGCGCAGTGGAGGCGGCTGTGCGGTCCAAACTGCTCCAAAACGGCGAAAGTCAATTAATTATCAAACGATAATGTGTGTGAAAGCAAAAGCTGTCAGCGAAGTAGCTGCGTGGATCCCGAAGTTTTCAGGTCATACAGAGATGGTTTCATTATGTTTACATGCAGGGGAACATATAGATCCTGTTAGTTTCCATGTCACAGCCTATCGAAGCGCATCTGTAATATGCGTAAAATGATGTGACCAAAAACAGCCACATAGGTGTTGTTGTGATGGTGTATTTGTAATGATCACACACACCGCTTTGTGTTTCCAGATGTGCTGTCTTGTGCCGAGGAGAACCTGCGCGCCGGGGCCACCCGGCTGGACTGTGTGAGGGCCAGCGAGCAGTGCCTGAAGGAGCAGGCGTGCAGCACCAAGTACCGCACGATGAGGCAGTGCGTGGCCGGCGGCAAGGAGAGCAACTTCAGCCTGGTGGCCGGCCAGGAGGCGAAGGACGAGTGCCGGAGCGCCATGGACGCGCTCAAACAGAGCCCGCTGTACAACTGCCGGTGTAAAAGGGGCATGAAGAAGGAGAAGAACTGCCTGCGTATTTACTGGGGGATCTATCAGACGTTACAAGGTTGGTTTGGTGCTTTATGTGGAACTTTTTCCTTGAGAAAAAAACACTCCAAGTTCCACCGTTCACCCCCCGATTTCAGTTATTACCGGTCAGAAAATGAAACAATAGTACAGTATTTTTTTTTTTTCCTGGGGATGCAATAAAACCACCACAAACCCCCTCAGGGTTTTTTTTTTTTAGTTTGGGCGGGACTGCAACATTTAAACAACAGCCTCCAGCTACAGTTAATTTGAAGTGGACCCCCCTCCCAGCTTTTTCTATCTGGTCTGTGAAGGGGTGAGATGATTTGTTGGCCAGGCTCCTCCCACTGCTGTTTGGATGGAGAGGGGGGGGATGCACCATCATCCTCACCCTCCCCTCCCAGCTCTGTGACCCTCCCTACCCCTGCTACCACAAACACACAAACTCAAAGAAAAGTCGCACACGGCTATTTATCTAACGAAACCCAGCAAAACTGTGTGCAGTCACTCATCTTTCATTCAAATTTTGGCCTTCGACATGGTTCAGGGCCACAGTCCTGCAGAGCCGGGACACTTTCTGACCTCCTAAATCACTTTCCTTGAGGGTAATGGAGCGTGAAGCCCCTCAGCGCTGCCAGTGCCATCTTAAAGAAGTGTTGGTCATAGCAGGGGGGGGCTTTTAGTCCCTAAACTGCATCCAGCTCATCAACAGCGAGTCCACTTCCAGTTGCGCAACACAGCTGACCAGTCTACCTAATCAAGCGTGTGGCTGTGTGCCAGCACGGATATCGACTGACCCAAATAACCCGTGTCACATGCAGGCCGATGTGAGGGGTGAAGGATGATAAACAAAACTGGGGGTTCAAAACAAAGCCTCTATCTATCTATCTATCTATCTATCTATCTATCTATCTATCTATCTATCTATCTATCTATCTATCTATCTATAACATCTGTCTGTCCTCCTCACAGGCAATGATTTCCTGGAGGATTCTCCGTATGAACCCGTGAACAGCCGTCTGTCTGACATTTTCCGGCTGGCTCCCATCATAGGTAAGATCAGAAAAATCTCTTTTGTGGAGGCTTTCACTCCTCCTCCAGGTGTTTCTTGTTTTTTTTATTTTACTGTTTCACCGGTCAACCATCTCAGTTGAGATTTGGTTAAAGCTCCAAGCTGTGCATGCTTCTCACCCACCCGAAGGTCGTCTGTGTGTCGAGTATTTATCCTCCCTCATCCTCTCCGCTATCCGTCTCTCTCTCCGCTCCTTCTCACCCCAGCAACTCTTTGCATGCTGGCTGGAAGTGACCTTGCATGGGGAGCTATAGTTCTGAGTCTCATCAAACAGTGGAGAAACGCTTTCAGTAGCGGAAGGAGAGGACTCTGTCGGTGCTGCTGTGGTTGTGGAGAGCTTCCTCTTGTTGGCTGTTTGAATCCACTTGTTGAAGAGAGTGAGTAACGTGGGAGAGCATGACAGGCATTTTTTTCTCTCCTCACGTCTTGTGTGTGGGAGCCATGCTGACTCAGGCCTCTAGATGGCGATGTTATTCCCTTCTTCACAGCCACTCGGTTACTCTGTGGTCCCACGGTAGAGTCTGTCGCTGGTACTTGGGAGTTTTAGTCCATGAATGTAGCGGCTTACATTTACATTATTACACTGCAGCTGACGAACGCTGTGTCAAATGAAACAGACGTGCTCTGCCTCCACATCTCCAGCAACACTGGAACACAGAACAACACTGATATTTTGACCCCTTTTGACACGGATCATCCTTTCCTTTCTGTTTCCTCTGTTATTTATATCTCACAATAGGCTGATTTGCCCTAAACCGATGCTTCTCTGACGGTATGGTGAGATCATAACGTGGGTGGTGAGATGCACAAAATCTTGGACTCGGTATCGACTTCAACACCGATTTGCTTCTAGTAAACAAACACGGCTGAAGATCCTGCCTTGTTTTCTGTAAAGCTTGTTCTGTCCCCCTGCGACTCCGTAGAACAAGAGTAGGAGACTTACAAAGGAGAAAGCTACCATGTCACAATATATGTGTCTGTGATCCTTAATACACCAGCCAGCGCCAGCAAGGACGAGACATCCACGGCCCATCAGTGCTGAAGCATGGACAGTCTGAGCTGCAGGTTCCAGGAGTGGGAACAGACAGATTTATGGTGTCATTCTTATAGTGAAGGCAGGCACTTCTTATTTTATGTCCAAATGCCTCTTTATGGTGATTGATGGCTCTGCATATACATACATCTCTTTGTAAGCAGCAAGAGATCAGAAATCCCATCAGCCTGAGTCTGTCGTTAAAGCCCCGTTATGGAGAGCAGGGTTACAATGTTTTATCTTCACTGCTGATGAATCTTGTCTTTGTTTTTTTCTTCTACTAGGTCATTTGTTTTTAAATGTCCCCAAAAGGTGACAACTTGCATTTCATAATTTCCCGGAGACCGAGAAGAAGTTTTTAAAAATCTTTGTTTTGATTCATCAACACTGCAAAAATGTATAAAAAAAAAGACATAAAACAAAAATCCTCCCATTTGAGAAGTTGGAACCAGCAGACAAAGCAAATCATTGTTGCTTTCAAAATAAGCCAAATGACTTATTGATTTTTTAAAATTGTTTTAATTTTATATTGACTTCAGTGCTGCAGTGGTCTTAAGTTGACAGTTTTGGTGAAGATATATTTACATGTGAACTCTCGTCATTGTTTGAGGATTTTTATTAGCCAAGAAAAAAAAACTTTCAAAGATCTTGTGATTTTTGACCCCTTGTTATGTCCCGACGGCTGTGTTGGGACTTGTGCTTCAGATATTCCTTCATGTTGATACATACGTAGCTTTGCATGTCTGTCTGTTTTGCTTTGGGCAAGTGAAATGGTGATGAGCATATAGGACAGAGCAGAGAGCTAATACAGACTGAGATAAAGCTGTGAGAGGAGTCTGATCATTAGGCAAAGAAGCCAGAAAAAAGATACACAGCTGGAAAGGCGACTGATATGAACAGTAGTCTCTGGGGAATCCTGTTTTCAAATTATGCAGATTTCATTGTTGTTTTGCACAGAACCTTAAATCAGAGGTAGGAGTGGTATTAAAGTGCAGTATAATACCCAGTTTGATTGTTTTTCTCTTTGTCTATAGGAAGTCTCTGTACAGTTTCTGTTATCTGCTATGTCACCTGCACATTTCTTCAGAAACACGTGTTCTGCTTTTACATACCTTCAGTTTCATCCTGCAAGACAAAATATGAATAATAGTTTTTCTAGTTTATTGCTAATTAGTGAATAAAAACAATTTTACGTTTGCAGAGTGCACGTATGAGCCGACTCAGCGGCCTGCGGTCGGCCGCCTATTTCAGGAGGCATTCTGAGCGCGTCCCGTGTTTGTCTCAGTCGGGCAATGATCCCAGGCTATAGGAACAATGGGCAGCCACCATGATCCTGTGATTCCATAATCGACCCCACGTCCCTGACTAAGGCAACTAATCTCCAGTGACACCCGTACATACAGTGCACAGATGCACAGATACTCAAACACTCACACTGCTGTGCCCGGAACACCTGTTCCCAACGAAACACCCATAGGCGTCGGTCTAATTTCATTAGAGAGACATTTAGGGTGTCGTCTTGGCGTCTCAAATACACGTCATAGCGACAGAACAACAGAAGTGGATGTATGCGCCGTCTTTGCTGATGTACAGAAAATCACTAAAGGATACTTAACAGGGATTAAAGGCAGAATGAGAAGGATTTGACGGTTGCTGTTTGTAAACACAGCGTTCAAACGTGTCCCCTCCTCGCAGCTCCGCTGCACCGGGAGTGCACCACAGCTTCCTCTCTGATGTGTCCGTATGTTGGTGGTTCTGCACGCTGTTATCAGCCGGGTGCTACACAAGGCTGACGCCCTGAGATGTCTTGAACGCAGCAAAATAAGAAAATGAAGGCAAAGAGCAGAAGCAGACAAACTGACCGACGTCTGGGTCAAAAGGGGTGATTGAGAGGAAGAGAAAGAGAAAGAACATTTCTACTTTTTCTGCCTGTAAGATTTAAACTCTGGCAGACACTTTTGTGTCTGTAAACATTATGGTTATAAATAATAAATATAAACACATATTGGATACAAGATGTATAAAACATGAACACTGACGTTACAGAGATCTTAATAATCCGCTCCAACTGAAATTAAAAATAACATTCTAGCTGATAGATGTGCACAAAAGCACGCAGCAGTGGGTTAATTCAGCTAATTATTTTCAGATCTCTCCCGGAGGCAGGATGCCTTTACCTCTGGGGCCGAGTCCAGTGAGTCACAGACAAATGTGAGCAACTCACTTCTCTGCACTAAAAAAAAAAAAAACGAGCAACTGCTGCAGTCGTTCTGATTAGTTCCTCAGTTGTGATTAAGAGACGTGAAACATATTCAACATGTTGTCAAAAGGGCTGGATGCTGCTGGACACGAGTAACACCTTTGAGAAGGATCTACAGATTGAATGCTGTCCGTCTTTATAGATCACCATATGCAATCTGATCAGCATATCTTTGCCTCATGGACGTCAGTGGAAGTGTTGCAGGACCGGCAGCGCCGCAATCTTTCCGTCTATTCAATATACGACACATGAGAGACCTTCTTGCGAGGCTACATACCACACATACGTGATGATATAACAAAGCATGAGCTCTTTTCCCGGCAGAATCTCCCTGTGTTCAGTCCGTGCTTCGTTTCTCTCTGCATCTCTGTAGCAGCTCTACCTGTTTTGATGTCTCTCTTTCGGTTCATTAAAGGGCTCAGTGAGTTCTTCTGCTGCCGCTGAGACCGCTGCTTTCCTATTAGTGGAAAAGTGGGCTGTTTTTCACTTTCACAATTAGCACACAACATGCGTGACATACATACAGCACAGAGAAGTGTGCCTGTGTAGAACAGGAAAAGCTGAATCTGCACAGATTTCTCATGTCCATGTTGGTGTGGGACTCGTCTTTCTACTGAGAGAGAGAGATGCAATTTTTATAAGATACTAGGTAGACAAACTAAACAGAAAGGTGGTCATCACTCTGAGCAGGAAAAATTAAAAATTTCCATCACACTGCGTGAGTTTGTGGAAGCTTGGAGGAAGGAGAGCGAGCAGACGTTAGATGAAATGGCTGCCCTTCTCTTCACCAGTTGCCCATGTTTGTGAGTCACTGATCCATGCAGGAGGGAGCAACACAGAAACAGAGAGCATTATTCTGAGATTAAAGTGGACTTGGAATTACTGCCACACCATTTGGCCCAGGCGGCTGGAAAAATCAAAGCAGTGTAGGAAATGGATGAATACACAGCGCGGGTAGTTTCGTATTACTGTATTCATGAACACTCGCTGTTCCAGGTACTTTTTCCCGTACCCTCTCAAAACATTTCTCTTCTGCATCGGCTACATTTTGTTCCCATCCGTCTTGCCGTCCTTCTGCGTCACCTTGTTTTTGTGACACTCTAGACATCTACAATGATGCAATAATGATGATAGATTGATGGTCTGAGGAGAAATGTTTCGATTCACAACATTATGGATGCATGAAGTCACATTTATGGTTTTTCTGTAGTTTGTCCTCACACCGTGTCTTTGTTGGCTTTTGTTGGAGTTTTTATCAAATCAAACAGTGCGAAACAACTCATAAATAAACAAAAAGTCAGGTCAAAGCGGACTTTTAGTAAAACATATATTAAATAATTTGACTTCTTTTATGCAGCTGCTTTGACCTCCAGCCTTGTGCCATGATGTCCCTGGCAGCTATGTTTGCACCTGTGTCTGTTTGGTTGTTGGTTGGTGTGTCAGCAGTATTACACAAAAACTACCGGGTGGATTTCTGGATAACGGGTGCGTCTCTCAGCCCAGAATAGATAGTTCTGGATAAACGGACAGATCCAGGAATCAGTTTCTAGAACATCTTGAGATACGACATTTGTGTTCATTTCTCAGAGACTAAAGCATGGATGTTGGTGAAAAGATGAAAGCAGACATATTTAGTTGGCTGGTATCTATGAGTGAGTATAAAAGGGGACTGGCCTCTTTCAGAGGTATGCGATCTACTGAGAGCGTGACAAAACAGTAACATTCGGTGTATCGGGCCTTGACGGATACAAATATGTGATGTTTTTAGGGCGCTGTTAATCGCTGGATCCTTATGCAAAAGTCAAAGTCACAACAGAGGTTTGCTTACCTTGTAAAACATTTCTGCACGTGGGAAATGAAGGATTTGAGCTGTTTTTTTTTTTAAAAAAAGTTTAGGCAAATTGCCACAAAGATTACGGTGCATGAGTGCAGTGTTTGCAGATAAGAGACCATTTAAGTTTGTGAGCCAGGTGTCGTTTTGAGGAGGGGAAAGAAATGTAACACGGGGGCAAAAAGTGACACAGACCGTAATCGTCAGTCTGGGCAGCAGCCAAAAGTGACTTAGCGTAAATACAGCAGCTGTGGTTAAATGATGGGGTGGCAGTGGGAGAACACGGATAAGAACATCACAGGTTGCAGGAGGTGCGACCTATGAATAAAGATGAGTTTATACAACTATCATTTTCACTCTGGCCTGCGGACTGACCTTTTTAAAGTTGTTTGGCAGTTTTGAAGTGATAGTAGCTTTTAAGTTGGCAGCACTTATCTTAAACCGCTGTGTGTACTTCAAAACTTTAAGGTAAACAGGGAAACGCTTGAGATGTACGACGTAGTGTCAAGTTACGGACAGAAGTTTTACAAATTTGTCTGAACCCTTTCTCCTCTGTGTCTTTCCCTGTCCTTACATGTCGAGGGCATCAGTAGCTGTTACTGAAATTCAACTAAACCTGAAGACAGCTTGAGTTTTGGAGCCTTTTATCTCCAACCTGTGCGTGTTTCAGATGTTCTTCTTCTTCTTGCGGCTATGCAGTAATCAGAAACTGTGTTCTCTGGCTCATAATGAATTTTTATCCTCTGTCGATGTGTTTTCATGTCTGTTTGGCTTAAACTCTCTCCTTAAGCTCCGTCCTCTTCCCAGTTGGCTGGGTACAGCAGCAGCTCGCTGTGTATCACCCACTCACCGCTCATAAGCCCCAATACACCAAAGCTCAATATTGTGTCTCTTCCATGTGTCAAGACTTCAAACACATCTTGTCCTCCTCCCTCCTACTACTGAAGTCAACCTTGAAGCGAAGTTGGAGCGATGTGTGCATATGTGAGTGTGTGTGTGTGTGTGAGTGTGAAAACATCTGTAAGTGCGTGGCCCCGGCTGTCAAGCCAAGGCAGCGCTTCAAATCCCCCTGTGCTGACACACAGGGCTGAGAGGCTGTCAGCACCACTCAACCACTGGCTGCAGAGGAAGTCACTCTCATTATGAGCTGCCAATGTTTAGAGATAAGAGTGTCTACCGCTATCTCTTACCCTGCTTGTGTTTGTGTATATGCCTGCATCGGTGTGTGTGTGTGTGTGTGTGTTGTGAGTGTGAGATAGAGTCAGGGAGGGAAAGCAGAGGAGTTACAGCGGTAGAAACATAATTTATTGTGCTGTATCTTTTGGAGAGAGAGGGGGAGAGAGAGAGCGTATCCCGCCTGTTCTCTTAACTTTATTTTTCTGCCTTTATTTATCCGGAGTTGGTTGACTGAGCACACTCTCTCTTTTTCCTGCCTTTCCCTGCTTCACACTTATTCAGTCAAATGTGTTTGTAGCTGGAAGTTGTTCTGGGTATAAACAGTCCTACGCTGTTTGCCACCAAGCAAGCAGATTTAGTGTTTACTTTGTAGAAGTTGTTGAAGTGAGTGGGTGTTTCCTCACCTCCTTTAGGCTTTAGCTGATCCAATGTACTAGATCGGAACTGGCAACGATTAATCGGATCAGGTGTAGGGATGGAAATGGAGAGCCACGTCCAGTTGTGAACCAGTTTCAAGTCGTCCCATCTATTTAAATCTTATGCTTCAGAGTTAATCAGCTCCTCGTATTGATCCCGGCATGTTTTTTCTGACAGTTGTGCATTTTAAAAAAACAATGACATCGATCTCCGTCCTTTCTCAGCCGACGAGTAAAATAAAGCAGATACAAAGACCAAACCATGCCTCCTCCAAAATGCACCCACTCTCACACATCACTGTGATGGCTACTGAGGACAATAGACCAAAGAAAAGGTGGGCTGGGAGACTGAAACAATGTTGGCTCTGCAGTTACACAGTATTTACCGTCTAGGACTTTTATTGTGAAAGGTACCAAAAACAAAAGTCTGCAGGCTGCAGTTGTGAGCTCGCTAAAAGTTCGCTGTCAGACTGTGGAGCGAATTATTATTTGATAACTTATATCTTATAACTTAGACCAAAATTTAGGTTTTTGGTCCCAAATCAGTTTAACAACCCTGCGTGAAAAATATCTGCAACAATGAGTCAGTGCAGACAGGAATAAACCGTCCACAGATGGCTGATTTTAATGTCTGTAAAATGATTATGAGATATGATGTAATGTCGTACTCAGACATAAAAAAACAACCTGAGAATATGTAGTATTTTCCCCACACAGAAAGTTGATCAGAAATAAATCACAGAGTCAAAGGATCTGACCTTAAGATTGTTCAAACATACAAAGACATGATGTTAGCCAAACCTCCCAAAATCTTGCAAGAACTCAAAATCTAAATGTCAAGGACTCTTAAATTAGAAAACAACACTTACTCACCGCACGTCGTGCTATTTCCCGTTTGCTTTGATGAAGTCATGAGTTTCCTGGTTTGGTTCTGTCGTAGTCTGTGTGTCACATCTGACCTCACCGCAGGTCTTTTTGTGTCATTTCTCGGAAAGCTTCTCTTTCACCTTTGTAAGCTAAACGCCCCAGTGTCCTGAAGCATATTCCGCTCTATCTGCATCGTTAAAAGAGATGCTTTTCTTTTTCTGCATGTCAATCAGAGATCAAGTGCTGCAGCTCTCAGGCTGGTGTGACTCACAGCGAGTTTCTCTCTGAATTTAAATCGAAGACCTTTCCAGAGTTCTTCCCTTTTTACGGCTTTTGAGCTGGTGAGCGGTCAAACCGGTTTACAGATTAAAACTTCACCGCGCCCACATCCTGTTTCTTGTCTCAGGACATACTCTGTAGACATACAGTGAATCTCAACAGGATATATAGCCCAAGTGTTTTAGCGATGCTAGATATCTAAAGTATATCAGAATATGACTGTTTTTCACTTCTTTTAGCATCACACCTCTTTCTTCCTCTCTAGTAAGCAGCTAAGTTGCCCCACGATATTCTTTCCTTGTGTGTAGCGTGCTGTAGACTTTTGGTATTGTTTTTTTAACTTTATAAGTTCTTTTTAATGCACTAAAACACTGTGTTTCTCTTATGCGTCCTTACACGGTAACCAACATGCAAGTTATCTATCTAAAGCACGTCGTCTGATGGGTTAAAAAACACTGCTCCATAGACCTCATCGTCCCGTTCCCCGCACTGGAGTTTATTTTGTTAAGGACTCCCAAATCCACTGCCGACATTGCTGTCCCTGTGCCCCGTCTCATATGAAACCTAATCAATGCAGCGCTGTGTTAGATTGGAAACTTGAGGCTGTGCCTACAAGAATCTATTGATTTCTCTCCTTTTCCCCTGTTCCCTCCTTCTTTTCCGCCCAAACTCTTCCGCTCAGGCCGGGATCAAAAGGCTTTATCCTTCAGCAAGGTTTGCGGTGTACGATTCCAGACTCTCGTGTTCAGAGAGAAGGACGCGGCCTGTTGGGGATTCGTGTTTTCACTGACCTTGTCTCATCTCTGTACAGCTGGTTTTAAGCCTAATGTGTGTCGTAATGTGAACTATTCAAAGATTCCATTCTACGAGATGTATTTTTAGTTAAATATAGATGGATGGAAGCTGCTGGTGGTTTGGGAGGAAAGGCGAGGCTTAAGGAAAATTCCTCTGCATTGTGGTAGAAAGATTATTCTGATTCACTGGTAGCTGTCAGATTTCATTGTAGAATGCACTGTATTATGCAGCAGGGGCTGAACCTAGTTAAGATTTAATCCAAAGGCAAGGTCAAGAGAACACCTTTATACTCCACGTCTCACTGACTGCAGAACCTCTCGTTTTTATATTTCCTCGTTCCAACCAGGCCTTTTAATTCTCCCTCCTCATGCTGCTACATGTCAGCTGGCCACTTAATTCCCCGCACTGTTTCAAAAGTGACGGATCCAGCTGTGGGCCATTGGCAGAATAATTCTAACAGCAGCCATATCGTCAGGTTGCCAGTTCAATCGCTTCCTGGCGCACCGTGGGCCAAGAAAATCATTTAGTTAAAGGTGACCAGATTTGAGTCCCTCTGAGAGGCTTTTGATTGGATGTGAAGTGGAGGGGTGATTCATCATAGTTAATAAATGCGGTTGACAGCTCAAATCAGCGGGAGGGAGCGCGTGCCAGGTTCGCCTCCCCACCGCTGCTTTATGCTGCATGCAAATATGGACAATTAACTTTTCACATACACAGTCTCAGACTCCTACACAGATAGTTATACATGAATATATGTGAGCATGTAATCAGGCAGGAAAGGATTGATGGCGTAAATGCACAACTCTAACTTTATAGTGTTTATAGAAACATCTGATTTATGTGAATACACATTAACACAGTAAAACAGAATACATGTTATTTGTCGTAATTTATAATCGAGACATCTATATATGTATATATGTATATATACATAAGTGCCTTGGGGACAATTAACTGTTGTTTCAAGTGTTTCAGTGATTATATTTCAACTTGGCGTTGGACGGTATGAACATTTCATTTCACGAAAACTCACTGTAATCATATATTACCTTACTTTTTGTCAACAAATAATATTGTGCCATCGTAGATGGATCGCAGACAGTTCGGTGGTTAACATCCAATTTAACTAAACACCAAGGGCAAGCTGAGCCCTCAGATATGGTGACAGTGTTAGGATTTTAGAATGATTAGATGAAAAGATGGTGGAACTAAAACAAGAGTTATTCATGTAAGGATATTCACGATTATCCAGATAATGAAAATTCACCAAGATCGACTTCTTGCAAGTGATTCTATCGTGACGCGCGTCACTCAACTGTTTTTAAATGTAAATAACTAATAATTTATTTCAGTGTAGTTAATTACGATGTGTTATAATCAAATTGTGCTCTGCCTGGCTGGCTGAGGCATGACTGACGACTGGCAGGTGCGCCAAAGCCACCGCCTTGTGTTAAGCTGCCGCTCTAAGCCCTCAGCTGCACCCAGTCAACTCGCAGGATTAACTCGCCTCGGCCCCGGCCGTCAGGGCTTTCGCTTGTGCCGTTGTGTCTTAATAGAATTTCATACTCTACCAAAGTTAAACTGGACCGGACAGCACTCCGCCGTTTCCTTTCTTTAATGGAAGTGGACTTCCCCTGCTTGAAATGTCTCGTTCTCAGGCAATTTCATTGTTTGACTCTTCTTTGTCCAAGTCTTGTTGTCCCATGATAAAATGTTTAAATCCATGACCATAAGAATGTTATATTGATTGATTCAGTGGTTGACAATCCAGTATCAAGGATGCAAAATGAAGACATCAGTCCATGTCATTATCTGTAAGATATATTTTTAAATTCTTTGTGGCACGTTTGTGTCAACCTTTTTGTCCGAACGCCGCTCCTTCCTCAACACTCACACAGTGATAGTGCCGGGCAGCCAAGAATAAGATGATATGGATATTTACTCCCCTCTCAGGAATACATCAATACTGTGGAAATAATTTGGATTTCAGAAAAAAACTATTGGAGGAAGCTTGTGGTTAATTATGTAGCCCATCAAAACCAGCATGGCATTAGAAGTCTGACAGAGATGTTTCTCTATCTGCAAGCACGTGTGACTGACAGCAGACAGGAGGGCAGATTGTCCACCTGTTAATCAGTTGCCGATGGTGTTGTTCTGAATCTGAAACCAAAATCTGCTAAAATGGGACGCCAAATATATAATACATTTAGTGAAGATGGTGGTCATCACACACGGCTTCTTTTCCACTGAATTTCAAGTCCCTATTGCAATGTTTTTATTGGATCTTCTTGCTTTTTAGTACAACAGCAGTGTACATTTTCTTTTCCTGCTTAGCACACTTTGAAGATCCCCACTGGTCGATTGGAATTTACACTCTGTCCCCTGTGATCATGGTTGTCAACAGCCACGGTACGTCTGATTAAAGCAGCGTCTCCAACTAACAAACGCCTCTCTTTGGAGAATAATGGCTTTGCCCCCTTTTTTTTTTTCTCTCCCTTCTCCCTTTGTGCCTCGTCTTTTGATCACAGAACAGCAGCATCCCTGAAAAGCAAACAAGGCCTTAAACACACACACACACACACACACACACACACACACACACACACACACACACACACACACACACACACACACACACACACACACACACACACACAAACAGCATCCAGCTGAGCTCTTGCTCTGTGCCAGTCTTTGCTCTCAGAGATGTTAAATGAGGGCATTGATACATAAATTTGCATTTGTTTCATCCACAACCGTCCTCCTAACTAAAAATCTATAACTGCATGCCCCCAATTTGCCATGCGGCTTCAGATGCCTCTATTCTGGGCTTGTTTCATGTGAGGCTAGCGTGACTGTTCAATCGATTTGGTTGTTGTGTACACTCTCCTCACACGTAAGTGGGCTAAACAGCGATCTCTCACCACGCTGATTGTGCAGTTTGTCAATGGTTAATCTAGGTAAACTCCGTCCAAATTGTTCTCTTTGTTGCGGCTCGGTTCTGTATTTGTATTTAAAGCTCCCGCAGCTTTGATTGAACGGTAGCTTGTGTTCAAGATGTCAGTATTGAAGCTCGTGCAGTCTCACTGTGCAGGTAGAGACGAGCATGTTCTGGACCAGTTATTATTTCCTGTGTTGACACTTGCAATAAACTGAAGACCTTCGAGCTTCTTCCCACCACGTCTGCTGCAGATAAGAACTATACTCCCTCAGCGATGTTCCAGGCAACAACTCCTTTTTTTCCTTTTTCTCTTCTGTAACATATTGAGCTTGTATGACAGTCCTTCCTTTTATGAAACTCAGGAATTATTAAAGCCTTGCTCCTGTTTGCCCCCTCTGCCTTCACCTTTGCCTACCTGGAATAAACCCAGAATGTGACTTCTGTCCGTCCGAATCATCTGAATGCTCTCTTTCCGGTTCTTCCTTAAACTCTCCCCTTTGACCTGTGAGTATCCCCTTTTATGATCTGGAGTCTTGACCTCCCTGTGACTTGTGTGAACCCTGATGACCCCCTGATGGCTGTTTGTTGGTGGTCCTGAATGAAGCGCATTTCTTACAGAGGGTGGGGAACCTTGGAGCAGCTCTTCCACTTCAGCCCCGGGCAGGGGGGGCGCCCAGGGTAGGGTTTCCCTGGGCAGAGAGCCCGCTCTGGGCAGAGGGAGCCCCTCCTCCACGGAACTGCAGGATCCCAGTAGAAACAGGAGAGCTCATCCCAATTGGGCCATACTGGGTAACAAAACAGAGTTGTGTTTTGTGTGTGTGTGTGTGTATTTGATCGTGCATGATTGTTTTTCTTGAGACAAAGTTAGAAACACAATACATATTCAATGTCACATTGTTATCAGTAACTGCAGTAGGTTCGGCCCGGAGGCCAGGTTAAAATGTCGGCAGTTAGCGTTTCAACACTTATAAGCATGACAACACTTGAAACTTTCAAGAGGGACTCAAAATTTTGTTTGCGGTCCCCTCAAACACAGCTGGAGATGTTCCAACAGCGGACAAATACCTAAAAACAGGTATTTTAAGCCAAAACATGATCTTTGCCTAAACCTCAACAAAGCAGAACCACAGTGTTGTTACAGAATTAAACAAAGTAGAAACATAAAGGTGCATCCTAAAAATGTAGTCAAAAAGTTTCAACATATTCATGGATTGCAGAAATGTACACTGACAACATTTATTCAGGTGATTAGTTTTGCAGGCGCTAAATTTTGTAAAGGTGGTGTCACTACACAGTTACTGTGGACATTTCTTGATTAACCGATTCCTGCTTTATCTTATGAAGTTTCGGATTTCAAAACTTACAAACTGAATTTCACATTAGTCCCTGTGGCCTCAGAGAAGCATCACAGACTAACTGTCTCTGTGCTCTTTTTCATCATGTTTAATAGTCAGTGTATGAAATGCCAGAAGATGTACAGCACGTGTAGAAATAGCTGAATTTGATTAGGACTGCATCGTGCGCTGCGGTTTGCTCCTGCTCTCCCTGCTATGCCTGACTATCCACGCGTGAAGAAGATCTGCTCGTTATCAAATATCATCCGTTCTGTTTACACCCAGAAAATCTCATTTTTCATCTGTTTCCCGCGGTTGGTAAGAATGAAGCAAACAACATCTGAATCAGACCAACAGTAGCTGGTATTGTAATTCATACCATTCAACATTTGAATTACAGGTGTAAGAGCTTCAGAGTTCGAGATGTTTGGGGTTGAAATATGAGACATGTATTGTCAGTTTTCCTTGGATCTGTGGATCTGTTCGCACTGAGTTTAGCCTCCTTGGTATCAGATTAGGCCAGTTATAGATTCTGGTGCCTTTGGGACCGTGTGTGAGAGGTGTCAGACCACTAGCCTGGCCGTCCGTCTGTCTGCTTAGTCAGCTGTGTCAGGGAGGGTTGACACGTCCTTCAGAAGAGTTTCTACAGCAGATGTGCTCTCTGTTGAAAAACCCTGGAGAAGAGAGGGAGGGATGGAATGGGGAGGCAGCAAGAGACAGCGAGAAGTGGGGGGGGGTTGAGGAAGCAGAGGATATGTCATGTTTTGATATTCCCACTGTGCCATTTTGGCTTATGAATTTCCATTTTAGAGGGCAGTCAATGTCTGTGACTGCTACATTAGTTTTATGGCCAAAAACAGCTTATTGCAGGCTGTGATGGTGCGAGGGAAATATTTCATTTTGCATCACGGCCTGCAGAAAAGTTAACTTGCTATGTTTTTGTGAATGAATTTGGTCGTTATTTTGCAATACACTGCGTTATTTCAATTTTGGTACGTATGGGCCCAAAGTGTGCACGCACACACCCGCAGACACGGTATACTAATAGATTGTTTTGCCTGAACTGCAGAGACATGAGCATTTCTCACTGAGAGATGAAAATACAGACATACTCTGTCATCATCTTTATGCATGCACAACTGACCAGAGAAGCAGACACAGATCTGCACTCTCACGGGCAAACACACACAGTTTCTGCTGCGAGTCTTGCTCAGGGGAGGATTACATCAATAGGGTTGTGAGGCTGAATCATGCTGAATTGTTTGTTCTGACTAAAAACCTGAGGGGCATCACACAAACACTCTTCTCTGCCTTTTTCCCTCTTTCAATTTCACCAGAAATACTTCCAGCCACCTGTTTTTTACTGCATATTTTCAATTTACTCATTTACATTTGAGTGGAAATGTCAGGAGTTATGTAAAATAAAGAACAAACAAGGGCAAATCGGTCTAACATGTATCCGAGCTGTGAAAAAAAACATCCATTTTGTAGAGGATAGAATAATATATGTGGTACCTGGTTTTGCCTCTCCTAGACAATGATTTATGTTGCATGCTTCCACTGTGCAGGAAGACCAAAAAAACAAAAACAAGACAAACAAAATAGAACTGGAACATCCTCAGGTTTAGTCTGGCAGATAATCATAATAATACATGCTAGTGTCATTATAGGGGAGAAGCGGTAATAAAATACCATGACGGACCAACGTTTAATCTAGTTAAGACATGTCTAGTGTATAAACTATGGCAGATGGAAATGGAGACACTGATTCACATAACTTGATATTTTCAGTCATGCTCGCCACTTGTTAATGCATGTTTCACCTCTGCACTGATTTAATTCAAAAGTTCTGATTTTGGCACAAAAGATGTCTCGAGAAAGGTTCTTGTCACTGAACATGGACATTTTTAAATACGTCCATTAGCAGAAGTCAGAAGTGTTTACAGAAATTGACTTTTTCTTTGGAATGAGAAGGACATGATTCCATTTTCAGCTCTGTAAAATAACCGTCTCGTTCTTACTCTGTGTCTCTCTCTGTTTCTGCCTACAAAACATTGTCTACACCGGGAACAGAATCAAAAACGTATTTGTTGGCCAGGTATTGTGACACACAGGAGGAATTTTACTCAAATAGCTCTCAGTACACTTGGATACAAAATAAAGAAGTAGAAAAAGCTGCACCTTGCAATGCAAAGAGTAGTCAGGTGAATCAGTGCTTCCTCAGCCGCGCTCTGCCAAGACAGAGACCCACGCTGGCATGAAGACGGGCAGGTGGTGTTCATGATGATGTAAATGTCTGGTCCTTTACTGTGTCACACAGCTCTGTAGCATTTTGTGATGGGCACAGAAGCTCCATCTTCCTCTTCAGACACTTTTTAGTCAGACAAAATCTCTCAGAGAGACATTTATGCAAAGTTTTATATGCCGCTCGGCCTCTCGCCGTCTGTTTTGCCTAAATGTTCCTGCTCCAGTCTGCATTCTGTGGGTATGTGCCTGTCTGTCTGTCTGTCTGTCTGTCTGTCTGTCTGTCTGTCTGTCTGGGTGTGTGTGTGTGTGTGTGTGTGTGTGTGTGTGTGTGTGTGTGTGTGTGTGTGTGTGTGTGTGCGCGTTTCCTCGGGGGTGCCGGCGTTCAGATTAATTAAAATCTTCCATCCCTCTGTTCTCTGACAGAAATATGGATGTTGCTGAAGGCTTAACAGTAAATACCGTTTCTCCAAAATTGTCATTTAAAAAGATTCATCTTCCCAGGTAATAATTGTCGTATAAGGCGCCACACTAAGGATTTGAAAAAGAGCATTATTGGACCGGCTGAATTGCCTTTTAAAAAAATGGGCGCCTGTCTAAGATTACATTTCAGCTCATTCTTCTTATTGTAATTATAGTTTTCTAACCTTTTCCATTTACTTAAACGATGAAAATATGAATTGCCGTTGCATTCCTGCCACGCTGCGTAAACTGAACAAAAGCAAAGTGTCTGTTATAAAAGTTTACGTTTTCTGTGGACACGTGGCTTCATTTATTACTTGACTCAAAAATACACAAGACAAGTGGATGAAGTAGAGAAAATGTTGATTGCAGCAGATGATGATTCGCGACTGAGTGTCGTCAGAAGGCCCAGAATCTCCCTGTGGAGAAGCTGGTGAAGCTGTGAGGAACAGGCGGTGATGGGGAGGTGGAGGCTCACACAACAACAGCAGCATGAATGAACTGACGGCAGAGAGAGAATCATGTTTTAAAAAGACAGCAGCTAGATGACGGGCTGATAGTGTAGGAGCGATGCTGTGCTATCAGAGCGATGAGACCAGCTGATAACTCGATCGATGGCCCAAGATAACGACGGCCGGGAGCTATGAACGAGTATGTATGAGAGGTGTTAATGACAGGATGGTATACAAAATGAACTTAAGGCTGAAAGCGTCGTCGTTGTCACAGCAGGGATCAAACCTGCGACGCTCCTCCAGCTTCTCTCTGCACCACCCGACCAGCCTGACATCATCTTGTAGCCTCGTCAGCTCGGGAGATTTGGCCACCAGCTTCTGTCTGTTGCATGAAGCGTTATCATTAAATGGGGAAGACGAAAATCTCCTCCCGACCCGAAATGAGTCACGACTCTCTGAAAGAGAGAGCTTATTTTAAATCAGCATTCTTAGTCAGAGGAGCTTATGGAGGGCCACGCCCAGAGCGTTTATCCTCTCATTCCATTCTTAGAAACTTTGCACAATTCTCCCAGCCTTTCTATAAAATACTGATGATTAATTAGAAACAGAGCTGTGAGGTAAATATATTATTTAGCTGTTTTGCAGTGTTAAATGTTTGAAATTAGCATTTTTAAGGAAAACTTTTGCACCTCACAGGGCAAATAGAACTAATCTGCATAAAACAAGGGAGGGGAAAGAAAAGATGGGGGAGAAAAAAAAGAGAAATGTGGTGCTGACAAAGGTGAAACAATCATGCAGACAGAAATTTACAGTAAATACTGAATATTTCAGTTTGTCAGCAGCTGCTGTAATGTAAAAAAGGTCAGTGAGCATTACTCAAGCACTGACAGTCACACGGGAATATTTATATTCCTGGTGTAAAGCATCCTGCGCTGGTTACTGGTCCTGAGTCATAAAGCACAAAACCATTTGACTATGATGATGTAGTTAGTGCATAATTCATGAGAGTGACATATGTTTGCTCTGAGGAGGTACTAGTGTACATAAAGCTGTCTGACAGCGCTGCGTAATCCAGTTAAAGTACATAAAACTTGATTTTTTCCTTCCAAGGTTGATAAATATAAATCACAACATAGCAAATGTATTCTAAATGCTACAAACTCGGTGACACTTTAGTTTACAGGGTTGTATTTTCCTGCAGTTTTGTCCTGGAAATGTAATCACACAGTGATGATAGTAGAGAGACAGACAAGACACAGTTGTGAGACAGTTATTCATTTCTCTTTGCGTCTTTGATAAAACTAATCTACCCAACAGAGGTATCGAACCGCCCGGGGGCTAATTGCTAGTTTGGGGGAAACTCAAGCTGTCATTTTCTTTAGTCTGTGTCCTGACAGGTAAATTAGGTCTCCGAGCGAACATTAGTGAATGTGTACAACAAACATTATTTCATTTCGATCTCGTCCTGCACTTTTACCTGAGTGATCGCCCATTTTGAATAAAGCAAAGGACGGCATTTAATTTAAGTTGAACGAAATGAATAAAGAAACAATAATGAGCGGTTCATCAGGGAGGATCCACAGCTACAAGATGAAAATAAAACGCTAATGAACTGCTGGAAGAATACACTTTTAAAGAGGTTAAGAAAACCAACAGATACGGAAACTCCATCAAAACAGAGCAGGGTCAAAAACATGACATTAGAATCTGTGTTTACTCGGGACTCGCTCGCTCCCTCGCTGTGTTATTTGTTCAGGCAGAGCAACACAGGTCACTGAGCGCGGCGTTAGCCCTGAAGGAAACCGTGGCAGTGGACTAACCAGGCAGGAGCAAGATACCCACTGCTCCCCCCACAGGATACTGGCACTGAGCCGCCAACACCTCGCGAAATATCACACCAGCTCTTCTCCCGTCTGCATTCACAGTCAGATTTGTATTTCCACCGATGCACAAACATGCACTTTGTTTGCATGCTTGTTAAAACAAATGATGATGACAGAGAGCATTCCAGGAGAGCTGGAAATAACACATGGAGTATTATGAGAATAGGAGCTGGCATGACTCTGCCACCTTTAGGGGATGGAGAGCAACGTGTGTGTTGGCGTTGTTTTTTATTCATAGATTGAGACGGACATGGTGTGAGTGGTTTTAAGGTCAAAGAAGACAGTAAACAGTGAGGCCGGCTGACCCGGGGTCAGATCACTTGAGGCCGTCAGACAGGACAGCTTACTGAGTGGAATTAGTTTTTCAGAAGTCTGGCACATGTTCCTTTGAAAAACAGAAAAGACGAGAATTATCTAGCTGATTTGTTACGATGGAGACAGAGATAAGAAAGAGCCAAACAGACACCGAGAGGGGAGAAAAGAGCAGTAAAAGAGGCAGAGACAGATGCCTGCTGTCCCTGCCATGTCTCCCTTTGTGTCTGTGTCCATCATGTGAGCACTCTGCTGTGGTCGCGCACAACTTGTACTTCATCCATTATTCACAGCTTCGCATTGACTGAGAGCAGGGGACTTATCACCGTTCAGCCAGAGGGAGGGAGAGGTGAAAGGGACGTAATGTGCAATTGGACCAGCGAGAGGGCTGCACGGCCAAACGCACTAATGTGCATCATGGCTGCGTGTGTGTGTGTGTGTGTGTGCAGGTTTTTAGTCGCATGAGCACAAAGTCAGCCGTGTTGTACGTGCGGCCGAGAGCCAGGTGTCCTGATGTGTGATTCACAACACCGCGCTGTCGCGCCTGTGGTGCGTATCCGTTTAAATCACTGATGTTGACACACACACACACACACACACAGTCACGCACCCCCGACAGAGTGCTGCTTCTGCTCCATTCTCTAGAAAAATGAGCCGGGGCATTTCCTTCCCACTGCTCCCAGTATGCAGTGATAGTAGAAAGCCCGCGGTAGCTCAGACCCTGGCAGGCAGTCCGACGTGGCACTGCAGAGCCTTTTTGACTCGGCGCATTGCACTCCTGAGGACTTGGCAAAGAAGCCAGAACTTTGTGGCTTGTACTGAGCAGAGCTGCTGTGGGTATAGGACATCAAATATACAGTTTGAGTGGTGTAACTACACAGAACAATACTCAGTATAAACTGTATGATTAGAAGCTGTTTATGGTTTTGTTTTCCTGATTGTCTTATTCTTTTGCGTCGGTTCATTTCTTCCTGAAGTTTCCCATTATCTGAATTAAGGATGGACTGCAAGGATAGATGCTGCTGTATGTGTTAACGATTATGAAGCAGCTTTGTGATTCATGACGGGCTGTGTAAGTTAAATTGACATGATATGTTAAATGTACCTGATCCTAATGGCAGCGTAGCCGAACATAACTGCACCTAGAGATCTTTGACTCTCGGTTAAATACGCTGTTATTGGTTTTAATGAGTCAATATGTTCCCAATTTAGTCTTGGACTATACATCCACAGACATTCCTTCTTTACGAGAAGCGTAGAGTGTTATTAGTATTGTTTGTTTTGAGAAGTGAGTAAATGTTTATACAGAACAAAGGTTTGATTTTGGCTCATAGAGACCTTTCCACTCCACGATAAATACCATCTGTGGATGTTAATAGTACACAGTGTTGGACGTTTGCTGCACTTGGAGCTGTCTCGCAACAATGCACGATTTGTTGAAGCCTTGAGCAGCTTCTCCGTGGGCTTCTGTCCATGTAGTGTTGGTTCTCTGGCAGGAAAAGCCCTGGCAGGGTGCTGGGATGGAGCGCGTGGGTTTTGACTTAACGCTGCATTAACAGAAGCTCTACTACGCAGCTAACGACGAGCTCAGGGTGATAAAAGTACAACACTCCCCAGCAACATTCGTGGGGGTTTTTCTTTACATACGCTGGGCTGGATCACCTCGGTTTGACCCAGTGTGTCATCTCTATTACAACGGGACTACCTGCCACAACACTCCAGACAGGTACAGCCATAGAAATTCAGGTATAAGTTACAAAAACTAATGAGTTGAGTCTCGCAACATACACTTGCCTGGTGTGGGAGGGGGCTTGTCACAGGTCGGTCATGGCAACAAAACATCAACATGGCGCACTTTAGCCCTGCTCTGGAAATGGTCCACCTCTGGCGAAGCTCAGCCAAGGTGCCAAAGATTTACTCCCAGTAATACCTGTAGCTGTGTCTGTCTCTGTTATGAGCTTTGTTGGACACAACATAAGGAACAGGATAGACAGACGTGGCCAGAACAAGCTTCTCCTCCACAGTATACGATTGTTTGCTTGAACAGGAGTGACAGTGACACCAGCGCTACGCTCTCTCTTCTATGGGAACGATTGAAAAAAGAGTCTGAGAAGCTCTTTGGACACGAGTCCTCTGTGCATCGCATTGTGGGGAGACAGTGTCCATCAAAACCAAGCAGATTTTTATTTCTACACTGAGGTTTTTGAGGGTACTTTACACTTAATGTTGTCACTCTGCCCTTCTCCCGCACACTTCATACTCAAACCTGCTTTGAATTAGCATCTAAAATATAATTGGGACCCATCCAGAGTCAAGTCTGTGACAATTTAGAAGAGTTCAAGTCAAGTCCTTGAAGCCGAGTCAAAGTCACACCATAAATCGTCTCAGGCAAATTAAAGCACATCATCAAGTCTGAGTGCTTTTTCTTTCAAAGTTATTATTGTTGTTTTTTTTCGCAAATCACTTCAATGCTCTGACCTTAATAATTACATATCAAGTATGTTTCAAGATGTTACATGACTGTAGTTTTATTTTCTTAGTCAGACTCGAGTCCAGCTCTGTTTCTGATTATGGAAACGGGTTGGATACGAGTTCAATGTTTCAAGAGCAGTGGCAGTAATTGAATGCAAATTTCTTCACAGACCGCCTTCGTGTGAGTCGTGACACCAGAGAAGTTTGTAAATCAGAGACAAACATACACAGAGTTGTTTGGTGTCGCTTTGTTTCAGCGCTCCTGAAATAAACAGAAGGTTCCAGGACTTAAGAGGTTAAACAATTTTCAAAACCAGCGAAAATAGAAAACCATAAAATTACTAATTAATTGTTTTGGGTTTTTTTTTACTTATCGAGAAAACCCAGGATGGCAACTGGACCTCTTGTGCCAGATTGCTGTAGGGGAGCTTGAGCTCTGTGAGCAGGAAAACAGAGAAGATAACAATATAAATATTGGACATTTGGACCCACAGTGCGCTCATTCAGCAGTACAGCCCTTGAAATATGCAGCATATGGTGTTTGGAGTAATTTTCTGGTTTGGTCTGGAACTCAAGACCCGACTGTGTATCGACATGTGAATGGCATCATGGACTTTGCTTTCTTTGGCTGTCTGTAGTGAGTGTGGTCCCTGTAACACACATCAGATCCAGCTTCTTCATGTCCTCAGACCCGAACCTGTTGAGGCATTTTCAAACAAGATTTGCGTCGGTCAAAGTCGCAGGCCAAGTTTGTAATTTGTGGCTTTTTATGGCGTGCTGAAGTTTCACCCGGGAGATTTGAACAGAACTGCATTAGATCAACAAACACCATTTTGGAGCAGATGTTTCCTTCATCGGACAGATGTAAGTGTGGGAAAGGACTCGTAGCTTTTTTTTGTTTTGTTTTTAATTTTTCCTAATGGGATGTTGAATTAAACATTACTCCTTTTTTCTTTTGCTTCATGAGTTATAGAGTCGATGGTTTTGGGAATTTCTGCTTTGCTCCAGCGAGCCAGAGAAGATTTCTGTAGGGTTTTATTTGTCGTTTTTGAATTAACCCACAATGCAAAGGAGCTTCCTGTACTTCTGTAATGTGTTATCTTAAAAAAGAAAGTAAACACACCTGTATATTTCTACCAGAGCAGGGTCAGTGTGTCTGCAGATCTCTGTTTTGGATTGGGAATAGCTTAAAAGCATCAAAGATGAATGTTTTAATTTCGCCACTACAGACAGCAGAAACGATACGGTAAGAGCCCGTTGATGCTGCGGTCTCTACCTGGTGTGTGTGTGTGTGTGTGTGTACTTGTGTTAATAAGTCTTGTGCAGTGTGTGTAACTGGGTAACTGGCTGTGAGCACGCTTGAGTTTGCGCCTCTGCCAGTGACTCGTTTTGGAAATGCCCTACAGTGTATTTCACAGGAAATACAACTTATATAGTTTTAAGAGAGTTAAAGTCAGAGTCGGATTTGCTGTGCAGCTTTGTGTGTGTGGGGGTATGAGCGAGAGAGAGAGTGTGTATGTGTGTGTGTGTGTGTGCGTGTGTGTGTGTGTTACAGAAAGAAAGAGACAGACAGAGCAAGCCAGCGAGCGTAGGCTGTGTGCTTAAACTTGAGAGATTTACATGCAAAGCGCTGGTGCTCCTGCATCTTAACTTGGGGAAGTGAAGGTTGAAATGTACTCAGTGCAAATGCGCTTACGACCGGCGAGGAAACCAATTTCATATACAAGTGGGAACTCAAAGTAATGTATTCCTACACTCAACCACACTCCCTCTTAAGATGTTTGACTTGTTTTCCTGACTGGAGATTTGCACCCCGGAATAACAAGGCCACGATATGATAAGTTAATTCATCCGCAACTGCTTGGCTGCTGCACTTTCAGACAGAATTAGCTGCCCGTGCTCATACTTGCCACTGAATTAAACAGAGAAGTCACTCTGAGATGGCTCCACTGATACAATTATGCTTTTTTTTCCCTAAAAGATTCATGAAGGTAAACGACTCGAGGTCTTGAGAGTGTGAAGGATACTTGTTGAGTTGCAGCGGAGTTATGGAGATAAGAGGAAGGGTTGAAGTGCTCCTGCAGTGAGTAAATGAATGTGGAAGTAAATATTAATGCACCAGATCATTTGTTGGGCAAGAGGAAATTTGATCCCGATGGAGTCTGAGGTCGTTTTTGCAATTTTGCGTCACGTGTACAAGAGAACAGAACAGAAGTCTTTAATTGTTTCAACTTTCAAGACCTGTTAACTTTTCAGATTAAGGTTAAATGTGCAAGGAAATAGAAACTAAGTGGTGGAACAAGTGGATTTTGAACTTAAAATAGCAAAGAGTCATATTAGCACTGTATGTTGCCTGTTTTCCTCAACCAGCTCTTACATCATCGTATTAAGTACTTTTATAACTTAATCGAAGAGAAGCTTGAGCAGCCTGCAGCCTTGTATTGCAAATTAGGAGAATACAAGGCACTAAATTTAGATATTTTAGAGAGTTTGAGTTGACAGTTAAGAGATTATAGTTTGATAGAAATATCTTAAAATGTCTTTTGTTATGCCTCCTTGTCAGTAGCGCCTGGATGCATTATATTTTCAGCTCGTCCCTCCGTTCCGTTCTTGGGAACACAATATCTCCTCCACGCCTGGAGGGGATTTCTTCAGATTTGGCACAAATGTCCACTCGGACTCGAGGATGACCTGATTACATTTGGTGGTCTCATGTCAGTGTCGCTGTGACCTCACAAAACATGTTCTCGGCCAAAACTTAAGAAATCGTGATGACATTTTATACCCAGAAATGAACTCAGGAACATAAGAGCATAATTCAGTCAGTGAAGTGATGATACTAACCTTCGTTGTTTAAACTGCAGGTAGAAATGTGCTGTGCTGACCAGGTTAGCTTCTTCACGTTTTATCTTTCATTTTCAGTCTGTCATCGCCAAACATGTGAACACATACATGGATCTCATATTCTGACTCAGATATGTGTTTGTCTTACACACAGCAGTCGTCCAACACCAGCTCACCTGTTTGCTGATGAGCTTCAGGTGATTGTTGTAGCACCATGTGACGAAGCTTTCTTTAAGAATATTCTCTAAACGAAGACATCATGTTTCTCACTGGAAATTTTTCACTGAAGGTACTCAAGTCAATATATTAAGTCTACCAGACGTTGAATATTTGATATTATTGCTGACCTTACCGCGGAGCTCTACAGGGGTCAGTAGAGCATCTTATTTTGAAGCTAAAGCCACTGACACACTGCTGTTTTTGATGAGTTGAAAGTGAAAATGTATTCACAACGGTCCAAATGAGCGGCACACTTTTTACTCACCAGGGAAGCATGTTAATGTAAATTTAATATCCTAAACACACACTCAACAAAAAGCTAGTTTTCCTGTTTGCTGATGGCTGAATGGATCGATCACACGCCCCGAAACATTTCTGAAACCATTCTGTCTTTTGCTTCTTGTCACCTCTGAATGATCTGTTTGCTCCACTCCTCCTTCTCGTGCCCCTGCTGCTGTCTCTTGTTCCCTTTTTATCGCCTCTTCTCTTCCTCTTCCTCTCTCCTCGCTCAATCCCCCTCTCTCCTCCTCTCTGCTTTGTACCGTGTTGTAGTTGGGATTATGTGCTCAGGCTGTCAGTTATGCGAGGCTCGCTCGTGCTCCGCTCCCTGGCCTACAGTGTATTTACTTGAGGAATTGAATAAGTTGGAGGAAGGTCTGAAACTATTTCTTATTACCATTAGGCTCCGGAAGGGTAATGAATATGAGGATTTGGTTGTCAAATAGGTGTCGGTGGGGCCTGTTTTGATACATAATGTGCAAACTGGGTTAAGAGGAAATGCGTTTTCTTATAAATCACATATTTGAAACACCTCTCCACACATGTTAGTATTCCGCTGCAGGAGAAAATGTGTATGTGTAATATTTATTCAAATTGACTTTTGAGGGAACTGTTTTCATATAAGTCTAGTTTTAGTTCATATTTTTATTTTATTCCAGTTTATTAAATGTTGTTTTTTTTTTATTTTTTTTACTCACAGCCTATATATAAGCTAATAGGAAACCAGCTGATAAAGCCCCGTCCAGGCTCGACTTTATTCTGCTGGGGAAAATCTATCCTGAAACTCTCCCCTGTGTGTCTTCAGGGGCTTAGTATGGAAAGCCTTCATGTCTAAACCATAAATCTGGATGTGGAGAACAGATGTGACTCGCAGCGGCCTGGCTGTGACTGCAGCTAATCTTATTGTCTACTCTGGAGATCATATAGCAGCTCAAGTAGCACACACACACACACACTCACTTAGGTGAAGTTAATTGCAGAAAGCTAGTGTGAAGTCTCACAAGAGCAATTAATTTGTGTTCCCTGACTCAATCTGAGCATCGTGGGACTTTGCCCTTCAACTCTGAGAGTTTTTTTTTTTTTAAGTCAGCTGTTGATTATGTTCATGTAAGTGAGAGATGTCACTGCTGATTTACAGAGCAAACTATCCCGATCATAATTTAACTGCTCTCTGGAAAACCAGTGGATTCACAGCGGTCATGAAATTCTGTCTACGACTGAGGAAAAGTGATATCCACAGTAAGTGGCAGCTGCACGTTATAGGGATTGAATTTAACGCTGCATGATGCCTGTGGAGCGGGAGGTGATGAGATTATGGTGCCGAATTTTGTTGCCAAAACAAAAAGTAATCGCACCGCTGCAGCGAGTCTGTGTGTTCAGCACGAAGCCAGCTGCTCTGGATTTTTAAAAGCCCTTTCTAAGAGAAATATAGACGTTAAAGCACGAGTATTCCACTGGTAATCACAAGACATCCTTTGGTTGAACAAATAGGAGGAGACAGTTTGAGGACTCAGACCAGAAGTGGACACGACTCTTGATGTGGCAGCAGCTAAATGAAGGCTGTAAATGTGCAGCGCTGAGAGGAGAGAGTGTGGCAGACAGAGACAAGTAGACAAAGTGAATTAGAGAACAACCCCGTGAAGCAAAGCTCTGTCCGCCATGACCTCCCGCACACCCCCTGCTGGTCCAATTATCGACCGTTTTTGATTTGTCTTGGAGAGAGGGAAGCCAATTAGAGGAACTCTCTGCAGGGAGGCTTTGACACCATAAGCAGGTCTTCATGCATGTGTTTTATAATTTCGCCCAAAGGAAACCCAAATGTTACAAAAAAAGTGAACTGTAAAAAGTGCAGCTGAGATGCAAAATGTGAAGAGAAACTGTGATAGGGAGTGATGGGAAAAACTGGTTTAGGATTGAAGAACAGCATCATCAGAAATGGTTTTGATTTAAAGATTTCCACAAGGGAGCAAAATAAGCTTCTGCTGCTTCTTCACCTTCTTCTGTTTTTGGCAGGTGCCTCTGGATGTGGCGTCAGTGTATCACTAGAAAGCAACTGTTCCAGGTTCATTTCATGTGTGCAGTGTGTTTACCGCGTGGTAAAGACGGAGGAACGGGGGGATAAAGTTTAACATGTTGAGTTTTTCATCATCCAGATGGTGGTGAATATCTTTCCACAAGTCACTTAAAAAAGCTGTCTAGCCCGACAACACAGAGTCCCAGGGAGACGGCAAATCCCCAATTTATAAACCTGTCGATATTGCTGAAGGTCGTACTTGCACATTTTATCCCCGACAGAAAGAAGTTAAATCAGATGTGTGTAGATGTCGTGGATTCAAAACTAATGAACAGCAGGGAGATGAAGCACCCACCATTTATTTACCCTGTATTCTTGAAGGTTGGACCTCTTTGATGCAATACACGTATTTAGTTATTTACAAAAACTAAGGTATGGTGATTACAGCATGTCTGAAAGTTATTTTTAGAGTTTTAAGCATATTTTGATGATTAATGTGATAATGTTTTGGACATTTTTTTGGCCAAGACAATCATGATTGGTTATTGTCTCTTGTTATCTCTTCACGTTGTTTTCTTTCTTCAAGGATATTTATAACAAATCTTAATTTGAAACGTTCAGATGTTGTTGTTTTTTTACTGTTCTTGTGTTTGGTTCCTATAGTCTGGACACTAATTGATTTTTCAAGGACATTCATTGCATTGAGTGACCTCTTAATGGCCTATGTGGATGTTTATTGCCCTGTGAGCTCATGCATTTGAATTACCTGTATATGTCAGTCTCAGGTGACAAGTGAAAACATTAAGAGAATCTGTGGTGTTAAATATGAAGGTTTCCCTCTGAGAGGCCGAGGCAGCGAGCGTGTGGACGATTCATCCGACGAAAGCTCTTGTTGCTTTTAGCTGAATTGTGTAGCTGCAGCAGATATTGAAAGTGAGAGGACTCTGTTTGTGAAATGAAGTTAAAAGCAACAGATTGAGGCCGGGAGTGTGTTATTGCTTTGTTGCTTGCCTCTCGCCAGAGTAATCTGTTTAGGCGCTGACACCAGATCTAATCAGCTGCCTGACAGACGGACGGCATGCAGCGATTTTTACGTCTGTGCAGAGAAACTAGCGTGAATCAAGAGTTCTTTACAATCTTTAAGTCGGATTAAAACACATAAAACACACACACACGCCACAGACACATAAATGTGCACACAGGTGCTCAAATGCACAACCAGGGGCACACACCTCCCCTCATTTCAAAATGTCAATATAAGCTGGAATTGCAGCAGATCTCCCCACAGGCGCGGTGGCAGGAATCATTTGTGTACATTATATCTGCTGCTCACAGGTAAGGAGACAGCCTAATGCATTGTTTGTTTGGCACCATTTGTCCTCTCCTGTCAGGAAAAATACTTCACAGTCATTTCTGTGTGGGTGACTCTCTCCTTTAAGGAAAGAGAAAAGGAACCCCACCGGCGATGTCGTTGCCAGGGTAACGCCGCTAAGCTCCGGGTTTCATTAGCATTTCGCATTTTTACGTGTGCAAGGTGGAGCATGAGTATCGTGGCACTCTAAAAACAAGTTGGAACTAAGTGTCCAGGGCTGCAGGAAGGATTTGACTGGGACACAGGAAGTTTTCAAAGCCCTCAGGGAGGCGATGATAACTATGGCAACCTCTCCGATGTAAAGGTGCTCCGCTGGAAGTTATATAATCTCAGCTGGTGCAATTACTTGACTCTGTGTTTGAGTCACTGTGACTCATGGAGAATTACAGTATAATGGCTTTTCTAAGAGCCTGCATTACATTAAGTGAAGATAAGAGCTGCTCCATCTAAAGAAATCATGTCGGATCGCCATTATCACTGGAACAGACGCTCAGGCCAACGCGATGTGTGTAGTTTTAGCATGTTTTATGTCTCTTAGTGTAAAATGGACGCAAAGCTGCTCAAGGCAACATCGTGTGTGAGCCTATCTGAACTCTGTGCATTAGTGCGTTGGCTTTATTCTGATTTGATTGACATGTAGAGATTCCTGCAGGGCCTTTAATAATGATCCCTTCCTGATTTGCTCACACTGTGTTCCGTTCACCATGTTCCAGCTGAGCATCTTTTTTATGAAACTTCTGTATCGATGTGTAACAACAACCTGCCCTCCTCAACTTTTTCTCTTGTTAATTTATGCAGCTTGACCTGAGTCGCTCGAAAATCCTTAACAGCAGCTCACATGTTGTCTTTATGTCTTCATGTTGTGTTTATATGTTGTGATTAATACTACTAGAAGTAGTATTTTTAACAATTTTGAGCTGCCATTATGTCAGTTATATGTAAGAATTCAAAGTTTTCATTATAAAAGCGGACACTATTTCACAATACTGGAAGTTTTTACTTCATTATGATACCTTGAAAAGGTAATTTTACTTCATTATGATACCTTGAAAAGGATCATTATTCTTTAACATTTTGAAAAATCATAGAGACAAATTGAGTGCATGACATTTTAGATATTTAATAAGTATAGATACATTAATGTGCATCTCAGTTCGCTGTCTGACAAAATAATAAGAGAGTGCAGCTGGTGCTGCCGTATCAATACGGGAGAAAATGACTATTGAAACCTTTCCAGATATTCACTATGGATATGTATCAATATATTTATTGATTGGTGACACTAATAGGCACTTGAAGGACTTCCACGTTGGCTTAGCAGTTAAGCCTGACAGTTCATTCCCTAAATCAGTAAAAGTAGTTCCCAGTGAAGTTCAGCTTGCTTGTTTGTTCCTGAGCGTTTTGACGAAATTGCAAAATAAATCTAATTCTTGTCCATCGGAAACATGTTATAACGTGAAGCTTCTCTACAAAATAGTCAATTACAATAACTTCTGGTTATATTTTCTAACATTCTGAAATCTCCAATGTGCTCCTGTACACATTATGTGACCGCGCAATACGTGACAACTGCTCTCTTGAAGGATTCAGCGTGCCGACACCCTTCTGATTGCTGATAGCTCCGGACATTGATTCATTACTAATCATTCAGTTAAGTGAGACAGTTTCCCTTTATGGAAATTCTCTTCCTATATTCTCCAGCGATAGTGAATCCTGAGTTATTAATCATTCATTGACAATGCTGTGAAATCCTGCCAGATTTACCATTTGTCCTTCTTCCTGTCGAGCCGAGCTTCGTCCCTCCCGTCATGGACATCACCGCGTCAGCACTTCTGCATGATTCTATGTTAATGCAGTGTTTTACATTTGATCTCGTGTCCATTAGTGGTGTGGTGTTTTTAATTTGTCCCGTGAATCTTTAGATGGAGATCTGCCATCGAGTTGTAATATTCTACAGGTTTCAGTGAAGAAAGTGAGCAAGACGGAAATCAAATCGGGATTGTTGATGCACGTGCAGCCCTCAAAATTCAATTTCAGGCAGTGTAGTTAGATATGGACAAGACAGAAGTGCAGAGTCTCACTGAGTGAAGGACAATGACACTGACTGAGCTTTCAGCAAGCTTGAAGTTTTAAACAAGTTCCTAAGTGTCAACAGTGACTCTGTATGCTGTTTATAAGACGTGTAAAGCAGTTGTCAAAGACTCCGCTGACTCGGGGACGAGTGGCCTTCGGAGACGCGCTCGTAAAGCAGGTAGTGATGAAATGCAGCTGCAAATCACCTCTCTGCGAAACCTGCCAGCGGTGGTTTTAGTGGATTTATTGGTGGCATCGGGACGTCACAGGATGTTGTTTTCTTTAACTTTCTCGTGGGATTGGGATGGAACAGGAGCATTTTTTTGGCGGGGGAGTTGGACGGGACAGGATTGAAAAATCCACTCCTGTGTTACTTCTTATCTCTTGCTCTTATCTCAACTGTCATCACTTCAAGGAATACTTCACATCCCTCGTTCCCCCCCTGTGAATTACATCCCCATCTCCCATATCTGCCCCCCTCAACTTGCTGCACTTTACTCTTATCGTTAAGTAGAAATAAATCATTTCTGCCTCTCCCCGCAGCTCTTATTTCCTCTCCTTGCACTTGTCTGTCATACAAAATCATTCAAGGGTCAGAGCAGTACTTTTGTCACTTTAGATATCACGGCTCGTTGGGTTTCTGAAAAGTGACTCTGTCTTTTACTCTTTAAACTAATTACACTATTACTGTTACTGTATTAAACCTGTATTAAAATTGGAAGTAAGGAAAAAGCTTCTGTGGCAGCGTTAGCGACATGGCTACCACTAGCAGTCTGGCTACTGTCCGAAGCGAAGAACGACTGCAATAATCCCAGTTTGACTTGGAGACCCTGATCTCAGAGCTGTGCAGAGGCAAGAGTAAAACACCGAGTTGGAAGTAGGCAGGTTTGGTTACTAACTGATCTAGTCGCTGGTTTTGAATTTCAGTTGTTCCACCGTTACCTGGGGATGGTGACCGGGGAACACATTTGATATTCGGCCGCCGGCAGATCTGCTTTGGCTGGATCTCTGGTGGTTGGTCTATTTAACTAAACATGCTTGAAACACCATGGGGCAGGCGAATTACAGAGTCCAACCTGCAGACTGAATCCATATTACACCGGGTTGATCACAGAGATTCAGAGTGATTGGTACCAAAATAGTGGTGTGTATTCAAACAGTTCACAGAAAGGAGCTTTTGTTTTACACATAAAGTTTTATAGTACAGAACACGTCCCGCTTTCAGCAGCTGAGCACGTTAAAATGCCTCGCCAAGGACACTTTAGGGATCATTTTCCAGGGAAGATTATGTAAGACTCTTCCGTGTTTCTTTTATCTGTCCTTATTTCCATTAGAATTAAACAATACTGTTTATTATCCTGAGTTTGCCATGAGTACAGGTCGTACAGTTTTGTTTCTCCTCTCCTCTTCTTCATTAGCTTCCCAAACATCTCTGAGTCTTTCCTCTCGTCTGTTTCTCCTCACCACCTTTTCTTTCAAAACTTCACTTAGCCCGTAACCCCACCAGCACCACCAGCACCACCAGCACCACCAGCACCACCAGCAGCAGCAGCCTTTCACCCTCCGGCTCTGATTCAGTCCTATCTCAGCATTGATTTTCCAAAGAGCTATCGAAGTTGTCAAGGCCGGGCAGAAGTGCTCTTGCCAGGCACAAGTTATGAACGTTATTAAGAAGATGCTTCTGGACGGAGGGTGCCAAGAATAAGACAGATGACACAACATAAACACAACACATATATATGTGTTATCGCTGTCACTTTGTATGCATAATTTGTGTCACAGCTGACACTTAATGTTCATGATCAATCCATTTTCTGTAAAATGAGAAAGAATACCATGGGAGGAGTTGTTGGGGATTGATATACTGTCAGCAGACTAATTGATAGGCTTATCATTTCAGGACTAATTCTGTGTGTTCGTGTTTGCGATCACTCTCCTCTTGTTTCGTCCGGGTCTCTCCGGTCTTGTCTCTCGCAGAGGGGTGTTTTTGTGCGGATGTACATTTTCTTCTGGAGGCAGAGTCAGGCTTGATGGATTTAATATCCTGGCTGCTAGCGATCAGCTTTGGGCTTCTATATGCATTCATGAGGGCAGGACTGAGCAGAATTGAACTCAGTCTCCCTCAAGATGGAGAGCTTCGGTCACGGGAATGGTGGCAGTTATTTGTGATGTGTGTGATGTGCTGCATGTGATGTGATGTGATGGGAGTGTGTGTGTGTGTGTGTGTGTGTGTGTAGGTATGTTGATGGGGGCCCTAGCTAAGCTGCACAGTCATTCATCCTTCCAGCCTGCTAAGCCCCTGTATTCATCTGAGGCTGTTTACATCCAGCTAGGTCAGGCCTTCCCCGCTCAGCACCGCCAGCGACAATCACTCTCTTAACAACAGGTGAGATAAACTGCTGGGGAGACCTCAACATGCATACATACATGAGGACAGCGCAGAGGGAGGAGACGTCTGACTAATGCTGAACTGCACAGCCCAATATCCAGAATAAATGTTGGCAAAGTTTGTTTCTGCAAAACCACAGATAAGTTAAACCTACATTTCTTTATGTTGCAGCTGTATGTCTCCAGGTTTGTTCTTGTCACAATGCTGTGTCGATCCTTAAGGCACAAAAACCACTTGGTTGTGTTTAGGAAAACATCATATTTGGCTTAAAATACTACCACCAATAATACCACCATCTAGTCAACATGGTGTGTGACTTGTGACAAATATTGGTGCATCTGTGGTTTACAGAAATGCAGTGAAACATGACAAAAATATGACAAAACATGACTTCTTGAAGTCAAGGAATGAGGCGAAAGTCAAGTTTTTTATCTTGCAAGAAATCAAAGAAAATGGGAAATGGAATAAAACCATCTCTATCAGTTAGAATTAAAAAGCTCTCAGTCCAAATGACAAAATAATGTGTTTTCTGATTTGCCACAGAGAGAGTGATGGCTTAGATTTAGGAACAGAAACTGTTTTGTTAATGTTTAGGAAAAAAAATCGAAGTCATGCTTAAAAGAAAGCAAAGACGTGTTGATACATCACATCCTAACCCTTCACCCTACAAACATCTAAAAGTTGTTTCAGTTTCTTCTTTAAACATTGTCAAAAAGAAAGCATTTTTGCTTTGTTAGTGACTAAATATAAACAGTGAATGAAATATGTCACGTGCCAACACCATACAGAACTTCTCAGATGGAAGTTTTACTGTTCAGCAGTAACCATCATATACATTTCTTCTTCGAACTTCAGTCTGTTAAAGTCATAAAACGTTTTCAGGCACTTGCTACAAATTGTTTTCATCCACAGGGTTTGATTTAGTCGAAAGAGGAAACTGGCAAGCCAAAAAAAGAAAAACAGAAATACTGAATTTAGTTATTTTGACTGTTGAGACTGAAGCTTTCCTTCCTCTTAAAGGCAAACTGAAGTCACATCGCGCCGGTGGGAAATGTGCCAGGCGACATTCAAATGACAAATTTTCCTGAAAAGTTCGGCTTTATGAGCAGCAGTCAATGTTAAATCCATTTAACAGAGAAAACAGACGTACGCGCCGGGGATGAAAAGTAAACTCAAACAACACGATCTTCTTTTGTTTGTCATCTTGCAGAGCCGACATCGTTCGTGCGTGTGAGAAAGTGTGGAGTAGAAGCTCCTTTTGCAAACATTGAGAGCTCACAGAGGAGAGTTTGTAAATTCAGCTAAAGAGCAGAAAAAAAAAATAAGAGGAGAATACCTTTTGAAGTAGCTCTGTCTTTGTCCTTGCTTAAATGAAAGACTACCGGCATAATAGTGCTTAATAGTGGAGTATTTTGTGAAATTAGTTAATATCTAAGTGGCTCGGGTATTAGGATTTCTTTCAAAGTGGTGCACAGGCTCCATATTTAAAGAGTACACTGGAGCATTAGCTCACTGCTGCTGCTGCTGATGAGTGATAGCACACAGTGAAACACAACGTCAAAAGTCAAGTAGTGGTTGTAGAACAAAAAGCTCTCCTGCACCTTCAGTAGCAAAAGGAGCTGTTTGCTTTCCTTCTCTAGCACTTAGCTTGAGCATTCAGTATCAGCTGAAACTTCAGCCTGTTCCTGTGTTTTTTTTCTGAGTGCTAATGCAGGCATATTTATAGCCTAATGCTCAGGGGACGCAGACGAGGCCGCTGGCAATGGTAAAACAGCAAATGTACATTTTCATAGGTTATTAGGCATTGATTTTCCCCCGGATTAAGAGGCGTCGCAATGCTAAGCAGTAGAAATTGGAAATGTGTCCTGATATGCTGTTATCAGCTGGCTGGAGAGAATTAAGGCAATGCTCTGGACATATATAAGGGCACACACACACACACACACACACACACACACACACACTTTGCTGCAGTGTATCTGCTGCCGTAGAAGAAACGCATTCCCGAACACGCTGGAAACGCCACGTGTGAAATCAAAAAGGAGACGGAGAGGAACATATCTAGAGAGAGAAAGACAGAGGCAGATGCTTCTTAAAAAATTACATCTAATCAGCATACGAGCAGCCTCTCCAATTAGCTCTCCTTATTATTCCAATCTGTCAGATAGAAGGGAGCACAGCAGAGAGAAATCAAACATCCCCAGGCCAAGCACATTTAACATATCCTCTCAGGATGGCAGGCGAGCAGGCGAGCAGGCGGGCGGGCGGACTGGGAAATTAAACAGGAAGATTTCCAGAGAGAAACACGCTGGCTGTGTTCTCCACCTGCAGCTATCATGCAGCGTGATGGAAAACTGACGGAAAACAGTTTGGTGTGTGCTTGTTTTATCTCGCCTCGCTAAACGCTGAAAAATGTCCACACGCTGGACGACGGCCAAGAAAATAATGGAGTCTGAGAGGCGTCTTTTTTTTTTCTTCCCTCTTTTACAACAGCCGACTCGGAGTGCACTTGGGTGGGATGACTTGCATTTGTCTGCAGCAAACTATCAAAAATGATAAGGATTGCACTTTACTTATAGCGGCTGCTGAGGTCCACTTTTTACTTCACCACAGAGAAACACTTTGATTTAAAGCCTTTTCAGACGTTTAAGCGCGCAAAAACGTCCCGTCAGGTTCTTCAGTGACTTGAAAGATTAGCATTTTCTTGCACAATGTATAAATTCGGCTCCATCAGAGAAATGAAAAATGGCTCGTAGGGGCTGTTTGAGTGCTGGTGGAGGATAATTGCAGCTTAGGTGCAGACTTACTTTTTTTTCATACTGTGATTATACTGGTCCCTCAAAATCAAAGGATTTTGTGCTTTTGAAAGCCCATTAAAACATTTTATTTAAATTGGCCGTAATACGAAAAGAAAAAAAAAGTGACCTCAAAGTGAGTCATTTCTGCCCTTCAGAATATACTTAGTGTTTTGTAATGTGTGCAATTTTTTATTTTTTTTTTATTAAATGTGGTTCTTTTATTAGTGGCAATGCTAGAAACAAGTGGTCAAAAGTTGTTCGTGTGCTTACTTGTTACTGCAGATGACGGCAGAGGAGTTTCTGCTGTCATTGGCTGAAGCTCGATGCGTGACTCTCTGACACAACCGCGACAACACAACATATTTAGCATGCTAGATATCTGACTGGCGTCGCTCGTGGGTGCGCTGATGTGCAAGTTTTCCTCTGACACTGGGCTTTTGTCAGCGATCTTTGAAAACGGGGCGCCATTTAGCTCAGTTGGTAGAGCCAAGAGGGCGTCCCACGTACAGAAGCTTTGTCCTCGCTGCAGCGGCCCCGGGTTCGAGTCCCGGCCTGGGGCCCTTTGCTGCGTGTCACTCATCCTCTCTCTCATCCTGTTTCTTGTCAAGTCTTCAACTGCTCTGTCAATAAGGCCAAAAAACATTCTTCTTTTTTACTTAAAAAACTGTCGTCGAGTGGGACATTTTAATGAATCTGGGCCACAATCCTGTCCGTTTTTTCCCAGGAGGCTGAAGTATCTCATCTCATGATTCGATTACTGAGATAAAACCCCAGAACACGACAGACATGCTCATTATACCTAAAGATTCTATGAAACAAAAAAATAGGGCCCTGCGATGAGCTGGCGACTCATCCAGAGAGTACCCTGGCCTACGCCCATAGAGTCACTGGATTTGGCCCCAGTAACCCCCGCTCCACCTTGAAAAAGGTGGTATAAAAGCAGTAACATCACCCGCGACCCGCATGGATAAAGCGGAAGAAAACGAAGCGAAACGAAACAATTCTATGAAACAGAAACAAAACTTCTATCTTTTAAGGGAAAAGGAGCAGGTGTTCTGAGTGTTTCTAACTACACAATGATAAACTGTGAGAAAAGAGAGTCTCCATAATGACTGATGGACATACAGTGGTGTTGTCATGATGCAAATTACATGGAGGTTGCAGCAGTTAGAGTTGTGTGAGCTTCATCAACTGAAACTTAACATCTGGCTGCAGGGAGGAGGCTGGCTGAGCGCTGATGGCCTCTGCTGCTCTTTGTGTATGTATGTTTGTGAGCATGTGGAGCATTTTGACCCAGATCTGGATACATCCAACAAGGTCAAACCATGCCCCACTCAAATGATTCAGTCAATAACTCGTGAAACTGCACTGGTCAGTTTTAGCCTGGAGGCTGAAAATCACATTATTGTCAGAATTGTTTACTGGCATGCTGAAGAGACAAAAAATAAAGTGTGCCTGGTTTGTTGTAGAAGTCATGAATCAGTAAAACCAACACTTTTCACAATTTTTTAAACTTTTTTTACATCTTGCAAATTCTTCCCGGCCGCCTTTAATTCCTTCTTCTGAGGCTTTATTTCAAATTTGTCTCGAATAAATATTGTTTTCGAGCGTCGGCACTGTAATATCAACCTTATTGAATAATAAATTACCCTCTCTGTGAAATGCCTTCAGGTTAATAGACATTCAATGAATAAATAACAGGAAAACTCAGCACAGAGTTAGGGAACAGGATATGCGGCTTTTTAATGATTATTTTAGGCCAAATGAATGAGTTCTTTTGTGCGCTCAAATTGCAGTTGAGTGCACTGGTTGCTTCAGATTTTAATTAATGCACTAGGGTCTTTAATATGGATGTTGGTTGAGCCATATTGTGCTGGCAGCAGTTAAAAGAGAATTAATTCTCCACTCCGACATTGTCTCTTTTAATTGAATAAATAAAGCCGTTTCTTGCTCAAATAGATTTTTTTTTTCTTTCGAAAGAGTAATTATTTGAGCCAACCTCGCTAATAAAAGGTAAGTTTGATTAGCATAAATTGCTCAAAGAGAAACAGATATGATATAGCTCTGTGTTTCCACCAACACACTGCACTTTTCTTAGGAGTCACAATAAATCTGCTTTGTCTTTTATTCTGCTTTTCTTCTTTCGCTGCTTCCCACTTCATTCCTCGGTGTCTCTTGTCTTTCGCTGTGGCCCACGTGCGGGGGAGGAAGCCTTGCCTATTTTTCCAGCTCTAGTCGACCTGCTCTTGTACCTTCTGAGCTCACCAGAGAGCACCCTTCATTGTTCCCCGCAGCCATCATGCCCACGTGGCCACTCAAACACATCAAAAACTCAGCAGGTGATCCTGAAACCGTCGACCGCGTTCTCCATTTCCTCCGCCTCCATCACCAGCCCCCCTGACACCGCCATGTGTCTCCGGCAGAGAGCGAAGGGGGGATGGGATATTTTATTATCTCAAGAAATATTACGACTTACAAACAAGAGCAGCCTTCGCTTTACAGTTTGTCAGGACGTCTATTATTGTATTGTAAGCGCTGCCCAGCCCTGCAGAAGTGCTGCGATAACTCGGCTGTTTTAGCGATCACATTTCATTTAGCCGGTTTTCTTTCATGCATCATTGTGATGCCTCGATATCTTGAATCCATGTCTGTCATTTTTCCTCCTTCAGGTGCACTAGATCAGATTCAATACTGGGTGAAACATGCTTCTTCTGTGTCCACACAAAGAATACACTGCGTGACTGTTGTCCGAGGTGTTTTAAGTGCTTGTTTTCTTTTACATTTCTATCGGCTGTTTGACAAGCAGGCTGGCACGATGCTTTGTTTTAAGAATTGGAAGGTGCTGGATCATCTGCAAACCTCTGAGACCTACAGTAGTCCTGTTTTTTTTTTTTTTTATTCTGTATTGTATTGGTGACCTGACCAAGCTAAGGGAAGTGCTACATTTCTTTGTTGGTCAACCTCCCCCTCCTCCCTGAGAGGTTTTACGGGGGAATAACGTCGTCCTACGTCTGCCTTTGATACTTGCAGTCGTTACACGCATGACTGCAACAGGTCATCTTCAGGAATGCAAAGGTCACGCACAGACTGGAGCATTCAAGCAAACGACATATACAGTATTTTCTCAGGTGAGGACAGTCTTGCTTGTGCCTCTTTTCATATGTTTACTTTCCACAGCGACATGCTGCTCCGTCCGTAGCAGGAATGAAGCCCAGAGCCAAATCAACAATTGTTTGGCTCTTCCTCCCCTGTTCTAGCGAGCGTCTCAGGTTCGTTATAGTCCTCGCTGAGTCTCCCGCTAAAGAAAATAAATCCAGTTCCCCTGAGGAAATAGACAGACAGCCCATTTCCTGCGCCCACAGGTCTGCCAGGACATAGCTCAACAACATGGCTAAAAGGATAGAGAAATAGATTGCCCAACAACTCGAACACCTGATGAATGGCCGCTCAAGCAAAACAACAGGGGACCCCACTCTCTCCTGCAGGCTCCACCGGTTTCCCCCCATGTTGTTTATCTTCTCCATCATCTTTTACAACAGCCACACTTTTTCACGGGGGTGGAGAGAATCTGACATCTGGACTGTGTCCTGAAGATGGAGGGGTCAGGTCTAGTGCTGATAGAGGTGATGGGCTGCTCCACTGATAATTGCAAGTAAAAGTAAACATCTCACGGGGGCAGCAGTATCTCCAGCTGAATCCTAGAGTTTGGAAATTGCCGGACAAAGTGGAGGGTTGGGACTGCACGTACCGAAAATACAGTGGACATACTTTGGAAAAGGCTCAAACTGTTCGAGGTTGACAGAGTTCACAAGGAATATACGTGGTTTATCTCAGCAAACACGGCTTTATTAGTCACGCTCGGTTTCATTGAGCAACTTCTTAACATCTAATAAGAGACTCCTCTGGAGGTTTTAAATAACTTCCTTAAAGACATCTTGCCAGTTCTTAGACGGGCAATTTAATATACTCTCATTTTATTTCCCAGACTCATTTTGTTCACCAAGATTTTAACTTCTCTTGTTGTTCTTTATTTGGATCCACGTCAGCTCTCCAAAATCCACTCAAAGATTAAATTAAAATGGAAAGAAAATAAGCAAAATTTAATAATCCATCAAAATCACACAAAGTGCTCGACAACAATCAGACAAAACATCCCCAAAAGTAATAACTTTGATCAAAACACACTGTGTCTTTTTTGTTATTATTCTTTATTAATCTACTTTTTATTTGCCTTTTCTTGGTGGAGAGTAAGAAAAGACTGAGATCAATGAATAACAATAATAAAAGGTAGAAGTACAATTATTTATTTATGTATTACATTTATTTTGCTGCTGACAAAATGATGCCGACCACAGCGGCAGTCACTGTTATCTGGAGTGTTTCTGGGAGGTCGGAGGTCACAGGAGGGTTCACAGGGCGGTCATCCCTCCGTCAGCACGGATTTGTTCCGACAGTGTTATTCAAACACTGTCAGAGGTGAGGCTCTGTTACCGGGGCTGATGGATGAGATAGCAGGTTTTACAAGTCAGACTACGAGCGCGTGTGTGTGCGTCGCAGTGTCTTCTTATAAACAGATAAGGATCTATGTGTGACAGTGTCCGAGGTGCACGCCGACAGTTACATCTGTGGAGCGTCACTTGTTTCTCTGTGGCCTCCTACATCATAACAGCACTCGGTTCAATGGACAGGATACATTTTTATTTGTACTTGTAACAAGATAATGCAGAGTTATTTGTGGTTAATACAGGTGATTGTGTGCTCACTTGTTCAATGAACATAAATCAAAGGACAGAGAAAACTGCATTTACTAATGTTCAGTTTGTTTCTTTTTTCTTTGTGCTTGATCTGTCCTTATTTGCTCCCATTAAAGGATCATTCTACTTTATTAACACCAATATTTGACCATTACTCCTACTTGTATTAAGATTACACTCAGAAACTTAATATCTGAGATCTTGGGGGACAGCAGCATCACAATGCAAAGGTTTGTCAGGTCAAGAGATACAAGCCACTCAGTCAGGTTGGAAACAAACCTCCAGGTTAGCCGAACGTATGTGGAATAGGAACCAAAAACACCTTGGGAAAAGTACATTCTGTTCGGTCCACACCCAGAGAAATAAATCTAAAACCGGTGCGCAGGTGTTCTGTCCTCGGCCATTAAGCTTCCTCAACCAAACACAAGCTCAGTCAGACCCGCTGATCAAAGCTCCTTCTCTCATCACACTCAATAAACGTCCAGAAACACACACTCACCATCGCAAAAAAGTCTTCCCAGTGGCTTTGTCATGTAATCATGTCTGCGCTGAAGTGAAGTAGAGAGGGTGTTAGGAAAAGTTTTTTTTGCTCTGAGCTTTTCTACAGACAGAATGTTGCACCAGAGGAAGGAAACTAAACGAGTGGTGGCACTGCTTTCTGTTCAAACAGCTTTATGTCAGCTTCCGTAGTCAGATGTGAAATCTTAAAATCTGAGAGTAAAACTTTACATCTATCTGTTGAGGACGAAGCCATTTAACAATAAAACAAGGAGTGCAGTGTGAATCGCCAGTCTTGTATTACACCCCCAAGAAGTTTAAAGCTCTTTACTTGAGCTACAGTTAGACTGTTAACTGCTTGCTTTAAGCTCTGCAGTTTATTGTACCCGAGATCCGAATGAGCAGTGAACTTTACAACACTGGGAAACTAAATGCTTCTGTGACTGCTGCGTGATTAACACTTTACGAATGCTGGATAGCAGAGCTGTTGCATGATTACAGCAATAACCGTTACAGATGTCTTTTCATCAGCTGTAAGATCCTTTCAGTTCTTATGATCTTAGTTTATGTGACTGTTGAATGATCACCTGAGGGGTCTTACTGAGAGACTTAAGCCCTTTAAAGCCATGCGGTTGCTCTCATCTGAACACATTTTTACACAAACCCACACACAAACTCCCAGATTTGACATTTTGTAGCTGTTTAGCTGGTGTAGGAGGTTCGAGAGAGTCTGATACGAAGTTCTTCATCACCTCCACTGCCCACCGAGGGTTTTTCGAAGCACCTACCATCTGGAACATCCAGTCTCTCTCAATCTCTCTCTCATTGTGTTCCTGGATTCTTGTCTCCTGGAGGGTTTTTCTTTTTTTTCTTTTTTTTTTTAAATGAGCACAACATCCAAGAATGCAATTAACAAAACAGCAAAGTCAAGATGTGCCTCAAAAGTATGATGAACAGGAAGCAGAAAAAGTGGAAGTGGAAAGTTAAGTTAAAGTAAAGATGCTGTGTCAGAGTGGTGGGCGGGTGTCTCTCTTAAATTCTGCTAACACAAGTTCACTTCCAAATCACGCAAAGAAGTTTTAATTGATTCAAGTTTAGTTTATTTGAATACTGCAAAAAATCCTCAACCAAGGATTTTACTCAACGTGCAACATTAGCCGACATTAGCCTCGTTGCCTGAACCTCACCAAACAGAGATGTGATATCACTTGGTTCATTCTCTCAGCGCTGCAGGAAAACTTATAGAGGTGTTTTTTTTTTTCTACAGGCTGAGTAGTACGCCATCTGACATGCTGCAAACTGACTTTGACCAGGGAAACTGGTGGGGAGCCCCTTAAACTTAAGATCCTTTGTTTCTAACAGAAAGGAACAGATGTATGATTTAAAAAAAAAAAGATAAATGATGCCTTCTGTCCATCTGCAAAGTTATCACACAGAGCCTTAACTTACAGTGAAGAGGTTAAGTGTGGTCAGGTGATCGTTTGTTGAGATGTGCTGCAGTGCTGACAAAGTTTTACATACGCAGTTTACCGTGGGTGTACTGGGCTTGTGTCTGTGTGTGTGTGCATGAGCTTATTAGTGTCTGAGTAACTCGATCAATTATTAATCGTTTCAGTAATGGGCCCTGAGCCTCTGGAATGGCTCCATGTGTCCCTGATTAATACAGCCACGGCACTCGATAAAGTTTGTCTCATCAACGTATGGGCTAGAAGAGAGAGACAGGCGGGGGGGGGAAACGGAGAGACGGGAGGAAAGTTCAGGAGAAACAAAACTGGCAGGGGCGAGTCGCTAAGGAGCAGTTAGTAAGCGAGAGACGGGAAGACAAATAGAAAGAGAGACTTCCAGAGAGACGGGGAGCGACAGCGTGAAAAAGAGTGAATTAACAACCGACAGAGGTGATGGCTCCATCGGTGCCTCTCCGGGCGTGCTTTCGGAAATGGAGTGGGCTCGACTGTGTTGAGTCCTACTTAATAGTCTCCAGTGCTGTTCTGAAGGTCCTGATTAGTGCACACCGCGGAGATTGACTCCGGGTAAAGTGTGCACTGATGAATACAAATCTGCGATGTGGCCTCGGCCTCAGTGGGATTTGTTGAGCGAGTGAATCTGGCGGGCAGGTAATCAGGCTGTTGCAGGTTTATCAGCGGACTCTCGGAGATGGTCGGACGTAACGTTTCCTTCAAGGAAAACGTGGCCGATCACTGCTGGTGCAATGTGCCTGCAGCACAGACAATCCTCCGAATCTTTCACATAATACACAGCGACGTTTAAACGTGTCAACACAACACACTTCAGAGTCTTTTTAAAGTAGGAGCCTTTGAACTTTGACGTTGAGCTACTGATCTCTAACGACAAATCAAAGATCTTCCTCCGTCCTGCGGGAACACGCCTCCTCTGGTGTACAGTATTCTCTTCATTTTCCTTGTCGTTCTGTGTTACCGTCTGTCTTTGTCTGTCACTATCTCACCCTCCCTGTCCCTCTCCACGTCTCTGTCATGCTGTCACTCTCTGTCCCACTCTAGTTGTCACCGTCTCCAGTACGAGGCTGAGTGTCAGCAGCTGTCTGTTGAGGTGGACGCCCTTTAACAGATAAAGTAGAGAGAGATATAAGGCAGGTGTTTCCAACATTTTAGCCAAGCGACCCCTTAAAATTAAGCAATTGCTACTTTGGACTCTTGTCACTCATCCTTCAAGTTGTGTGCAGTTTCACCAAAATGCTTTGCAGTGTGTTTGTGGCTGTAATAAAGCAGATGATTTGCTTTTTGGGGGGATAAGGTGGGACACAACCGCCACCTCTGGTGTTTTTCTTCTGAAAATACTTTGAGCAGTTTGTCTGCTCTCTTCTAATGATTCCCAAACATCCCTCACCGTTGACAGACAATCACTTTGGTTTAATTGTGCTCATTTTGGGTGTTTTGACTCCAAATGAAGTGATAAACTCACTCTGGCTAAACAATCGGCTTGTTGACAACTGAGAAATCGGTCACATAGATTTTTTTTTTTTTAATTACGGATCACAGCTGACAGAAAAGGTGCGCTCTGTTTGGTCCGCGCTCAGAGAAAATAAACTTTGAACGAGTGCACAGGTGTTCTCAACCCGCTGATCAAAGCTCCTTCTCTCATCACGCTCAATAAACGTCCACTGACACACTCACCATCACAAAAACTCTTCTTTATGGCTTAACGATGTTTTCTAGTCTGTACTGCGGTGGAAAAACTGTGGTGTTAGGAAAAGTTTTTTTGCTCTGACAGAATTGTCTACCAAAAGAAAGAAACGGAATCCTCGTGGCACTGCTTCATGTTCAAGTCAGCTCCAACATTTTAATATCTGAGCTGAGAATAATTACAAAAAACTGAGCATCTAGAATCTGATCGACTACTGTGGCAGTCCAGCTTTAGGCCCATTCTCTGCATATATACATTGTTTTTTTTAATCAGTATTATGTGTTGAGATTGGACTCGCGGTCTTAACTGTTATCTGGTTTCATTGTTCTTTCAGTAACTTGGCCGCAGGGTTTTAACTTTTTCACCTGAAAAGATTTTCATATTTCGAGCGTGAGTGTTGAGCTGTTGTCAAGGTCGGAACATACTGAGAGAGCTTTCTTATAAAACAGAGAGAGAGTAATTCACCGGCTCTGTGGCCCTGACTATGATCCAGTGCCCTCGGTTCACTTTCAGCCTCTCTGTCTTTCCTTCCTTCATTTTAATCCTTTTTTTTTTTTTAACTCAAGCTTGGTCACTTTGCATAGCTCAAACAATGATAAAGTGACCAAAACCGTGAACACTCTCGGTGTAATGAGTGAATGTGCGCTGTCTATTAGAGCAGATTAGCTCATGTAGCCCCTGAGGCTCGTCCAGCCTGCAGCTCATGTCCTGTATTTATCTCCTGACGTGACCAGAGGCACACGGGGAGCTCACTACTTTGTCTTTCTCCTGCACATCCTCCGTACTCCAACAACCCGCAGCCTCATTTGTAACAAGTTTCTCCAAACAAAGAGCTGCATACAAAAAAACCCAACACACTAAACAACAGCTCTGCAAGAATGAGAAATCTCAAGTTATTTTTCATCAGAAAGACCTACTTTTCAAGAAACTGTGTCTCTGTACCCATAATTAATGTGCTCTGCTTGTTTGGGCTTTAACTATCATCCATGTTGGTGTTTTTTGTGTGTGTGTGTGTGTGTGTGTGTTGTTTTTAAAGCCGTCTGTGGCAGAGCTGGACACTTACAGGACTTTTGGAAAAAACATTTAAGGCGCAAAATTCTACATTATTCATTTCCTGACACGATTTTATCAACGCTTTAAAAGAAACTGCGCTAAGAGACTGATAGTCTGTGGAAACTGTATCTGTTCTTCATCGAACGTCATCATGAAAAATGCTGATTTCTACTTATATACTGATTTAAGTAGCTCCCTATTTCAATATCTCATTATATCGATATTCTCATAACTGCTATAACACGCTGTCTAGGTTTAAATGATCGCCATCGAAGCTGAAATTATGAAGCATTTCTGTTCTGTTGTATTTTAATGGAGTGAGTAGTAAATAAAAAAGCCAACCATTGTTTCGACTGACAGCGCCTGAGGCAGGGAATCAGCCAGCAGTTACCATCACATGATGAAATCAGCCGTGTCGGTCAATGCTATTGATCCGGTGAGGAATATGGGATTGATCCGGCATCAGCGGGTAACCAAGTGAAATGGATGTCGACTGGAATGAAAGTTTGCCTCGTATAAACTCTGTAAACTCGGAACACTGACTGCGATCTATTCGCCGTTGACACGCTCCCATTTTAATAAAGCTCAATTACAAGTGAGTCTTCTTTACTAATGGCGAGCCTGTGAGGCTGTGATATGCTGCCGTGACTTGCGGTGATTCAATTGTCCGGGAAGTATCAGATAGGAATGTGTTTGGGTGATTTGTTTCTCATCATCTCACTACACAGCGCCGCCGACGCTCGGGTCGATCCGCCACGCAGGATGATGGATGCTTTCATTCCTGAGATGTCAAGAGATATGGACGTGTGTGTGTGTGTGTGTGTGTGTTAGTGTGTGATTGTGTTTTATGCATTAGCAGATAAAACATCCCTCCCGTCCCGTGTAACCTCTGCTGTAATGGTTCTGTAATGAATATCCATAAACCACAGGCAGGCATCTGGACAACACTGAGCAACCACACACAGTTACACACACACACACACATACACACATTCACACACAGGTAAACATGCACATTTAAGTCACGCACAGGTGGGCAAACATGCACAGTCATGGCGACGCGCAGGTTTGGATGCACACATGGACAAACACAAAGCTACACTTTACATTCCACTATAAGCACACAGATACACACGACTCTCGACCACAAACAAACACACAGTGGGTTTAGATGACAAACACTGGGTTTAACAAAGGGGATGAACAAACCTTCGCTAATATGAACTGTAGCAGCTTTTAGCTGCCACTCAAAGCAGACAACAGCCGAAGGCTTTACACGATGTTGAAAAGTAAAAAAAAAATAAAACGCTGCCTCTGTGGAGAGCGAGACTTCCACAATGACCAGGTTGACTGTCTGAACCACACAAGGCTCAGCTGGCTTCCAGAGGCCTCTCGCCACTCAGAACAGAGTTACAGAGTTCCCTTCTACGTGATGGAGGAAAAAAAGTCTTGATGCTTGCAATTTGTTCACAAACATCTACCAACACACTACGCTGCCAGTCCACACTGATATTAGAGGAGCGGTACCAAGACCAGAAGGACCACAATACGTAAGAAACATGACAGAGAGTTTTCATGACCCTCGGTTGAAAGTGTACTTGTGTAAAACCTCTGTTTGAAGGGCCATGTAGCCACCACGCCCCTCTATTACAACAAGAATCAGGGCAATCTTAGACATGAATGTGGAAAACAGAGAGGACTAAGCAGTGTTGGTCAAGGGGTGTATTTGGATTGGGCCCGTGTGTCTTTGAGCAAGACGCTGAACCCCAAATTGTTCCAAAAGTCAGGACAGAGCCTTGCCTGGCAGCTTGCTTCTGTAAAGTGTATGAATGGGTAAACGACAGGCACGTTGCATAAAAACACTATCTAAAAACAGCCGTGTACCATTAAAAACAAAGAAAACCTGTCTGAAAAGTTTACCTGTGGAGGTCAGGGCAAGTAAACAAGAAACTTAGACAGTGATGAGTCAACCAACTGGGAACTTTAAACTAAAATATAACAAAATGGATTTAGAGGCAGAATAAAAATCACATCTCTATACGTCTCGCAGCAGTTTTCAAGAGGCCAAATAAGTGTATCAGCTGGGTCGGAGAAGAAGCAACGCACTCAACACATCTTTGCAGAGCCTCTCCTCTCTCCACTATCTGTCAATTTCACTCTCACCTTGTTGTGATGGATAGAAAAAGCTCACAGATCTTGATTCACTCAGCAGGCTGCCTTACTGTATAAAATAACTGGAGGCACTGTGTTTTAGCTGCCGCAGTGAGGCAAAATGGATGGCCGAGGCGCTGGAGGCCACTGTTTATTTCCTCTGAGTGCTTTCGATTTGGTTTTATTTTATTGAAAGGTACGGGATGGAGCTGTTCAATGAAACATGGACAGCGAGAGAAACTGAGAGAGACGCTGAGAGACTTAAAACAAAACAGAGCGGAGAAAAAAGTACAAGCAATTCAAGGTGATGTCGTCAAACGCAGACTTTGATATCAGCCTGAAAACATAAAATCTCTTTAGTGACGCTTTCACACGAACTAAAAACAGAAATGATGAAACATTTTTGTCAAACTAGCCGACAAAACAAAACCAGCTGTCTTTTTTTTTTTTCTTCTCTATTGGTGTCTCTTTTGGGAGACGGCGTCCACAGTCTATGTAATTAGACTGCGTCTGAGCACACTGATCCGTTGTTCTCATGTTGCCAAATAACGAGCTTGCAGAGGAAGTCATTGGTCAGTAAATGAGCCTGGGGTCGCCTGTCAAGTCATTAGGTAATCATTAACTAATCTCATTTAATCATGACCTCATCGCCCACCCCTCTTCCATCCCTGAACCTCCACGCACCCAGCGGAGCCAGTGTTTGCACTGCACATGTACTGAGGGGGAACTAATATACGTCTGCTGCTGCTGCATAGAAACATTTAGTTTGATATAACAGTATAGCTGTTGTGGTTCCTTTTATTGATTTTGCCAGTAATAGCAGTTCAGTCATAAAGATGACGCGTGCATTAGATGATATGATGTGATCCTGTTTTTTTAGGTGTGGTTTCTCCGCTCTGTTTTGATGAATGGCGGTTTGCATGGAGAGAAAATCTGTCGCTGAGTCCAGAAAAGCAGAACTATCAGTGAAAAGTTTGAGTTGAACTAATCAATTTGTTAATTAACTTTTTGATTAAGCGATTAATTACAAATTCCATCACCAGAGCCCGAAGGGATGTCGTTAAATTTGCACTTTTTTTTCCCTGTCCGACTAAATGTCTGAACAGCCAAACAGATATTTAATCTACAATCATAAAAAATCAAACAATCGGCACATTTCTGAGAAGTTGCCCACCATTTTTTGAGTGCATACCTCTGCCAAGGTCCAACAGTCCCCTGTAATGTAATCAAGCATAATCCAATATCAGATAAATCTTATTTAAAATCCGCCAGACCTATATTTTTATTTGGATCTGCATCAAATTGTATCCTCCCAAATAGAAGCCAGCCAATTAAATACGCCACACTTTTTTTAAATAAAGATCCATGTGTTATTCCCAGAGGACACCCAGAACCAGCACCTACAGTTAATGCGGTCTGTTCTGGGCCGAGACCCGTCCTCAATCCAAGTTTGGTGGAATTCTGCCGACAAACCAACAAACAGATACGAGCAAAAACACAACCTCCTTATCTGGGACAAAAAACTGCAGCTTGCTTTGTAAAAACTTCCCTCATTATACACTTACTAGAGAAAGTGCAGTTGAACCATACTTGTTAATGTATCATTATTATTTGTTATACTCTTAGTGTGTGAATGTGAAGATTATTGTGAAGAAAAATTATTTTCCCAACAAATAAAAATAATGTCCCTTAATTTTGTTATTCAAAAATGAATTTCAGAGTAGCTTTGCCCTCTTTTGAAAAAGGACCTCTGCTACAATAAGATCCACTGTGGGGGAACGATGGTGGCTCTTCCTGTCCCTTGTCTATCTCTCTTTGTTTCCACTTTTACAATCACATTGTTCTCCCTTCTCCCACTTCTCTGCTCTTCCTCAAGCACTACTGTAGCTTTTGTCTCTCTGTTTCAATTCTTCTCTCCCTCTTGTGCTCTCTTTCTCTTTCCCCTTTCCTCGTGCCTTTGTTAGCAGTCTGGACACTCTCTGCAGCACTCACTTCTCTCTGTTTTTCCTTATAAGGCTGCTCTCACACGCTCTCTATTTTGCTATCCACCCCATCCCCTCACGCACACACACACACCTCCACCCCTCCCACCGCGTTTTCCACTTTCAACCTGCCAAAAGAGGTTGAGGAGTTCTCATCCATCTTCGAAGCCAGACTTTGACGCGCCTGGATGTTAAATTAAAAACATATAGTCCAAGAGAAGTGGGTCGTATGCACCTAAAGTGTCCAAGACACAGCTTAGAAAATGAACACCATCCATCAAAAGCTTCCCGCATCTCCACAAAGCTTGGAGAGGAGAGAGTCTGACATCGGCCCTCTCAATAACCAGCTGCAGGGAGGTGGAGTGAGGGGAGTGGTGGAGGATGGAGGAGTTGTTTTCCTCTCACAACATGAAGTGGCGAGGGTACCGACATGCATTTGTGCACATACACACAAGATGAGAACAAAATTAAGACATCTCATCAAAATCATTAAGCTTGTCTAAGTGACTCTCCGTCCGTCTCTTGTCTTTCTCCATCGAGATAAACATGGAAGAGGTGATGACACTACAAGACTTGTAGAGAAAGGCTGCCTGTGTGGGGAAGACACTTTGGCTATTCATTAGTCAAAACAGATGTGATAGATGGACACAATTTGAGCTGTAAAGGATGTTAGCGGTTGTACAAGTGTGTACCTGAAACCCCCTTCATCACCAGTGGGCCGAGCTACCTGTGACCACTCGTCATTGGTTGAATCTGTTGGTGGTGTTAGAAGTTAGTCTTCTTCTTCTTGGTTGTTTGTCCTTCACTCTTTTCACACTCTATTATTTTCTAGAGGAACTTATGTTGTGCACGTGTTCCTTTTCAGCAGTCCAGTGTCTCACACCATCACACCCTCCTAGTGTGTCTTTCTGCGGTTCTCATTCTCCCCTTTCCAAGGACTTTGTTGCTCGTGAAGCCAAGGAGAGTTGAGGGATTTCTAAGATCTTCTCCATCATCAGTTTAGATACGCCAAGATTCCACATGGCAAGTCAGCACTGCATCTTTTATTTCCAAAATCAAGTCTCAAGTCATTTATTTTCCATTCAGTCAAGTTGCAAGTCAGTAAAAAGTGACTTCAGCTGCAGTCACGTTAACTCGGGTCCACATCTCTTCTCCTAGCTGTTCAGAATCCTGTCTGCATGTTCACCATTTGTTGTGAAAATATAATATATAAGGATAACACACAAAGTCCTCTGGATGTCCACTCAGCTGTCCCGCCATTGAAGTCAATTCGATCATCCAGTGTATGATCTCTGTTGGACTCCAATATCTGTGTGCATCATCCGAGACAGAACCATAAATTATTACCTAAGTCTCATTCATGCTAAGATAGCTCTGTCAGGCTGGAAGATTAAAAAGAGTGTGGTGTAAGTTGTCAAATCTGACTACTGGTAATCCCGGTGATCTATTCATTCAGACTCCACAGTGACAGTCTCTCGCTTCTCTCCGTCTCTGCTGGCGGAGAGCTGCGCCAGCTGACTGAGCTGCCGTCCTTCAATATCGATCTGAAAGTCCTGGGCCGCCAGATTGCTTTCAGCAGCCATCACCTCCTCCTGACATAAAGGAAAAGCTGCACAGATTTCACCCTGTTTTAGTGGTCAAAAAAAAAAAGGGAGAGAGATTTCTGATGGGAGCGAGGCTGAGCTGTCATCGCTCTCTGAGGGCGAATGAACGGAGAGTGCATGATCGGGAATGTGTTGATGATTTTATGATGAGCTTTTTGGACAGGATGAAGGAGAAATTGTCCTTTTCTTTTCCTGTGGTTTTTCAACAGTTAGCTGTTTACTTGGAGCCTCTGTCTCTCCTTTTGACTGCGTCCTCCTCTCGCTGTCTCCTCGTTTTCTATCTCTCCTCCAGCCGCTCACACATACACACCTGTAAGGGCACCAGCAGGACTAATTACGGACCAACAATAACTCCCCCCCCAGCACCACTCTGCTCCCGGCTGCGTAACAAATTCATTGGCACATCGCTGCCACTATTGTAAATCAATCTGACAGACTCGGAGGTGAGCTGCTGAATACAATTATGCGCCATGTTCTTGTGCCGCAACTTGTACTCACACAGGAGTAAACAGGCTATCCAGTTGTTAGATGTACACATCCATCTCCACAGTGGACTGTTTGATGTTCAGACGGGGACCGCAGGTGGAGGACGGTAAAAGCAGAAGGGCTGGGAGATATTGGTAGCTTGGGAGCAGGGACAGGCGATTTAAACTTGGGACCGACGGTTGGAGATGGTGCAGACAGAATGGCTGGATATATTAAACAGAAGAAATGGGTAGTGAGGGTGTTGTCTGGGTATGAGAGTGGCAGCTGGGGTAAGGTGGTGCATTAGCTTTGAGGTGCCGGGAGCGAGGAGCCATGGAGGCTGACATCAAGATAGTGGTTTATCTTCCTGGGTATAGAGGAAAAGTGTAAGTAGTGTTTGTTGTGTAACTTTAATGTTACAGTCAGTAGCAGTAAGAAGAAGATGGTTCTATTGAGGTGATCCGACAGATGTAGGGGGTCAGTTTGGAATGAAAAGGAGCAATAGGAGCAGAAATTGTGTATTTTATCCCACGTCGAGTTTTGCTGTGAATAGACAATGTGCATCAACTGAAGACTCGAGATCTGTCAGCAAAAAGGACTAGCGTTAATTCTATTCTTTGCCTTCTTTCACCTAATTTTACAACTTCTACCATGAGTTCGATGATGCTCACAAATCAAAGAGCAATCTTCCGTGCACAGCAGGAAACGTGGCGAAGCAGAAAATAAGAGTGATGTTGTTGGTGCTGCCAGGTGAATAAGGAATTGTGTTCCTGGCACCTTTGCAAGACAGCCGGCTGTGATCGGCTGGGGTTCAACTTGTGGTCAGTCCTGTCAGTCAGTCAGTCAAGGTTTATTTTCTAACGTAAGCCAAGTATCTAAAAATGTAGATAGCTTTATGTATATAACTGATGCTCAAACAGCTGATACCAACACATCCTCAAACCTAAATAACTACAGAAATAATAATAGGTTATTTGTCAATGTCTACCAAACAACGTAACGGTTACAACATTACCGCAACACGTGTGCCGGACCGTACCAATGACAGTTGTAGTAATGTTAGTAAATACCTGGTTTGGTTCATATTCACTCTGTAACTCTTGTAACGTTCCCACATTAATGCCTAAAATACTCTAAGTAAGTCATGTTAAGTTATGTACGTGATGTTACTTGAAAAGCTGCCGTCAGTGAAAACTTCTATCAGTGAGATTTGGTAAAGATTCTGGACAGAGACATTGCAGTTTGACTTGATATTCCATTCATTGTAGATGTTAGGGTGGAGAAACATTCGCCAGAAGTAGAAACATTTAATTTAGCAACGAGTTCAGCGTTCAAAAGTGATGTGTCTCGGTTGTGACGTACCCTCTGACCCTGTCAGCCAGAATCAAATGCTGTCGGCACATGAAGAATGACAGAAGCTGGGACGCATGATTGACAACTGGCAGATAAAAATACTCAACAATCACATGTAACTTGTCATAGTAGTCTGGACAACAGATGAGGCTCCTGAGGGCGACATGCTTCTATTACAGAATCAGACAATACTTGTGTTTTATTCAAGAAGAATCAGTGCGCTGGATCGCGCTACATTCAATAAAATCCTTGATGCTTCATTGATTTAAGATTAATTAAAAATTAGAGTGAAAGTTATAGTTCTTTAGGGTATCATCCATGTCTAGCATATCCATAAATTATCACCTGTTTACCATTTAGGTCAGACTGACTGATTAAAAAATGAGCGTGCTTGTTTGTGGAGAAATCTACTTGCAGCTAATCCTCGATTCAGTCAGACTCCACAGTGACAGTCTCTCTCCTGGTTCTGTCTCTGAGCTCTGCTCCAGCTGACTGCCCTTCTGTCCTTCAGTATCGATCCAAATTTAATTCATTGCACTCCTTGTGACTGAAGCGGCACAGATGATGGAATACAGGCTAAAGAACAATTATGATACCATTAAAAGAGGAAAGTGTTCAGTCTATGTGGAGCGTAAAACAGATAACGGACGGTAGTTCAGTGAATCGTAGTATAACTATTTTTGATTATGATGATGCGATCCTTAAATATTCTAGTTGAGTATGTTTTTTGTGGTCTGTGGTTAGTTTTGAACATGTTGAATTGAATGAAACTTTATTATGAGGCAACCAGGAGTTGTTTTTCACAGCTACACCTGTCAACAGGTAAAGCAACAGGTTTGCCTCCTTTTTTCGTTACCGATGCTGTTGAGCAAGATGTAGCTGCACGTTGCTCGTGTTTTCAGCATCAAATGTATATTAAAAAAAAGACCCATATTACTCATATTTGAATGGACTACTAATTTCTCTAACTTGTGAGAAATGAGTTCTGTACATGGAAAGTAATTCTGCAGGTGTGTGTTTTGGTCACAGACTTGAAGTCAGATGACGTGATGCAGGAGTAGAGATGGAGTTCAGGGGCCTGGGCAGCCGGGGAGCAGTGTGGGGGTGGTGTACTGTACAACACTGTACTGGAATGTGTTTGTGGAGATTATTAAAGAGCCATATATTTCTGCTGCAGCCCCACATGGCCTGCTCTTACCGGCCGATCTCCACACTGGCAGACGAGTAATGAAACAGGCCTCGCTGGAGATTCATCGCTTTGGAGAGCCAAGGCGATTCTCTCCCTCTCTTCCTCCCACTCTTCTTTCCCTTCTTCTTTCTCAAATTTTCTTTTTTTTTTTTTCCTTCTGTCTCACTTTTGGTCTGTTAAATGCGCTACAGTAGATCTGGTTCAAACACAGCATAGCCTGCATGAACTCACATCTTGTCAGACGTCTATCCCGGCGTCATGACTGACTGCGTGGCTCTTTGCAGTTTCGGCTCCTCTATCAAAGCCAGACTTGCGTAACTCTGTTTGATATCATCTGGTTTGCTCAGAATCTCCAGAGCATTCCCCACTGGTGAGTGAGCTAACTAGCCAATGAGAGGATTAGCTCATCCCAGAATATATCTGCATAGCATATCACAAACTGCGCATGTGATGACAAACCACATGTGGTAAGTGGAAAAAAGTACTCTGAAAAGCAGTTGCTAGTTTGCCTTCCTAACTCACTCTGAAGCAAATTAGGTCAAGTCATCCTGTTAGTCTGATATCTATCTAGCTAGCTTGTTAGCTTGTCAGTGGATGAGCATTTGCTATGCTAGCTTAGCAGCTAATTCTGGAACTGATCTTACCAGACTGGTCTTTAATACTTAGTCACTACATCCATATTACTGATGGTACAATGAGCAAAACAACCTCAGCATGGTAATTTTTCTGTACCAATAGTCTTCCCAACATCATTGCCACAATATTAATATTAAGGTGTTTATAGGAAGTGCTGTTGATGAGATAAATATATCGAGTTATATATTGTGTTCCTTGATAAAGCCTAAAACTGTTACCGTATTATTTTATGTCAACGGTGCCCAACCCTGGCGCTTGGGAATTTGGGCAAAACCGAATGATTTGATGAGCTTGCACTTGCTAATTTTGTGAGAGCAGCATGTTCAAAAAACAAAACAAAAAAAAACAAAACAGGGGCATTAAGCATGCTGGGACAGACGGAAAGTAGGGGAATCATAGGAGAGAAACTCAGCAGGGATTCAAGCCCGCGGAGGGTTCATCTATCTCCAGTGGTGTTGAAGGTAACCACTCAGCTAAGAGAGGCACACCGCTAATAGCTTGTTGATATTGCAAGGTAGGCCGGAGGGGTTCAAAAGGGAATAAGTTTGGGATGGGATAGAGCCGCAGCATAAACCTGAGAGGAGGGGAAAGTTTTTTTGCCAGCACACTGGATTTGCCGAAGGGTCGTATTTCTACTCCTCCATCAGTTCCAGCACTCATAATCCCAGGTTTGAGGACGAGCAATTTGGACTAAGAGCGAAATTTCCGGCCAGAAAATAAGTTTCATGTATGAAATTGGAAGAGGTGATGAGGTGCTGAAAGTATGTTATGTATTCAAGGACGTACTTCTGTTGAGACCTGGCTTGAAATGTCAGTGAAACAGGACGGCTGGAATGAGGGGAAGGGATTTGTTGGTTGGGAGAAGTATAACACTGCTGTCGGATGTAATGAAAAAGCAGCTAATGGGAGAGACAGAAGTAATTGTCTTTGGCAGATTTTTATTGGACTCTGAGCCAATAAAGCTCGATAAATCCAATGGAATTGTGGGGAATATGTTGGTTGTGACGGGAAGAAGTGATGGAAGAGCGAGAGCTATAGACGGAAGGGTGGAAAGGAAAGGGAAAGAGAGAAAGAGACTGTTGCACTACAGGGATCAATTACTAGGAACTGTGAGTTATGGTATTTGCTGCACCAAGTGCCATGTGGCTTATTGCACTGGGACAGTGTTTGGAGGAAGAGAGCGATTATTAACCACACGGAAAGAGAGAGAGAGGAAAGTAGAGGGCAAAGGAAGCTGACAGAGAATCAGAAAAGCATCGAAAGAAAGAGCGAGGTGGAGACTTTAGGATGAAAATAAAGAGGGGGGAGGTGAGGAGGGATGAGAAAACCTTGGAGCTCTCTTCACTTCTGCTCCTGCAGCCCTCCACTCTCTCCATTTCTGCTTGTCTTGCACTTTCAAGCGTGGAGCCCATTAAAGTGGATGACAGTGTAACTCACCACTGATAATCAACAGAGAGAGAGGGAGAGAGCGGATTCACAGAAAAAGAGACCCCAGGCCTCGTTTATTATGTTAGATTTTTCTATTAAATCTGAGTGTGCTGTAATTTCTCAAAGTGGGAAGGAGGTGCAAGGAGTATAATTTACACAATGAATAATCAAGACGTGTGCACCGGGGATGGACGAGTACACCGTAATCTGTATCTGTATCTGTTCAACCAGCTGAATTATCTGTTGCTGAAGCCGTATTCAAATTTGTTGGGCTTAAACTGGGCGGAGCAACCATTGTTGGAAACATACAAGCTGATTATTAGTGTGTTTGTGAAGCCAAAACAACAGGGTTTTTGTCTTAATGATGGACTTAATCGATTATGAAGATGTTAATGTTGGACATTTGTATAACTACGATGCATAAACTGTCCAGTCTCACTGTGTATGGTGTGTAGCTGCCCGTGGGTGGCTATCAGCCTGTTTGTTCTGTAATCCCCTGCAGCCACGCTGCCAGGACAAATCCCTGCACATTTATTGTGCTTACCAAACAAAGAGGCTGTGAATTATAGTCAGTCACCCAGTGGCAGCAGCATGCAGCCGCTGACTGTTTCCACTACTGCACCACTATGAGTAGTGGAAACAAACACACCTGTCAAGTGCTCCCAGTCCCCCACCCCCCACCAGCTGACCTTCAGTTGGCTGGATGAAGTGCAGTAATGTGTTCAGTCTGGCTGGTGTAAAATAGACAGTGGCACGCTGCCTGGACAGTGGCATGACATTATATTTAAAATAGCTATAACAAGGACAGTTAGCAAGGCTCACAGCAAGGACAGCAGCATGGTCATGTTTATGAAATCGTGCTGTATCAGGACGGGTGTTTACAGTTTAAATTCTTCTTTGTATCTCTTGTTGCAAGCTTACTTTGGTCGAAAGCAAGATATCTTGAAATAGCACAGGCTGTATTTCCTATTCTACTTGGTTTTGGATATTCTTGTTCCCCAAAGTATGACCACCAAATGATTTCTTGACCTTTGCTCTCGTGTATCCATCAGCTGAAAACTTTGCTCACCAGGATAAAATGTTGGCACGTAACTTTTCTACAAACCACTGATATGTTTATATTTGTACGTGTCGTATGCTACGTACAATATTGACCTTTCTGTGTGTTATATCACGCTCACATTACATGTTTTTGAACCTACTGTAATACCAGGAGGTGGAGGGCACGGTGGTGGACTTACAGGTGATGAGGCAGCCAAGTCAGTGACCGCAGTTAGAGTCTGTGTTTGAACATCTGGGAGAAACCACTGGATATTTTCGATGTGGTACAAAAGCATTTTAACATCTGTAAGCATGTGACGTTATTAATTCAAAAAAGATATTTAAGAAATTAAGAAATGCAAAGCTTTAACATATCTGTGCTGTGCAGAAATATACACTGCCAATTTTTATTCTTAGCGACTGTGGTTGCATCTTATCTTTCTTGTGGGGCAAGAAAAATGATAAATGTACTCTTCATAATTTTGGGAGGAGAAACAACTAAACTACAATAAAACATGTGTGTTGAGGGCTGTTTTGAACACGCATCAGAGGGCCACTGAGGGCCACTAAGTGACTCCACTTTACCCCGAAGAGAAAAAAAAAATAAAGGACAGATGGCAGAGGGGAGGGAAGAGACAGGAAGAAACAAGAGAGATGGGAGCCACAAGAGAGAAGTTTAGAGATGGTTAATGATGATGGAGAGCGAGGAAGGGAGGTAATGATTGGAATACATCCAGAACTGTGTGGATAAAGACATGAAAGCAACGCAGAGAGAAAGAGGGACCCTGTGAGGAGGAGGGAGTCCTGAGGAGTCTGGGAAGGAGGAAAGACGAGGGAAGATGAGGAGAGTGACACAGTGAGTGATGCACGGGGGTACAGAGGTGGGCGAGGTCAGGATTCGACCCTGTGGCGTCCCATGGTAATTGAAATTAGATGGGGGGGGAATGGCGGTTGGGGGGGGCAGCGGGACTGGAGGAAACAGGCGACATGATAATCAATTTGAGGCTGAATCGGAAACATGAGCCACCGGGGGGGCCTCGTTCCCCCTACCAGGCCTCCAGATGGCCCCAGCCCCAACGCTGTGTGGGCCCTGTCAGAGCATGCAGTGTGTGTCAGCGTAGGATGTGTGTGTGTGTGTGTGTGTGTGTGTGTGTGTGTGTGTGTGTGTGTGTTTGAGAGACAATACCATCTGCCAAGAGTGCAAGGGGAGTTCAGCAGATGTATTTGGTGACACTAGGGGCGCAGTGGGGTATAGGCAATAGGCTGCAGTGTGTGTGTGTGTGTGTGTGTGTGTGTGGTGTGTGGTGTGTGTGTGTGTGTGTGTGTGTGTGTGTGTGGTGTGTGTGTGTGTGTGTGTGTGTGTGTGTGTGTGTTTAGGGACTCCCAGCATGCTGTTGGTGTTGTTGTTAGAGAGGAGAAATGGTTTAAGTGATTTTTTTTTATGCAAGAAAGACGATTAACATTCATCTTTAATAGGGTCAAAACTTCATCACAAACTCACACTGATGGTTTGTCAGCAGCCCGACTGATATATTGGTTTCGCCAATATTGATGGTATTGTAGACGTGTGTCTGTATCGGCATATCCTCCACGAAAACCTTTTTTTTTTATATGCTTAAAGATGCTTTAGGAAATTCATGATTACAAAAAAATCAGAGTGAAGTTTGAGACTGTAAAGTTAATTGTTAAGCTGTAAAATATCACACATCCATTACACATCGTAGTGGTCGGTGTTTCATAAACACAGTTGAGGAGTCACTGCGTGTCAGTTGGTTTGAATAGCAATTTCAGAATGTTTTACTCCCTAATATTGGCATTTGAATCAGTGCGGCTCTTATCAATGTGTCCTGAGTGCTCTCACGTGAGGAGCTCATCTCTAAAATGCCAGATTTATACCAGCCATGTCTCTTTTCTTTCTTTTTTTTTTCGATATATTTATCCAAGAGTCAGACTCAGGTGAGCTCTGTTTCTGCTGGGGAGTGTTTGGGGATGATGACATCATTTGCAGCCTCTTAAAACTTTAAAATCCTGTCAACAAACAACTAAACAAAATTGAACAGATGTAAAACAAAGACTGGGTCGGTTACTGCATGACCTATTTCTTGCTTTAGACGTATTTAAAAACTGATTTGGAGGAGTGTCTTTAAAGAAATGTGATGTTTTCAGAACATGTTTGTCAGGTGGAGGGTTCATGTCGTTGTCTGAGTGGAGGAGACTGTCAGTCACCAGCTGTAAAGCTTTCTTGATGTGATGACTGCTGGTGCCGGCTTTGGTCAGAGAGTATCTGAGGAAAAGTCTTTAAAATAAAATGAATTCGGAGCCCAAGTGCTCAATCAGCTTCAGGCACATCAAGTCCAGGAATCATTAAGGTCCTCTTGAAGATGAAAGATAAATGGTCACAGAAAAGAAAATGCTCTCTGGGCACTCGTGCTGAGTAACGATAAAAAGTGCATTAAGAGCCTTTATTTAGTCACGAGTAATGGTTTGAAACGCCGACCTGAAAGGACCGACAAAACTCTCGTCACGTCCTGATCTTAGTGGCCTGGTGCCTTTTAAGTATTCTTCCTTAAACATAAAGGCACTAGTGCTTTCAAATCAGGCAAATGATCGAGAGAGAGCCAAACATAAATACACGAAAAACCCAAACCTCCGTCAGCTGCCCGGGGGACAAGCGCAGGGCTGAGAGATGAGTCAGTTGATCTGAGGCAGCTGGAAGAAAAAGAAACAGCATCAGGTGGATGCGTCTGCACACTGATCCGAGGAGAAGAGACAGACAGAGGAAAGGAGGAAATTGAAGGCGGATATGAGGACTGTAGAGCAGCAGAGATGCAGCAGGAGTGGAGGTGTCTGAGAGGGTTTTGAAGTGATGGAGGAGCGAGAAAAAGTTGTGGAGAGGAGAGCAGTGTGACGCACAGCTGCCAGCTGCTACAGGAAAACAGACAGAGACGAGTTACTGTAAAAGTGTGTTTATGCAAAGCTTTCTTTGTTTCTCATGGCATTTAAAAAACAAATCCAGAAAGACGGTGTTTAGCTCTTCCATCATCTATATTATTCATGTTTATCAAAATTAAAGGTTTATATATATATCTGATAAAGGTTGTTTTACGCCAAAGAGTATATGAAATAAACTGGCTGTGGATGTTGAGGTGTGAACAAGGACGGATATTTAATTAACAATAAACAGAAACAAATCTGCTGTTTGTCTGAAAACATGTCCTTACTCGCAACTCGTCAAATACTGCAGCAAAACAAAAACTACCTGGTTAGTTTCAGGAGAAAAAAAGAAGCAGTAAGCCAGTCCAAAAATCTGTAATCAGCCCGTCTAACAGGCGGTGTAATCAGACAGGCAGGCTTCCATCCCTCAAATCACAACGCAGGGCAGAATTCAGCCTAAAACACAAGAATCGCTGGTTAAAAGTTGTGATTGACACATAAGATATTTAAATATAATTAATGAAATGTGCAAGCATGGTTTCATTAGATTTGATTCAGCACAGACGGAGCCCACTTTCTTTTGAATGCAAATAAGAAAAAAGACTCAAGTGTTGTGCTGCCAAATCAGCTTGTCAGCTGGCAAACTGAGAGAAAAGAGGGGGGGGCAAGTGACGGGAGGAGACGCAGTCGGAAGGAATATATGAAGGTCAGGTGAAGCAGATTGAGGACAACAAAAAGAAAGTGATGGAATCGAAATGTGTGAGCCAACAGCAACTTCCCTCAGAGGCTGCTGGAGGATTTGGAAAGCATCCATCTTTAGGATCTCGTCTTCTGTAGCCGAACACGCAGCAGCCTCCCTGTCAACAATTCACACATCACCGGACCATCAGCTCGTACCCCCCATCGTGTTTCTGTGTCCCTTTTAATCTCCCGCCCTCTTCCCCTCCCCCGCCCCCCTTGATGTGTGAATCTTATTAACACCATTCGCCATCAGTAAGCATCACACTCTTATCAGCGAGGCGCTTTGTTGACTTGCGTACACCGCTGCTGCTTGATCGCCTTTGCCTCCTTCGCCTGCACCACTTATCTGCGTCTGTCACCCCGGCCTCCCCGTTTTAATTGGTGCTCGTTAGAGAGAAGAAAAAAAAAATGCTGTTTTTGCTCCATTTTCACTCCAGAAAATAGCAGGAGGGGGGAGAAGTCTATGGAAATGTTAATTGATTGCGGAACGAGGACAACACTCGCAATTAGTGCAGACTGACAGATGAGAAAGGCTCTGCACTGGAGACTTTGATGACTGCAGACACACACACACACACACACACACACACATCACACACACACACACACTCTGTACTGTTGACACACATATATACATGTCCTGTTAGACAGCAGGGTCTCGCAGACAAGGGCCACTGTTTGATTGTGGCAGCGAAGAAAGTACGAATTTAAATTAGGTCTTGTGTTCTTAGTATAAACACACACACACACACACACACACACACACACACACAGATATAGACAGAAACATGTGCTGCTGGGGTATTCTACTGATTTTGAGAGAAATCATTATGCTGCTGGCTCTTTGCCTCTTTTACTCAGTCATTCTTTCTTTACTTCTGTACACTTTCGTTGAGATGCTTCAGCCTGCAGAGTCCAATTTGCTTCTGTGAGATGATCTGTTGGTGTCTTCTGAGTGTGCTGTGTACAACCTGAGCATCGCTGAGTATTTGAGATTTAAAGCTAACAGTAACTGAAGATGATTTTTTACATAAATACACAACATAAACAAGTATCTTCAGTCAGGGTTGGCTCCAAGACTGGATTCATAAATCGGCAAAGTGTTCCTTTCCTGTCCCAGGAACCGATTCTCAAGGGGTCTAAAAAGGCTCATGTTCATTGTTATCAATGTGTATTGTAATCTGATACCAGTTATACCAACAAAGACACAGCCTGGATTATTGGCTAGTCTTGTGTCTCATGAGGGCTGAAGTTTCAAAATGTACTATTTTGACTACGGCTGCACACAATTAAAACATTTATATTGTGATTATTTTGATGGGCACTGCACTTGCGATATGATTGATTATTTTTGCATGACAACATTTTCTCCCCTGCCCTGGATCGAGCCATAGATGAATTAATGTGTCAGCCTCTGTCTTTTTCCCTTGGAGGGCAAAAAACTGAAACTTTTACTGTCGAGCCGAGGGCTGAAAGCAAACATCGGGTGTATTGTTTACATGTAAAAAGTGGTATTAGAATCCCAGGTTCCTTTAATTAACCGACTTCCTGCGGAAGATGTAACTCTGTCTGCTGTATCCAGACGAAAATAAATTATGAATCTTGTTTTCCTTACAAAAAACAGCATGAACAGCGATTTTGTAATTATTTATTTATTTTGGCATCTGGCGGCCAACTCATATTTTATGTAGGGCCCACTTTTGGCAGGTCTGTTCCATTTGTTGATCAGACAGCAGCAGAGTGTCCCTAACATTACATGTGGTGTTTCTCTTCATGCTGTTTCCTCAAGATAAACCTTCAGCTAGTTGTTTTTTTTGGTCGTATCTTCTTGGAAAACTGTCACTTCCAAGAAAGCCGAGCACCTCAAGTGAAGATGCCTGTTGATGACTTTTGTTCAATGAACTAATGCGCTGCACAAAACTGACATATCCTTCCAGTAGTTGTCATTTTTCTTCTATGTTTTTATTGCGGATCAAATATCATCCTTCTTTAATTATTTAAACCCGACTCTCACTTTCACTTGCTGAAGTTTGTTCTTAGGAAACACTGAAAAAGCCGTCGGCATCTAAATCTTAGTGACAGCTACTCAATTCTCACCCGTTATTCTCTTCTGTCTTCTTTTCCAATCCATCTTCCCTGTCCCCTCTTCTTGACATGTTGTAGGTGAGCCTGCGGTGGCCAGAGAAAATAACTGTCTGAATGCTGCCAAGGCCTGCAACCTGAATGACACGTGTAAGAAGTACCGCTCGGCCTACATCAGCCCCTGCACCAGCCGAGTCTCCACCGCCGAAGTCTGCAACAAGAGGAAGTGCCACAAGGCCCTGCGGCAGTTCTTTGACAAGGCGAGGCACTTCTGACACGAGCTTATCAAAAAAATAATTTCAAAAACCCGGCTGAAAAGCGCACGCACACATTGGAGGTTTTCCAAATGACTGATATCTGATAAAAGCTGAATGTCCAGCACAAAAGGACCTGCTTCAAAAGGAAGAACCATTTTGAAGTGGATAAGTTTGAAGGGCTGTCAGAATCACAATAAATAATCACGCAGGCCTTTCTGTTCAGGGTTTGACATTGATTCTGTCATCAAACACAAAAGATGTTTTTACTGTTTGTGCCATATTGTAAAAACTGATGTGAAACACTGTAATTACAAACCCAGCTCCCATGCTGTCCCTTTGGAATTACTTAACTGGGATGGCAGCAATGAGAATGAATAGAAAACTACCCTTTGTAGTTGTCTATGCATGACATTTTTAATCTCACTATGATGTATAATTTTGTTTTCTTCTTTTTTTTTTTTTTACAACAGAGAAGTCTCTGTGTGAAACGCCTCGAGCTTTAAGTTTCTGCTGCGTTGAGATAAAACTAGGATGACATTCTTCTGTTGTGGACCGGCTATGTTGTTTCAGCATCGATGTTGAAATGTTAAATAGAGACTGGAGCAAATTTTGACATTTTTGCCTTATAATCCTTAAATTTTACTGTTTCAATGCATGCATGGTGTATGATTTTACCTCAGCGTTTGATGGCGCTTGTTTTGCTGGATTATTGTTAAACCAAGACGTTGACAAAAGGTTAGCCAGGATAACATTGTTTGGAATAAACTTGATAGTTATAGCCTAGATAATCTAACCAAAATAAGAATAAACGGAAGGTTTTGCAGATGACTTCACCTCACAGGTAATGTTCTTGTGCCTCACAGGTTCCTCCAAAGCACAGCTACGGCATGCTGTTCTGCTCGTGCCCGATCAGCGACCAGACAGCGTGCTCTGAACGCAGGCGTCAGACCATCGTCCCCGTCTGCTCGTACGAAGAAAAACAGAAACCCAACTGTCTCGAGCTGCAGGCCTCCTGCAAGACCAACTACATCTGCAGGTAGGAAACACTACACCTTTTGTAATGTTCCCAATACATGTTATAGGCGTCCAGTATGTTGATGTAGCTAGCCAAAGTCGGTTTTCATGAGCCAGGAATCGAGCGCCTTGCTCCTTTATTTCCATTTTCATTTTTATGACAGGTGAAAGACTTTGAGTAAAACTGTTATAGAATCAAACAGAGAGAAAATATCTCTTATTAGCAGAAAAAAATGTTACTGAGTGACTAAAACACAGGTGAGTGCTAATGTTAGCCATTAAGATAACAACAGGTGCTAATGTCATATGCAAATATGGAAGGTGAACGTCATTGATATGCTAATGTGGTAAAAAAAAAAAAAAGGCTTGAAACGCTATTAGCATGCTAACACAGTCAAACAATAGGCTAACACGCTTCCAGATTAGCATTAATGCTAGCAAAGTCAGCTAGCTACTATAAAAACATATGCAAAAAACAAACTTTTACTCTGTACAGAAAATACATCTAAGACACTTGAACTTGTGCTTTAAGGTGCTAAACAAGCAAAACTTACAGCCATTGCTTCCGAAGGTGTCTAGACGAAGTTTAAGACACGAGGAAATCCTCCATCACGTTCATCAGAGCTTCACTTGTTTACAACAACTCGTCTCTATCCCATAATGCATAGCGTATCTCTTACAAGCCTTCAAAATAAGAGTACATCATGAAATAATGCAAAAACAATGTCATATTATCACTTTTTTTTAGCTGTAAATAGTATTTTTTTTACATTACATGAATTATGAACTCCCCTTTTTAATGAAATAAATTAAAGGGCAAATCACAACTTTTACCAGGGGACAGAACACCTTCATTGGGCCATTGTTACACAGCCAATAGTGAAGAGAGGTACAGAGATGGGGAGTAACTTCCTGGCTAGCATAATGTCGAGTGTGTGCTCTGAAAACACCTTTTGTTGTTGTCGCTCCATCATTACTCGCAATACATAGTAGCAAGTAACTCACTATCACTGTGCCGCCATTCATATTTTCAGACGTAAAGAAAAGCCTGACGAAGCTGGCCGTTAGAGCGGAAGAAAAGAGAGTCGTCGCAATGGAGATGATACTCCGTCTCATTCATTCACATTGGTGTAAACTGTCAGGTTTTCAGAATGATGCAAATCACCGAATTGCAGGAATTTGCAAGCTTCAACTCAACCTTTTTGTGAATCGTTGCAAACCCAAAGAGTGGAAACATTTCTCCTCCAAAACTGTTGCAGCTCGTAACAACCCCCCTGCCATGTTTAAATTAAATTAAGAGCCGTGTGTCTGAAACACTAGTACTTCCTTTGGTCACTCGAGAACATTACATTGACTTACTCGAATTCCCTCGAGACTCAATTCTAATCTGAACTCCACTGGAATGCTTATATTAACCGTGCACCAAGTCTTAACCCATAAAACCTAATTGTTTACATCGAGTCCCCACACAGTGATTAACAAGCGCACACAGGAACAAACAACACCTCTTTACACAGTGGAGTCACTGCAGTCACCAGCAGAAATACACTGGCTGCCGTCACACACACGCACACTCATCCAATGAGGGTGATGTCAGATGTCCATCACTGAATTACTCACTTTCCTGCGTGTGTGTGTGTGTGTGTGTGTCTGCAGTCTCTGAGCCGGCAGCCAGCAGTCATGTGGCTCTCTGGGATTAAATGGAAGCATTAGGCATCATAAATGAGCTCCATTTGGACCGTGGCCTCAGGTCTGCCTCCCTCCCTCCCCTCCTCACCCTTTGTCTCTACTTAACAGCGAGCAGCATGACAACAGTAAATTCATGCTACAAGTTTCTCTCTGCCTCTCCTTCCATCTCTGTCTTTTTTTCTCTCCGTGGCGCTCTCTATCCGTCAGACATACGCTCAGGGCTGAACAACAGGTCTCGCTGCGGCGCGGCTTCTCTCCCAGTCCATTTGTCATTTAGCACAGATAGATTAAAGCCATGCATTTCCACCAGCTCCCTCACCATATGTCAGGTGGAGTGTACTGGCTGCTGCTGACAGCTCTCACTACGCACTGCTCTGCACCAGATTGGTGTGTTTAGATAGATCGTACTGAGAGTGCACATGTGTGTGTATGTGTGTGTGTATGCAACTCTTTCCTGGAGGCAGTTTCTAACTCTCTCTGTCAGATAAACACAGAACTCTTCTCCCCAGCAGGAAACTTGTTTCTTAAAATTTCAGCCAAAAATGTCAAAACTATGTTTTGTAACCGCCAGTGGTGGAGCAAATATTTTTAAGAGCAGTATTTCTTCGCACGTGAAGGAAAAGAACAGCTCATTCTCGAACGGGTCGATGTCAGCATCTCAGAAAATTAAATATATCGCTGTTCCTTAAAACCACATGACTGCTGCAGTGTGAGAGCAACACATAATAAATACACTGGACCTTCGTCATACTCGTGCTCTTTATTCTGCTTCTCTTCACTTCCTCCTTTGCTGCAATAACTAGAATTTTCGACCTGTACAGTCATTTTTCTCGCGAGGCCCTTGAAGAAATGTAGCAATGCACACGTAAAAGGCAAAAAGATATACGTAGATGATAAACAATTTGCTTCACGAGCGTTTTATGAGGAACTAAATGCTTTTTAAAGCTCTGTGAACCCTTAAGGATACTATCAACGATACGTTTTGATGAGTTACTGACTGTAAATATACATTTGGTTAGAAAATCTCCCCCTGATGGCTTTAAGTGGTGTCTTTAAAGGAAACTTCTTTCTGCTATTGTAAAGTACTCATTATCTTTTATATAATGTTGTGTTAAAATTGTATTATGTATTCATGAATTTACTCATTCTTTTTTTATCATGTTTTGATCTGACTGTCTTTGAATTACCTTGGTCTTATTGCTTTTGGCCGCTCTACCTATTGGTCAAGCCAACATTTTAAGGTCCTACTTCATTGCTGGAAAGGATAATCACACAGGTTGTAAATAATTTAATCATGCCTTTTAAGATGTATTACACAAATTGACAAAATTTTACTCATCTCGAGCCAAAAGCGCATATGAAAAATGAAAGGAGGGGGAGAATCTGTTGGGATGCATCCATTAGTTTCTGCAGACTAACTGCGTTGTTTCAACTTTGGCCCTCTGTTCTTATGACGGCTCACTCAGAGGAAGTGCTCCATCTCAAGACATTTCAAATGTGCTTTTGGTTCTGTGTTTCCAGCCTCTGATTATCTGACCTTTTACATTCCTGTCCGGATGGAAAACATCTCCACAATCATTACAAAATGTTAGTAACAGGAAAGTGAAATGTTAATGTCCCTAAAAGGAATGAAAACTGCGAAAGCATACGATCCAGATTGGGTAAAATCAACTTTTCATAAACACGTTACCGTCCGACAGAGACGTTAGGAGGTTTTGCTTTGTGTCAAAGCGCGACAGCAGTATATAACGTTTAATCTAACTCTGTATGGTAACTTCCTCCACTTCAATTTCACATGCCAGTGCACCTGTGGCCAAAGTGTAAACAAACATTTATGAAGGCAGTAAATGAAACAGAACAGACTCGGCGCAGAATTGCCTTTAGTCTCATTCATTCCAGGATATAAACCAGCCGCAGCATACGTAAGAGGGTCATCTTACTCCACCGAAGGCGGCCATTAAAGACGCTAATTGCATTGAGAGGAATTACTTCCAGCGCTCGCTCATTTGGACCGGGGGCATTTTTGCTGCACGTTCCAATCACATCGGCCATCTGAATTTCTCATATAAAATCTATCGGAGTTCTAATCGTGTTTGGCTCTGAAATGTTTTTTGGATCCGTGTGTGTTTCAGGTCACGACTGGCTGACTTCTTTGTCAACTGCCAGCCAGAACCTCGCTCGCTGTCGGGCTGTCTGAAGGAGAACTACGCAGACTGCCTCCTCTCGTACTCGGGTCTGATTGGTGAGTCCGCTTGATCGTCCTCGGTCAGCTCTGTCTCGGCATTCACGTCTTCAAGTCTTTAAAAGATGATTCTGTTGATGATTCTTTATTTTTTATCGCTTTTGATAAGATTGTGCTTTCTTAAGTTAGTGCCGAACTTTGGAAAGACAAGTTTGATTGGACAAGAAACACAAGCAGTCAGATCACCAGACAAGTTGTAATAATCATCTAATCCACTTTATTGGAGCTAAACTGTATTTTATTTCACATCTTAATCATCTTAATTTTTCTAACAATTTGATTTGTCATCTGTTCTTTTTGATTTGTTATTGACACGATACTTTTCAAATGATCGGGTCGCCCGACAATGATCTCTCAACTTGAAAATAAAGGTCAGATTACCGAAGGAAAACTTTCACTTTAACATCGAGACCCGACTCGCCCCGGGCAAACTTTTTCTCACAACCCATTACGTCCTCACTCCAAAAGTAAGCTGTCAAGAACCGGTCCTCACAAGTCATGGAACCCAGACCACACTGTCTGCACAGCGCCGACTCATTCTGCCTACTGCAAAACAAAAAAGGGCTGTTTTGGAGAGCAGCCAGCACAGGGGAACAATCCATTGGGGGAGCGAGAAATCACTGACTGAAGCTATTTACTTTCCCTCGCAAAAGAGAAAGCCTATTCTTCACTCGGGTTTCTCTGCATTCTGCTTCCTGCAGAAACTCCACCACACTGCAATATCCCCTCTACATGAGGGGGAGAGAGGGAAATTAATGTGGAGATGATTTAGCTTTGTTATTATGACATTTATGATATAACACAGAAGGAGGGTGATAACTGCGTCTTTAAGGGTTTAAATATTCTTCTTTCCTGACAGTCAGCAGCACATGGTGTTCTTAACAATAACAGTTTGCAGAGTCCTTCTTTATGCATCACATTTCTCACTAAAACAAAGACAGATGATTGCCTGAATGACAAATCTCTCCATCCACCTGCCGCAGGTACCGTGATGACTCCCAACTACCTGCGCACGCCCAAAATCAGCGTCTCACCGTACTGCGACTGCAGCAACAGCGGCAACAACAAGGACGAGTGTGACAAGTTCACCGAGTTCTTCAGCGAGAACACCTGCCTGCGTAAGTTTATTTATTTATTATTCTGTTTTTCTTCCGCTCTGTTCTGTTGGCCTTTACTCTTATCTGGTCCTCGTGATTCACTTTCCTCTGCTTCCTTACTTTCTTCCACTCTGCTCCGCTGGTTTCTCTCCTATCTTGCTCTTTTTATCCTCTCTCTTTTCTTTTCTTGTCTCTCCCTTCTGACCAAATATATCCCATTGCCATGCTCGCATTGTTATCCTGCTGCATTACAGCGAAACCAGTCACATTGCACCGCCGTGCCTGAATGTGTGTTCGTCTCTATGCTCATTTGTGTGTGTGTGTTTGTGTGTGTGTGTGTGCCCAAGAGCTGTAGCAGAACTCCTGCTCCAGATCTTTGACAGAAAGCGGCTTTTTCATCCAGCCCTCTTACACAACGGCTTTAATTAACATCCCGGCTCAAGCACACGCACTGTCTGTCTCTATCCCCCCTACACACACACACACACACACACATATAAACACACCTATTTCCAGCCAGGATTAATAAGTAGTGGGACATTCCTACCGAGCTGCAGAGATAAGAGCCGGATTCATTGTGTGTGTCCCTGTAATCGGAGCTAATTATGTTCCCTTTGTTTTGATAGCACGCTCGGTGTCAGTCAGCCCGCTGCCATCCTGCACACCACTGTTTAAGTGTAATGTGATTCCACATTGATTCCTCTGCAGAGGTCAGAACACAGGGTCGCACCCAGAGTATTTTGCTCAAGGACACAGAAGCTGGATGGATGTGTGTAATCACATACGCTTGAAGGATGGTTGCTGAAATCTGGTCGACTCGATTGGATGAAAACAGATTTGGTGTGCGATCTTTGTGAGGGAATCTTTTTATTAATTACACAGTCTGTGTTCATCCTGATTAGCTCATGAAACAAAAGTGATCTTAACATGAATTACTATATTAATAATAAGAGCAGAGAAAAGGATGAATTGTGAATGAAAAGTCGACTGTATCTGGATCGTCAGTGCATTAAATCAAAAAGTCTAACAGTTTGGGTTTCAAGGGTTTTCTCTCGTTTTGCCAAAACAAATTCATGAAAACAAAAGTTATACATTGCTACGCGTCTGTCCTTCTGTGTTGGTCGGTAGTTCTTTTAGTCAGTCCCAATTTGCAAACGCTGGTTATTGTTCCTGTACTGTGTTTTCTGTCCGCTGCCAAAGGAAGATAATAACCGCTATTGAACGTTCAAACTTTGAGCCGAGCAGATCAAGAGTCTCGATTCTGCTCTTGAGAAACAATCGTGTCGGTTCAACTTTCCAGTCGTCTTTAACTTCAGTGACTTTACTCACAATGCTGAAAGTTTAACCTAAATTACATTCAAAAAGGGGATTTGAGGGGATTTGGATTTTTTTAAGGGGATCTCTTATTGGATTCATGCCTGACAAAGTGATTGAAACTCCAACCCCTGAGTGGAAGTTAAACGGAATCTTAAATGTGCTCAAGTTGCTTAAATGAAATGCTAATGAGCAGAAAGTCTGGCTGCTTATGCATGTTAATGGAAACTTAAAGGTGAAATGCAAACTGTAATTGTAAGAACAGACGTACGTGATGATCAGCCGGGCGTTGGTCCGTCTTCAGGGGAAAGTTGATCTAAAGCAGGTTTTCTGTTGCCATGGTGCACATTTGCCTTGTTAGCAAAGTGATTATAGATTCGATTGATGAAGCAAATGACTGCAGGACACCTGTATCAAGCAAGCAATCAATCAGCATGCAGGTGTATGATCTAGAAAATGTCACAGTAAAGAGGCTGAGCTGCTGCTGCTGCTGCTGCTGCTGCTGCTGCTGCTGCTGGTTCAGCTCTTCACAAGCAAAGTGGGCGTTTTTTTTGATTTCCCTCCATCAGAATGACGGGTCCAAGATGAGAAAACACCAACGAGATGCAGCCCTCGTTTTCTACACCTCTTCTCATTTTCACTCTCTCGTTCTCCTCCTCTGTTATCGTCCTCTCTCCCCCCCTCCTTCCCTCTTGTTTTCTCTCCGCTCTGTTGTCTGTTTACCAGGCAGGGTTAACAAGGTTGGTCTGCTGTAAATAATAAGGGCTGCCACACTCACACAGTGTGTGTGTGTGTGTGTGTGTGTGTGTGCTTGAGTCTGCATGTTATCTTCTTTGTGTGTTTCTCAGTAGGTTTATAAGCTAGATTTGTACCATACCGTAAACGTCTTTGCTTCTCCATGTTTGCATGATTTTATACGTGTGTGTTCGAGCGCGTCCGTGTGAGATTCACAATATCAAAAGGGGTTAATGTGTGTTAAACCGGCTCTCTGTCTCTATATATTTGCTGTTATTGACTGAGAGCCAAGTGAAGGGCAAAGCGAGGGAACAGGCCTCCCCTGAATTTTCATTATTAGTCTCAGTGTTCTCCTCTCCCACTCTTCCTCTGCTGCTTACTTATTTGACCATTACGCCCTCCTTCCCTTTTACTCGTTCTCCTGCTTGTGCTCCACCTCACTTATTTCAGCTCGTCCCATCTCCCCGTCTCCATCCTCTCTCCTTTCATGCCCTCCCTTCTTCTGCTCTCATTAAGTTTGCTCAGCAGTAACTGCAACTGACAACTCTGAGGATCCTGACACACGCCGGCTACAGGGTCATGACTAGTGAGAGAAACTACAAGAGGGAAGGAAAGATAAGAGGGAACGAGAGAATATGGGAAAGACGGAGAGAGAGGACTTTCTGTTCTCGCACTGCAATTTAGATGATTTATTGTTCGGAGATGGAAGAGAGTTGCCTGGGATGGCTGTCTGACTCTTCTTTATTTATACGTCATACTGTGACAGACACATTAAATGTTAACATCCTTTCACACACTAGTTCCCAACATTGACTCTCCGTGAAGGTTGTACCTTATGTCTCATTGTGTTGAGTATTTTTTTTTAAAGACCTTAAATACACAGTTTGTAATTTCTCTCGTTAGCGGTCTCGCAATCAACCTTTTTGCTGCTGGATGATGTTGTGAGGTAGCGTGGGAACATGAAGTTGCTTTCTTCATTGTTCAACAACCACCGCTGCTGATCAGAAAATGTATTGACTCAGGCAGAAATATTCCCAGATGTTTTAAAGTTGTCTTGACATTATGTTATACGACCACAATCCTGAAGTTTGAGCACCGAGATGGGGTCAAAGCATTTTGAGGATTGTTTAAGATTCACGGTTGAAGATTAAGTGAATTTCCTTTGTGCAATGTGAGATTTTATAATAGAATATCTGCTCGTCATTCGTGCTACATAAACTAAACTTTACAGACTCGTGAATAAATAATGGAGTCAGAGAGATGAACCGTTGATGGTGGAGTGTCGAGGATGAGCCGAGGAGCCTGAGGAGAGAAGCTGCTCTGTAGATCGGCGGTCAGTAGAGAAAACGCTGGAGCTTTAATGTATTCGAAGCCTCTCCACTGCGACGCCTCGGCCTATTTCCAGGAATACGCAGTGAATATGCAAAGGTCACGCCATCTAACGTGATCATAATTCTAGTATTACAGCCAACTTTGCACATGTAAAGTGAGATAAAGTGGTAAATGTAGACATCCGCGCGAGGCGAACTCGCACTGCGTACACAAATATCTGCCGCAGCGAGGAGATGATATCATGTTTGTTCAAAAGCAAAGTGATGTGTGCATTAGTGAAGGTTAAATGAATGTTTGGTTTAGCGCTTTGACAGTGTTTGTGTGTGTGTGTACTCTTGTATTTTGTGTATCTTTCTGAGGATCTGTTGGAGCGTAAGACCCTGAAAGTCGGGATAAGCAGTCGGTCTTCATCACTTCTTAATGTTTTGAGGGTTTAGAAGTGTTTTAAGTCTTTAGAACAAGGACTATGAATGTTTGTTAGAAGCTGATGCTTTCCTAAAACGCCTTCTAGTCAAGTTTGATGACGGTAAAACAGGTGACAGTTTGACGAAGTTGCAGCTCCTTTGAAAGCATCGAGTCAGTTGCACGTTGCAGGTTCGGTGAGCATTAACGAGACGCTTTTACGCCACATCAAAAATGTTATCTTCACCCTGTCTTTAATTTTGTGGCTTGTTTGCCTTTAAACCCTCTCAGATTTATATTATAAACCTCATGGACGTAAAGTTCATGAGGATAAAGTTAAGTGTTAGTGAGGGATCTCACACACAGAAGAACACCGCGTGGAGGTGTTTGTTTGTATGATTGTAGCTTCGGTACATTGTATACATCTTGTATATCACCGTTTATTTGTTCTGTCTTCAGTGGTTGTGAATTATTTTTATGCATCCACAGTAAACAGTGGCAGAGGCGCCATTTACTCTCCATTGAATCTATTGAGGAACGGCATGAGCTTTATATTTTGGCTTTATTGTCCAAATACAATCAAAGTTTAGAGCTCTGGCCTCAAAGTCAGACTCCCACTTCTTGAAATTCACTCTATGTGGAAGTGGCTGGAAACCATGAAGGTGGAGAAAGCTGCAGGTTTGTCAGGTTGGACTGTCACATTTTTAGTCTGCTATGTTTCAGTTAAGATGATACGGTCACGTAGCTGCAGGCTAATTTTCTTTCTTTGATTGTTTCTTCTCTCCTCTGTGACAGTCAACTGAATATCTTTAAAGTTGTGGACAAACCAAGCCATCTGTCATCGAGGGCTTTGGGAGTCACTGATCTATAGAAAGTCAAAAAATGGTGAACGATGATCAAACAGCAAATCAATTAATCGAGAAGATGATCATCAGATTAGTCGACAGTGAAGGTAATCATTAGTTGCAGCCCCATCTGATAATAAAGGTACAGCAGGGTGTGCTAGATTATTGTTGGGGATTAAAGAAGAAGGCAGTGAATGTGAAGTGTAAGCAGAGGCATCGACAGATAAAAATGTAGAGTACAGACAAAATAGAAATGCACCTCGCTCATGTATTTGTGTGACATCCTTAATCCGAGGAGCAAACAGTTTTTCACTTACAGACGCTGTGATGTGAGTGTTATCAGGCCTGAGGTGAAGAGACAGAGGAGACAGGAAAGAGCCCATCAACACTTACGATGTGCTCATCATCCTTCTGCTGTCTCGGCACAAATCTATCAGCTGCACAACTGCACGTTCGCAGCCATAAGCAAAAAATTGAATATGCGCACTCATGAGCAGGATATTGACAAAAATGACTTATTTTGTGCTGATTGTTGCATCTCATGTGAGTGGCAGCACGTGTTGGCAGCTTTGTAAACATCTTTTTCTTTTTCAGGCTTTATTAGAAATGTTCAACAGACATTTTGAGGATATAAAATTAGGCATTGTTACTTTGAAAATGAAAGATTTGTTGGAACTGCCAGTTTATTTTAGGCTTGTCCCATTATATTAGCAGCCCTACTCAAACTTTTGCATACACACAAAAACATATAAGCTGAACTAAATAATCATAAATAAAATACAAACATACACATTTATCTCCACAGTAGATTGTTCGTCTGTTGTCGTTGTGAGACGGAGAAAGTCTTTCCTTCTTTTGTGACATCGGGTCTTAACCAGAAGTCAATTCAGCAAAGCGGATGAAGTGAGGGAGTCTCCGGCTCCTCTCAGTTGAAGATTAATAGTCACGTTTATTAAATGTGCATAGTGGAGTGAACTGAAAGGTTCTTTCTAGGTCAGGATGAGTTTAAGCAGAAGACACTTCCACTGGGGGAAGGAAAAGAAAGAGGACGAGGAGGAGGAGGAGGGTGAGACTTCGCTGCATACAGCAGTTCTGTTCGACGAGCTTTTAAGTCAGTCCGAACACGAGTCAGTCCACTCCAACCAATGTCTTTTCATGCACAGCACTATTCAGACGTGTTGGCCTTCACATCAGTGTGACTGGTTCATCCGTCAAAAAAAAATATATATATTCAGTGAGAGAAATCCACAGTATTCTAAAAGCTAGCCGTCAGAGCTGCAATCAAAAGTCAAGCTGTTGATGGCGGCTCTGATCTGTAGAGACGCCACGTTCACCCTGAGAATCCCACTAGTTCCTGATGCAAAGGGAAACATGTCGAACTGGGTCAGCAGGAACAGGGAACGCTGCCACGGGTGCTTTCAGAGAAGCTGTAAGGAGAAGAGGGAAGGTCACCGACTGGAGGAATACCTGCTATTGATCATCCTTCAGAGTTTCACTCTCTTTACCCTGCAGTGTATCTGTAGGTTTTGTGGACCAGAGTCACAACATTTGGTGACGGAAGAAACTCACAACTCTGCTGTTACTGAGCAAGCCTTCATACTAAAACACTGACAGGAAATGTTCTTCCGTCGTGCATTTGTGGTCACACAATGACTCAATTAAATGTTTTTTTGTCTCTCTGGTCTGGTTTAGTTTGCGGTAATTCAATCCACTCAGGTTTCGAAGAAATATTTAATTCCTGAATTAAAGAAACCAACGTTGAACGTCCCCTCGAGGGAGCAGAACAGTTCCGGTTGGCGCCAACGACACATTCAAGGACGGAACATTCATTCAGACAAGTGTTGAAATTAAAGCCAACGTTACTTGTTTTGAGACACCATTAAATGAATGCTTGAAATTCGATAGTAGGAGTTGTTGAAGGTTTCTCGAGTGTGTGTACGGAGAAAAGAGTTACAGCTCATGTTTGCAGGTTTTTATTTATTTATCAAATGAAGTTTCTGTTGCGATAGATTATTTTGAATATCCGCTACATCTTCTACGCAGAATGACACTACAGTTTTTGACAGGCTGTAAAGGCTCAATATGAAGACATTTGCTTCAGAGGAGAAAGATCTTCATTTTTATGTGAAAGCAAACTAAATGAAGCTCTCTTTTTTCTTTCCTGACTGAATCAACTGAATAAACAAACTGACCTCAAAGAACAACACATTCCCATACTGTTTTGCTTTGTTTATACTTGGCGGACCCTGCCACCTTTTCTGGCATCTTCTTTATTCCCTTATGGAGAATTTTTATTATTATCTCATTCATATTTCAAATATTACAATTCAGAGTTTGAATTTCTTCTCCAAAACCACACAGCGCCCCTTTAAACAGATTCTTATTTATGTTAATTTAACAGTACAGCTCTTTCCCAAACATTTGAATATATATTCGACCTGATCCGACAATGTGAATCTACGCTGGACGTCATGTCGACACGCCCGTGCGTCTTCCCACATGCATGTATGAATATTTCAGTGAGGTTAAAGAGCCGTTATGCAGATCAGCTCTCGTTTCTTTTACCACAGTATCAGGGTCATAGTTTCAGTGTTAGAGGGAAGAATATCATTACGTTCAAACAGCGGTTCTGTGAAGCTCAGCTTTCCTCTGATGTGTGTGTGTGTGTGTGTGTGCGTCTTTTACATCAAAGCCATAGAACACTATTAATAGGGCCACTAATGGACTCTAATGGTAAATAGCCACATCAGCACTCAGGTTTTTTGACTGTGTGGTGAATTTATAATCAAGAGAAGTGATAAAAAAACTTAAGTACCGTCTAACTCACCTTTAATTGTGGTTTAGGCTGCTGCAATATAAAGCTTTATTTTAACGTGGGGACTAACAAGAGAAGTGATTCATGATGAGATCCGGCTCAGAGCTAAAGTGACCTGCTGGGAATTACAACGTCGTATTTTTCTTGCTGGAGCAAACTAATTATTTACCAGCTCAGCTCGTCTCAAAATCAGACTCATCAAGTGCTCGCGTGTGTTTCCCGATGTAGACGACTTACATTAAAATAGCGTATTATCTCCGTCGGGGAGGTGAACGGATTTACTTTATAAGTAGATCCAGATAAAGTAACAAATCCAGGATTTTTTTTCTCATTTTTTTATTTTTTACATTGTGAGACAACGTGTTTTCATTTGATTTTCTCAGGGAAAAATCGATGGATCTTTGATGAAAGAAATCAGAATTATTTTGTAGATGTACATTTACATATGTGCTCTACTGAACACCATTATAGTTTGGAAATATATTTTAGTCCATATTACCTGGTTGGTTTAAATCAGGGAAGAGTTACGATTTTGTTAACTTTATCACCTCCCCAAAAAGTATTAGTCTTTCTCATCTTATTCCCCTCCCTGTCGCTCTGTAGGTAACGCCATCCAGGCCTTTGGGAATGGAACCGATGTGGGAGTGTGGCAGCCCATGTCCCCCGTCCAGACCACCACCTCCACGACCACCCCCTACCAGAGGAACCGCGAGCGCAGCCCCAACACCATCGACAACCACATCAACGCAGACACCGGCATCTACCACTTCTGTGGCAACCTACAGGTTAGAAACACGCCAGTTTTAAATTCAGAGGATGACGGTGTTTGGAGGCTCAAGGGTTCCTGCCAGTCCGGGGCAAATCTAATCCCAGAGCATGAAAACATTTTCAAAACTTTATATCTGTATAGAAAATGTGTTTTTTACAGACGGATCAACTTTCTGAGCTACTATTTCTCCTTATCTGACCTGCTGATCCTTCCATCCACTTCTCTGAGTCTCACTATCCATAAATCTACAGTGTTTGTTCATCTATATCTATCTTACAGCCCGTCTGTTCCTGTTGCTGCATACCTGACTGCCTCTTTATCCTCCAGCTCACATTATATATCTGTTTCTTTCTTTCTTTTTTTACTTTCAGGCCAGCTCCATTTATTTATCTAGTACCCTCACAATGCTCAATATGACAGGTTAGGACAGTGAATCAAATAGAACGATATGTTCAAGGTTGTTCATACACAAGTAAAGTTTTATGCATAAAAGCTGACATAAAAGTGAAGCTTGTAGCTGCTGAAAGCCGAGATATTTCTCTCAGGTGTTGGTGGAGACCAAACTACAGCTGAGGGAGAGTGAATATAAGATGTACGACTGATGATACGGGATGATAGTTTGAGTCATTGTCAGCGCAGTGTGCAGAAAGGCAGCTGTTCGTATGTTGGGCGTAGCAGTTTCCGATTCCTCTTAGCTTTCCTGTGTTCGTCCTGATTTCGTTTGGCCGGTATGTCAGTTCCTTGCTGATGACACACTCCAACGTGGCCACATGGTGCCCGTTAAGACTCGGAAAGTGTATTTCTCAGTCGGAAGAGCCACTCCTGCTCTACAGGAACAACAGTTATCTGGCTGATGAAACAGACGGATCACAGGCAGCAATCCTGAGCAGGGGCGATGGGCTCCTCCTGGGTCAGGGAGGAAGTGGGGATGATACTGTCATTACCAGCAGAGCAACGACAGGGACTCAGGGACTCAGTTTCACAGATAATGATACGTCAAACCCTGATGAAGCGTTAGAAAATCCCCCAACATTTTTAAATCCACTTGATCATTTGTTCTTGCAACGATAACCTTACCTATAAATGTCACTTTCTTTTGTTTGTGCTGTTATTACCGTCGATGGTGCTCCACGCTCGTGTAGCGATCGTCCACTGCAGTGCAGAGTTTTGGACATTTTTCAGATGTTTTTGTCGCTGCATGTGGGAATAATTTAACACTCACATCTGCAGTTATTTCAATATGAAAACAGACAACTTGCGTGCCTCCAAATGAGCAGTTTTTGACTTTAACCTAACCTACTGTATACAGTAAGCACAGTGATGAGAGAACAACTGACAACTGAAACTAAAACAACGTCAAGAAAGTCTGAAACCATCTGAAACTATCTGTGGTTTTGCAGAAATGTATTTCGCCGTACAGTTTATATTCTGCCGACTGGGTTGCTTTATGTCCATGACTCAGGAAAAAAAAACAAGACTACAGCTTAATTACACTGCCCTGCACACACATACTCACACACACACATACATGCAGTCATAGTTTAGTCCACACACAGATACTGAGATAGCTGCAATTACACACTCATGCCTGTACACACAAATACTCACAACACAAGTGCTTGCTCTCGCTGACACACACACACACATACACACAGTCTGCACTGGTTAATGAGCTTCGGCGGTGTATCGGTGCGTGTGTGCTGTTGGCGCTGCTCTGATAGCACGTCAAGTACGAGTTAATGAGAGAGTTGTGTTTAACCACTTTTTCTACTGTGGTGTGTGTGTGCAGTGTGGATGCGTGTTTGTGTGTGTGTGTGTGTGTGTATGTAGGCATCAAGGCAGGTTGTGCTGTTGTAACGGCACACTCCATTGATATCTCTCTCTTTCACACACATACACACAGAATAATAACCATTAACCAGTGGCTCAGAACCGGTCCACTTCCAGCAGATGACAGCCCGACAATACGTACAGTGTTCGACTCAAAAGAACAGAATGAAAGAGTGGAGAAATAAATGTGTAACCCGCTGGAAGCTTGAACTCAGCCCGGTGCCTTCCCACCTTCCCTGATGTCAACGTTTTCAAATCGAGTTTGACTCCTCCATGAAATGTTCAGACAACACACGGGAAGTGTTTCCGACCGTGAGCTTCAAACTACATTAGAGGCAATCCAGTTCTCTATTTTGTTTCCCCATACCTGTTCAAAAACGGTGGAAGTGTCGGTCTGCCGGTCGCTGAAATATCTCTGCAACTCTTATATTTGGTACATACATTCGAGGTTCCTGGTCGGGCTTCTTGATAGTTTTGCACACTGATGTTGGTGATCCTCTGACTTTTTTGTCTATCGTCACCATACAAAACGAATGACATCCTTATCCCCTCAGATGTTCGTTGTGTTTCACCCTGATTAGCAAACATTAGCATGCTAATTGTAAACATTAGTAACTGTGCTCTCTGCAGCCTCTTGTTAATTTTTACTCGACATTTGTCCCTCTGTGAGAAGAGGCTTTCTTTGTCCTCTTCCTCTTGTAGGACTGTTTTTCCTTTTTCAACACAGCTCGCTGAGCCCACAGCAGAACCCACTATGGATAACAACATATAAACACACACACACGCCACAACGGGGAAGCAAACATACACACACATGCACATTAACATACTTTCCAAGCCTCAGGGCTCCATCAGCCCGTTCTTATGAATGTAGTTGACTCCAAAGCAGGCGGGAAGTGCCCTGGACAAATATGGAAATGTACCTCATGCTAATGTGACTTTTGAGAACAGGCAGGTATTAGGCAAATCCAAAACACGTGGACACAAGGCAGGAATATATATTTGAATTTGTTCACGTCCAAATCTTTTTTGAATTGGCAATAAGCATCGGAATGTTTTGATATTACAGGATGCTTGCGAGGTATGCAGAGGTTCATTTGTTCCCCATACACACATAATCACAGACAAAGCTTCGCAGTATATTTGTATGTGGCCATGCAGATGGTTTTGTTTTGCTGTTTTTGCACTGAATTTATATCCAGTTATCTCAGAAATCATTGAGTTGGATATGAAAAGATTTAGAAAACATGAAACAGGAAATATGTGCCTTCAAGGCTACAGAAATGGATATAAAAGAGCCTTTAAAAACGCCGGATAACACTGAAACTTTTGTTGCTGAGTGGTTGTGCTTGTGCATTATGTTCGGAGTGAAGGACGGGTCTAATCTTGAGTTTTGAGTGGTGGTAATTTTAAGAGCTGCATTGAACTATTGGATCACAGATTGCACCACAGATGGATTTTTATCTTTTTATTTTTTAAAAAAAGACACAACCTTTAGAAAAACAGCCATCACACTGCTGAATCTGTTAGTTTTGAATCATAGTGGTGATGTAATAACAGTGAAGAACTGCGCCGAGGCAGATGGAGCCGTGTATCTGAGTTTGAATCCGCAGTATAAATTCACATTCACATGATTTAAATTTCAAAATGTTTTTTGCTGTGAAACACTGAGTGGCCTCGGGATTTCAGACTCGTTATGATCTCTCTTTTGTTTTTTTAGTGTAAGATGAGAAAACTGTCTAAACAACAACTCCAGACACAGATGGGACCTCATCATGAAACACAAACTGATGTTAGTTGTGTTCAGTCATTGTTTTCACTCCCAACTAATACGGAAGATAGTCAGTGGCCTTGTGCTTCAAACCCTGATGCTCTACCTAAGTTGTTGCCATCAGTTTTGCACATGCAGGGATCTGTGTTCAGTTTAAGAATAATGCATAATATGTACAGTCGAGTAAGACTTGCAAAACAAAGCTTGCTGACAAACATTTCATGTATTTGGTAGGTTTAAAAAATGCTCTGAGTAAAACCCCAGCCTTCTGAGGGAAAGTCCTACTGACTTGGACTTTTCTTCCTCTTTACACTAATGTACGTGTGTGACCAGGCGTCTGTATTTGACGTGTTGGGAGTGAGAACTGGCCGTCTGTCCTCTAACTATATACAACCACTTTGGAATTCTTGGCTTGTTCGTTTGTTTGGGTCTTTATGCAGAGTCTTGAAAACACACATGATTTATTGACATCATTCCACCCGAGCTTTGGCTTTTTTTTGTTTTTTCTCATTTAGGTGCTGAAGCAAAGGTGTACTAAGAGAAAACAGCTTCTCACTTTCTGTATTACCATGCCCGCTGCATCCTGTACATCCCTATTTTTGGGCTGCGTTCACGATACTGTATACTGGAGCCATTTATTATTCTGTCACACCTACAGGCTGAGCACGCTCACATATACACACATAAATACCCAGAAGCCAGAACTGGAGTTACATTCACTTACAGCATCCACAGCGATGCAGTGTGCAGGTCACTGGAAGCAAAAGGAAGAGAATATTTTTTGCTGAAGCCACAATCTCCTACACAAAGTACCGAACTCACAATCAGATGCTTGATTTACCAAATACAGAACGAAATGAGATGTTTGGATGCTGATTGAAGGCCCGAGTCGCAAATCAGCAAATCAATTCATTGTGGTCTTGCAATCAACACGTGGTAATCAGGGACATATTTAGAAAACCTTCACCTGAAGAGGAAATACTCAGAGGAGAAGATGAAGATTGACTGTGTGATGCATCACCGCTGAACAAATGTCATGTTTGTGCACTCGTCGTTTTTTTTCCCACCAACGCTTGATTGTATTGATTTTCCCCATATGCACCCATTTTAAACAGGAGTAGTAAGGTCATAGATATAGTTAGAGCTTTTTAATTACACGATTGCTTGCAGAAAGCACATTGCAGCCAAGAACAGGTCCCGTGGCAACTGCACTTCCCAATGGTAGTGTGAAGTTTCCTCAGACCCCAAACTGACTGAACATCCACGGGCTGGGCCGGAACAAGTCAGACCCGAGGAGGGCCCACCTCAGGGATCCACCTCCAACAGGACAACCCAGTGGATCCTGTTTCTGTGCCTAAACGGATCAGAAAGTCAAACCAGCAGTGGGGCTCCATGGATTGGACTTGTTCTTGGACATCACATCAATCTGAATGGGATCTGGGGAATTTGGAGGCCAGATCAATACCTTACCCCTTGTCACGTTCCTCTGGCTGTTCCTTTTTTGCATCGTGGTGCCTGTATGGATATCAGGACCCGACATTTCACCGTGATGAGATGATCAACGTTTATCGCTTAACCTGTCAGTGGGTTTAATGTTGTGGCTGATCAATGCAGAACATCCAGTTGTTGTTTTCCTTGTAGGACAACGTAGTTTTGTGGACAACTACTGTTTGTTTCTCAGCTGCAAACACAGAGCGGGTTGTCCACTAATCTGAGAGTCGGTGGTTCGATCCCCACCTCGAGCTGCACGTCGCAGTGACGAGCAGCTTCTACCATCAGAGTGTGTCTGGGTGAATGTGGCGTGTATTACTGGAAATGACGTCTCTATTGGATGATTCCCGAAACTGTCAGAGAAGTTGTCCTTAAGTGTAAACCGTAATCCAAACCACGGCACAGCTGCTGTGCATAAATATCGGGGGAATTTGAGGACGTTGGAATTGGATGTTAGAAATACAAAAAAAAAAAAAAAATACAAAAATGTCAGCAGTCAGAGCATCAGTCATTGCTGTCGTCACGGAGCAGCATCTAACCTTCATCTGCACATGAAGAAAATGTGTGTGTGTGTGTGTGTGTGTGTGTGTGTGTGAGAGAGAGAGAGAGAGGAAGAATCAAAGAGTGTTTGAGTGTGTGACAGCCACTGAATGATAAATCTGAGATGAAATCAGAGTCTGGGTTTGACTGTCCCTCTGTGCTCAGCCTTGCTCTTCTCTTCCTCTGAGTGAAAATATCAGAGGCTTTAAAAGTTTAACAGGCTCACGGGGTAAACTCTCCAAGGTTATTGTAGTTTTTTAGCTTTAGTTCCCAATCTGCTTTTATGATCAGATCAGCGCAGAGCTTCCATAAAACATACAGATTGAATACGACGGTTATTTGAAGTTTAGTCACAGCGTCTGAACACTGATGTCCGTGTGATGTTTTGTACCTGTAGTGTAAATCTATCGACGATATTTCCAGCCTAATTGGATTCTGGATTCTTCCATCGATTGTTGACCAAAGCAAATTAATTATAGCGGCAGTTGTCAAAGCACTGAAAACGCTGCCGTGTTGTGATGAATGGAGCAAACTTTAACAAACAAGTTAACTTTAATTGGTTCATTGATGTATCGTCTGCTCTTTTTCATTAACGAAACTATCGTTTCAAACATAAATCTTTTTTGTAGATGGTAACAGATGATGTGTGTGTCTTTCTGTTGCAGGCTCAGAAGTTGAAGTCAAACTCAACTGTTGATGGTGTCCTTTGTGTGGTAAGTTACATCACTTATGTAATACAATTTAAATTACTTAATTAATATACTTGAAGCAAAAAAAGACAATTGTGTTTCCATGTCACAAAAACACTCACAGTGAGACGGGATATTCAGTAACAACAGTTAATTCAACGTTATGCAGAATAAACCTCATATTCTGACCATTTTGGCGGCGATGTTATTTTTACTGTTCCCTTAAAAGTTTATGTCAGAGTGAAACATTCCCCAGCTTTTTATTTCTTTGTGAGAATCATGTTGCAGTTAAAAATCTCTAAAAAAAAAAATGTAAAAAAAACTCTGCAAGGCAGCAAAAGTAACACAGCTATCACAAAAAAAGGAGACTTGACAGAAAATAAAGATTCCAAAATAAATCTAGTGACAAGCTACCTTTCTTAGGCATGTTTGAAGTTATTGAAAGATTATTGCAGTGGATGTGGATTCAATCCAATCCCCTGATTAAATGAAACTCTGTATTTCTTTATGTTGAAACTTTGCCTTTCTTGACTAAGTTGAGGCACAAAAACCGCCGAGACGTCAGCTGGAGACGTCCCGAGGTTTCCTTTAAAAAATCCTATTTTGTTTAGCTTACAAATGTTGAAAATGGTCACTCAGCAAAACAAACCAGTGTTTTCGTACTTATAAATGTTGAAAACGCAGTCGTGATCCGCGGTCACTGGCTTGGCTTCCTCCTCGCCGGTCGCTCCATCTTCCTCCCTAAACATGTGATGTGATCGTGATATGAAACCAACTGCAGAAATGTCAAAATGGTACAAATGTGAACGTAGCAGTGGTTTGCAGAAACGTTTGTACGTTAATAATCATTTAGTGTTGTGGGTATAATTGAACAAAAGTGCTATCAGAGAACACTTTTTATATCTTCACGCCAGTTTATCTCAGAAAACAATTATATCTATGACCACGAGGCCGTCGGACGTCTCTGACCTGCGTCTGACAGTCATTGCTACGGCAATCCTGCCCGCCGTCTTTGTAAACTCCAGTTCTTTGTAGTTCCTTAGAGGCTGAAATGGGATTGTTGCTTATCTGGTGGCTTTTAAAGTTCACCGTAAATGTCATTGTACAATAATAAGGCACTGTTATGCGCTGGACTGACATTTAATAGCGGCAGGGACAGGTCTGGGGGAGATGACCCAGCCACTAGCTTGCAGCTTTATTAGCAAGCCAAAGGTGGCAGTGAGGCTCTGTGTACACTTACTGATGCAGGGCGGCACATGCAAATGTGCACACACACATATATATGCACACGCAACCGTGCACTAATTTGATTTCTGCTGTGGCATTTTAGTTCTATAAACAACCTTTTTGTGTCATACCAGATGAATTTATTTGCACGTTTTTACAGGTGATGTTTATTGAATTAAACCGCATAATCTCTTAAAATACGCCACGACTCGCATGCATGAAGTGAACTTTGTGTCCGGATGGATATGTGACGACGGTTCTGGCAAACACATCACCAGGCTTCTGAAAAATAAAGTCTGTCTCAAATGTCTGATGCAAATATTAAAAGTTAAGACCTATATTCCTACAAAAAACACGGAGAATGGCACCTGATGCTTGAGAAGCTTGGCAGCATTTTTACGTACTTTGTTTGTTGATCTGGTCGTCATTTATCAAGCTGTCGTGAAAAAAAGGCCCCAGAATCTGCTGTGGATCAGATCCAGAAACACCTGCCACAACTTCACATGCCACAATCTGGACATCAGCACAGGATGGATTGTGTGGAAACCAGTTGTCTCTGAATACAAGTATTATCCAAGATGCTTTTTAGGTTATTTTCACACTAAAATGTAGCTCTATATTACACTGACTTGAGTGTTCGCTTGATGCTGTCTAGTAGTGCGTCCGTGTCCAACCCATCTGCTGGGGTGTGATGCAAAAACTTGGTGCAAACAGCTCACGATCACTGAAATCTGTTCCTTTTTACTAACATCTTTACTTTCATCCACCAAAGCGGCGAAGTGCTCTGCATCCCTCACCCCATCTCTTATTCCTATTCATATCATATCAGCCATTACAGTAAATATGTCATGATGAAGGCAATTGATGGATTACTTGCTTCTTCTCCAACGTTGCATCAAACATTGCAATGACATGTGGAAGCTGGCAGAAATTGCCCTCTATTAGATTCCTCGCCCTCCCTGTGGGCTCGCTGTGCGATTCCCCCGGCTGGCTGTTCAGCGCCGACTTTCCATCACAGCCTTCGTGCTCTTTCTGTTCTCCATAACCAACGCAGAATGTCCCCTTGTCAAGCATGTTTGCTCTTTTGGTTTGAGCTCACTCCACGTCTCCAAAGCAAATTTGTGCCCCGCACTTCTCATGATGACTCTTCAAAGATTTTGGCGAGTTGTTGTTGGAAAATGCTCGCTCCAAATGAAATCTGTGACCTCATTTAAAAAAAAAAATGTTGACAAGCAAAACAAAACGTTTGGTGTTTGGACACACTGTGTTCCAGCCATGCAAACTGATCCCACCAGCTTTTGTTAAAACTTCTCTGCTGACCAAAATATCCTTGCAGAGTATTTTTGAAGAACTGTCCTTCTTGGGGATATTTGCTCACATCATCTAGTCTCAAAATATAGATATATTGTTTTTATTATTCATGCACATCCTAATATTTCAATTTACAAATCATTGTATTGACACATTAAAGATTATAAGTAAACCACAGACTTTTCCTTGGCCTATGCTGGGCGCTTACAGCAGCTCCATCCTGGCGCCGCCGATGAAACTCGCCCCTCTACTCCACCTTTTCCCCCCATAAAATATACATATAACAAGATAAATTGGTTTGTATTTTCCAATATCAAAAATTACTCCTTCGAGTGAGTTAAGTGCCTAATCAGCTGCTCAGTTTAAGAGCAAAGTTAGATCACTTCAAATTGACTTTCCACTAATCCTGCCAAGCTTTACATTTTATACAGTTAACATCTCAGCCGCGGCTAATTGCTCTGTAATGATTGTCTTTGTAGCAATGAGTCGCTGGTTTCAGAAGTGAGTAAACAAAAACTGGCCCTTTTCTTTTTTGAATGCCACCATCAGTGTTTTGTGCAGGCTAGCTACTTAGCATTACAAATCAAGAATAGTTTGTTATTATGTATTTGATGACTACAAAACTAATTGCATGCTATTTGATGATGCTGGAAAGTCGACGGCTAAAGTTTATGTGCCAGGTGGAAAATAAATCTTCCTCCTCTGCAGCTCATGGTTCATATATTAAACACATAGGATAGAAACATGTGGTGAATAGCCAGGTAGCATTAGTATATTTGAATGTTTTATATATTAAACTAACCTCTTCCTCTCCTGTCCGTCTGTCTCTCTCTCAGGACCCTCAGATAGACGGTCCAAGTACATCCAACGCCATCCTGAAAAACTCGGCTGTCTCCAGACGGCCCGCGGGCCCGGCCTCTCTGCTGCCCCCGCTGCTCTTGTTGTGGTACTGCAGCCTGCAGGCGCTCTCCTCGCCGGGCGTCTTGTAGCCTCACAAAAACCACAACGGACTGACAAACACACATTTGTATAAAAGAAAAAGCAAAACAAGAAATTATATCCTTTCTTCTCAGTAATACCTGTTGTACTTTTATTTCCCTCTGGATTCTATCTCTCTCTTTTGATTCCTTCTCTGATTTTTTTATGAATTTTTTGGGAAGCTTTGTTGTTTTATTGTTTGTTTGTTTTGGGGTTTTTTTTGCATTGCAGCTGTGTGCTAAAAACGGTGATCTACTATACGTGTTAACTCTGTTTGGCTTTGTGTTCCCTTTGGGGGTAATTGAAAAAAAAAAGGGATTTAAAAGCTTCTGTGTTGCTCACTTGGGCAGAAATTAGAAAATACTCGAGGACTACATTCCAATAAACCACAGCTTGTGGCTTTTTTTGGAGAGGTAATGTAAATTAGCATCGATTTTCAGAGTCGTCAAATCTGTTTCCATCCACGTCTGTTTGTGTGTTGAGGCTATAGGTGGGGTCTTTCGCTTAAAAGTCACAGTCAGTTCAGTAACGGCTACATTCTATCACTCGGGCAGCCTTGTAGGTGTTATTCAGTCTCCTCTGTGATTTGTGTATGTTTTGATAATGACGTGATCTGGTATTTTACATTTTTTTTTAGGAAAGATCCACGTGGATATTTGCCTGACAGAAAAAGAAAATGTCACTCGAAAAGCCCAAACTGTCTTTAGTGTAGCTCATACTGAACACACACCGCCGCTGGTGAAAGCACACATGCAAAGACCCACAAACACATGTTGCACACTTTCACACACTCAGACGAAACAGTCAGAAACACACACAGCACCAGGCGTTCGGCTCCCCCTTTGTGTTTTTTTTTTTACTCCTGGTTTTTGCCAACAGAGTGATACTCAGAGATCACAGGGCGGAAGGAAATACGCTGCTGTGGATGGCTCAGTCCACTTCACCTCATTAGTGATTGTACATACTTGTAATTGTTAGAAGTCCAAGCCATGTTCAGTGTTTCTCTACGAAGGTGTCAGAGAAGCTGCTGCAGTTTCACCTCAACACACAACACACACATCCATGTACTTTTTTTTTCCGCACCGCGTCCACGGAAAAACAAGAGCTGAGGAAAAATAAATAGGCTTATTGTTGTAGAGTATATTGAACAGTGACTCACACCTCCATCGCTCCAAAAAAAAAAAACCTCAAGGCTTCGTTTTTCTGTCAGTTCAGTGTTACCACTTCTTGCCTCAATTGTAAATCTGTCCACACGTGTTTGGAGGAAGGAGCTGTGATTTGAAGTTGACCGTTTGCTAAGCCCCGACCAGCCGGAGTTAGCCTGCTGTAAGCGTAGCGTGCGTGCAGTTTACCATAATAACTGTGGCAGAGCTGCAACAGAATAATTAGTAAAGTAAACAAAACACTTGTCTAAATTTAAGCTGGAAACTGGCTGCTGCTGCAGCTAATAAATGGAAATCTGCATGTTGATTGGAAACTTTTTATTGTTTACAGCTAACTCACTGGAAGATGAGGACACTCTGAGTTTTTTTTTTTTATTACACACTTGATGGCTACATCAAATTAGCATATCTTGCTAACTCAATACCTCAATACAAACCATGCTGAAGCTAATAGCTACAGGGCTAACAGGTAGCATTCGATGGTCCTTGTAGAAGACATGGAAATGAAGGACAATAGCGTTGTAAGGAAAAATATGATATAAATATAATTTGTATTACTTTGTTATAGGTCTATTTGAATCATAATTTTTACTTGGACGAACAGGATGAATGTGTGAAAAGGGAAACTGGCCTCGGTATCTTTGGTAAACATCTTCAGACACAACAAAGAGCAGAACAGAGCAGCTATTAGCTTAGAGATTAGCTTTGGATCATTAGCCTCCTTTTCCTTTTTTTTACTTAAAACATTGTAGTAAGCTATGATATGCTCGTTAGCATTGGAAGAAACGCTATAGCGTAGTAGTGTTATTAAGGTCGGTGTGCTCACACAACAGCTGAGAACTGTTGAAGTCGTTCCTTCCTGTTTTCCTCTGACATTTTTAGTCCAGGGTGGAAAAACAACCATCTGTTTGCTCGGTGGATGCAGAAGATGTCAGCATGTTGATTGGACCGTGAAGCCCGGAAAAAAAAAAGCTGCTGCTTAAACAATCATTGATCAGAGGCGGGGTTTATCAAACGGTCAGTCCGGGCTTTTTCTACGAATCGGACTCCAGCAAAACATGTGACATGTGACTTCTGTACCGTCTGTAAAAACGTCAGAGCATTTTGTACGTCTGATCCTGAGGACTTAAAAAAAAAAGCATCGCAGACACGCTCAGTTCTCAGATGTATTCTCATCTGTTCTCATCAGCTCTTCAGATGGAGGTTGTTGGTTTCTCCCCACAAGAAATGCAAAACCTTTCACTTCCCTGCAACACACACACACACACACACACACACACACGACTCAGACGTTTACACACATCGCCGCGGGCATGTTCGACACGTTACTTTAGCCACTTGGATCACTGACGGGAGCATTTTACAACACGCTGCTTGGGTTTGTGTAGCTCCTCGAAAAACATGATTAATGTATAGTAGAACTTCAATGTTATTTACCGAAGCATTAACATGGTATATGCACTGTATGTACTTGGCTGAAACTATAAAGTGGACAAATAAATGTCTGATGATATTCTATTCCAGAGCATTGTGAGCTATTTTGACATTCAGAAACATTGAATAAGCCAGAATATTGTTTTTTATAACAACCTATGTGTATATTTCTCCCAGTATGTACATGACTATGGAATATTATTGCATCTGAGAAAGAGTATATCAATGTAACTCTCCTTCTGTAGTTAAATAGGCCCATCATGATGTTGCTTAAATATTGTATTGATTTCTGGGGCGAAGATTTGAACTTATTTTTCTACCTTTTTTAATTTCTTTTTTCTTTTTTTTTCTCGATGAGTTGAAGTGAATGAGATGGATCGGCCGCAGACGGATCAGATTTTATGTGTCCAATTTTTTTAAAAAGAAACTCTTTCCTTTGCTGTCGCTGTAATCGTTTTGGTTTTACTGCTGAAATAATTACAGGGACGACAACTATAAGTTGAGAGAAAGAGAAGAAAATGCGTTGTGATTTGGAACAAAATGAATTCTGACCGTACCGCTGAAGACAGAATGGGATGTGTGTCGAAAAAAAACAGAAATGTTGTGAGTCGCCGCACGACAGAAAACTCAAACTGAGACATTTCTCAGTGTTTTTACACGTCGTCTGATCATTTTATATTTGAATCCCAGTGTCATGTCGTCACTGGCCCTGGAATACGAGATAAAAAGTTTATAGAGACGGTTTCCTCGTCTGAGGAAAAAGCAAATTCTCATGTGAAAAGGTAAAATTTCACGTGTGATATTTTCTTTCCATATGTTCAAATTTTAGCTGACATGTGAAAAGAGGAAATAAGGTCCATAGAATATTTTTGCCCGGGCAGCACAGTCCCCTTTCTTTGAGCCCTCTGACCCTCAGCGGGTATCCAAAACTGGCGCCACCGCCTCCTGAAGTAAGGATCCCCCATTTGGACAAAAAAAATAAGTTTGCTGTCCATCTCCATCCACATCTGTTGTTTGAAAAACACCAAAACAGACTCCCTCAGATATCCGGCATCATTAACTTCTTAGCTTGTGAAAAATGTAAAATCTATTGTACAAAAGTTATGATTAAAACTGTTAAATCACCCAGACTGTTTGTACGTGGTGTTATTTCACTGAACGAGGGCGAGAAGGAAACGATTCAGGCGCACAGATCGGTGACATGACGGATTAAAGTAAAGTCTGAGGTCGTCCGGGGAGAGAAGAGCGCCTGATAAGATCTGAGGAGTTATTACGTTGCTGACCTCGGGTTGGCAAGCCAGAGGAAAGACGTAAAGAGCAGAGAGAGATGAGAGCGGATAAAGAAAAGAGTCATCTGAGGTTTCCTGACATCTTTTGA